>VXBT01009500.1:1951780-2214609 GCA_013400235.1 Oriolus oriolus | reverse complement strand
TTTTTTTGGAAGCCAGTGGATTCAAGACCAACTTCTACAGCAAAGGCAGATTTCATAAAAATCAGGGTTCTACATGCTCAAGCAGAGAGGGCCCAGGAAAAAACTCATAGTGAGGGAAAAGCATGCAAAAAGCATTGGTCCATGGCTGGCAAAGGCATCACTGAGCTGACACCAGGTGGTTTTATATCAGGCTCAGACCCCATGTTTCAGGTGGGAAAGAGACGGCTTCCCTGCCTCTCCCTTAGATTAACATAAATATTCCTTTCAAGAGTGATTAAATAGGAAAAAGGAGACAGTGTTAGAATCTGCTCATACCTTACACTGCAGAGAAAATTTAACAGGAAAGGATATTGTTGCGGGAGAAAAAGAGGGACAACTTAAGATACCTCGGGCAAGAGTTTGGAGAGAGATCCTAAAGTCCTGTTTGGATACTTTATTGCTCTTTGGAGTCAGTGCTGAGCTTTCTACAGCTCCTTCTGATTCCAAACAGGTAAAAGATCAAAGAAGGCATCAAACCTTCCATGAACTGCAGAACCCTGTTCTTTGTGTAGTACTTCCAAACCAGCAAGATTAAAGCTACCATACTGAGTAAGGTGCAGTGATGGGAAATGCTGGAAATTACTCCTGTATGACAAAATGCAGAACCAATTGTCATGCTCCCCTTGGGGCTTCATTGTCACCAGAAATAAAAAAAAACAACAAACTGAACCAAAACTAAAACAAACAAATGAAAAAAAACCAACTCCCCCCAAAAAACCTCACACCAACAAAAAAATTACTTGGGAGAGAGAGCAGAATCTAAATTCCCTTAACAACACATTTATGCAAGGGTGTTTTTTATGATGCATCCAGAAAATTCAGCAATGCCCCACCCAGAGGGTGCTATTGCAGAATTCCTGGGAGACTGCTCTCTCCCTAGGTGGAAGGGCTTTTTCCATTTCACTAAGGTGGTGAAGGAATTAATACCGCCAAGCATAAACACTCAAAGAAACAAAAAAGGCATTTCCCTCTCCTGGTAGCTGCTGCATCTCCACGAGGGGTCTCTGCAGACGCAGCTACGGCAGCAGGTGCTGCACCGTGGATGGGCAGGCGGTGAGAGGGGTGAGTGATGAGATGGGGGTGATGTGATGGGGGGTGATGCCATGGGGGTGATGCAGAGGGGGTGATATGATGGGGGTGGTGTGATGTGGATGATACAATGGGGATGATGCCATGGGGGTGATGTGATAGGGGGTGATGTGATGAGTGGCTTCATTGCTACACCAGGTTTGATGGAGAAAAACTAAGGAAGAGACCAGGAGCACATGGATGTGCTACGTCCTCTCAAACACCAACCACCCCAGCCCCAGAGGCCAGCAACAACTGCAGCTCTGGGCATTCACTCAAAAGGAACTGTGCACAGACGTGACAGATAAAGTTTTGTCTACCCTCTCCTTCCCTGCATTCATTTTCAATATAGATAGAGTGAAAGTAGGAGTGCTTAAGGCTTTTTAGTTCCTTTGAATGGCCCTAGGGTTCCGGTTCCTTTATTAATACTTCCTCCCATCAGTAGTTTGTCAGTGCAGGACACTAAGCTGCTTTTTTGGATGAGACAGGCTAACTTGATCATTATCTTGAAGGATGCTTTACTTTTCCTTCCATTCTTAACTTTTAAAAATTAGCACTGCAGGCATTGTAATCACACACTTCATGTCTGTTTGCCTGTGCATGTGGACTCACATTTAGCTGTCAGAAAATTAGTCATTTTCTGTAACACAATTTTGAAAAATATAGAAAATAGAGTCAAAAGAGACCTCAGGATTACTACCTCACCCAACCAGCTTCAGGAAGCAAGAATCAACTCTGTGTAATGTAGTTCTTATAATTACCAACACAAGCAGTTTAATATTTGTAATGATGGTGATTTCCAGCCCTCCCAGGGAACTGATTTCCATCTTTCCCAATAGAAGGTCTCCTGGTTTCTCACCTGTGGCTATTCTAATACCTTTTAAACCCACGTGTCCTTGCACACTTGACCATTTACACAGAAAAAAATCTTAATCCCTTCTTTCTTCCCCCCTTGGCTAAGGACATGCCATGCTCTTCCCTGCCAAGCACCAAACTGCTCTCACACCAAAAGGACTTCAGCTGAATCAGAGCCCAGGCTACCCTATTCCCGTAGATTTTCTGGGATGGACAGCTTCTCAACTTAAAATGTGACATATGTTTTCTATATGTGCAATATGTATACTTTGAATTCCTCCACTTTAATGAAAGACTTGAGGCTTCAGCATGAAGCTGGCATATAACAGTGTAGGCACTTAGACTTCTCTTGTCTGACTAAATTTTCCAATTAATTTCAGCTTATCTCATACCTTGAAAAGCTACACTGAAACATGTAAATCAGAGAGGCTTTCTCCACTACTTTTCTTTAAACATTACTGTGTTTAGAGAAAAATTTGAGTCTTTCTCCTCAACTGAATCAGAAAATCAGATCTCTATACACTGAGAGAAGCAAAAAATATCTGTCCTGGATTCAGATATTCCCAAATGATGTTTAATCCCAGGCCTCAAACACAGCTGCTTTCTGTGATACAGAATGTTCTTTAGTGTATATAAGCTTTCTAGAGTGTGGAGGAAAAGGCTCAGAGTTTAATGCTCTTATTTTCATGTTCATATTTTGATACAGAAAGCTGATCAGATAGAGGTGAAAGGTTATTTGACACTTTCTTAACCTGATCAATATTACAGGGCTTCTTATCTCTTTAAGTAGAGTCACTGGTCTGGAAAAAGATCTTAAGGTGCAAGACTCATCCCAACAGCTCCACTAAAATAAAAGGCATCCCAAACCCTGGCAGCACTGAACATAAATGTTTAAGGTCTGAAACAGGTTCTGGTTCAGCAAACTCCAGGTTCCTTCGTCCCCAGCAAGAGTGGGCATCCAGAGCTTCACAGGCAGAGAGAAAGAGAAGAAAAAAAAAAAAAAAGTGAAAAAGAATCCCAAACAAAAAACCTACAAAAAAGTAATTGAACAAGCACTTTCCTGCTTCACTGCATTTCTATCCCATGAAGCATTAACCATTTATAATGTGTACAGCCTTCTCCCTGAAGGCTACTGGGGCCTTTTGCCAGCATTTTATGCAAGACTCAGATGTAACAGTGCTGAATTCCATGTTTACAAAGCTTGACAACAATTTACTTCAGACTGTAGAATAAACTCTGTATGAGTATGAGTATGAGGAGTTTGAGGTATGTATTTTCCCATGCTGCCTTCTAATGGCTTTTTCTTACAGAGCAGGTGAGCCACTGTATCCATATCTAGTGAGAATGTCTCATCTCAAACACTGCAGACTTTCACACCACGCAAGGCATTGATCCCCAGCCTCTTTATTTTAATATGTCATCCTAGGTGTTATTTCTTGGCTTTTGTAAGCCAAAAAAAAAAAAAAAGAGAGAGACAAAATCCAACTAGTGGAGCCAGGACATCGAGCTCTAAAAATATCCCGGAGAAGAAACAAAAGCAGACATGCAGACGTGCAGACATATCCCTATTATCTTTTTCCATCAAATTTTGTGCATTCCTTATGCACATCACAATCACTTGCATTCTTTGGATTTGTCTGCTGTGGTTCCTACCAACGCTGCTCCAGCGAAATGCATGGGTGAGCAGGAGCCACCTTTCTCAGGAGACCTAAGGCAGCCGCATGGATACATTAAACTGCAATTCCCTAATGCAAGGAAGGGAAGCAGGGAAACCATCACCAGGAGAAATCTGGCACGTGATGGGTATCTCGCAGCCCCACTGAAGGTCTGGAGTGAAGTGAAGAATGGTCAAGCTGACCTAGAGTAGCAAACAACTACCCAAGGTAACTTGCATTATTCATAATCTTTGCCTCCAAGGATAACAGCATGTTTAACAACTCAATTTAAAAGCGCATTTTTGGAAACTTGCAGCCACTTCTGAGTGATGGATCTATATTAGACCTCTTTGGGGCCTCATGGAAGGAGCTGTTTTCTGGTTAATTTCCATCCTTTAAAGAAGGTCAAAAGAAGATTTGTAGAAAATAACATCAAAAAGAAAGTACATGAACCCATTCAAAACACACAGATCCGTAGATTCAGTGAGACAGGCATTGAAACATTTTCCTGGTCCCAAGTATGCCTCACTAGAGAATCTGGAGCTCTTTCTCTTCCAGTTTGCAGGTGCACAAATGCCTCTGAACTAGTTCACATGGATTTTAGTTCTATCTATATAATCCAAGGGGATGAGAATTAGTAGTGACAGGGGCTAATTATGGTACTTGAACACAAGAATCTTAATTGAAATAAATCAATGTCAGCAATGATGGTAGGAAGAAAGGACTGATTGAAGAGATTTAAAATGGAAAAGAGGAGACTGAATTACCCTTTTAAAGTTTCCAGAGAGTCTGTGACTGGTTCAGAGCAGAATGTTTTTTCACAGGGGAAAAAACCAAAACAAAGCAAAGCAAAACAAAACTCCCCCCAAAGCTGCCACCACCACATGCAACTGCTCTGCTTTATGTCACTCAGAATTATTGCCACAAGCATTTTGCAGATTTGAAACTGGGATGGTTTGCAGTTATTAGGACTATCTGGCTCAAAAATTCAAGGAGATATCTAAAACCCGAGAGAAGTGGAGTACAGAAGACAAAGACTAATTAAGAATATGGGCTGTATTGCAGCTCTCTTCTCCCTAAACCATGTGATCTCTGGACAGATGGCCATTTGAACTTTCCTGGGTCTTTAATGTTCCAGGAATTAGAAACATCTCAGAAAAAAATTCTCTTCAGTGTTTTCTTTCTTTTTTTTCATCTGTAATGAGCCTAGTAGAACTCATAAAAATATTTCTTACTCAGCTACCTCTCATCAAAAATGAAAACTAGTCACAAGAACTGCATCATCTTAATTTCTTCCCAAACTCCTAAAACTTTTGGTGAAAAAGCTCTGGTACAGATTACAGGCTGATAGAATATTTTCTCAAGTTTCATTCTTGTCTCTGCTTCATCAAATGAGGAACAATCTAGTTTCCAGTACTTTGGTTCACCAGCTTTGTCACTCACTACACAGGTACAGTCTCTGGGATGTGTGAATCTATACGGATTTATGATGGCCTCCTGTGGACAGCAGTGGCACAAATTAAGTAGACACCATCATCTGTAGTTGCCATGGGAGGGTCGGAGCTGGAGATCAGAGTGACTCAGGTACCATCAGCTATCCATCCTCCCACCCTGGTAACTCATTTATCCTTCAGAACTGGAAATGGCCAAATCAAATTAGGAAAGATCAGCTGGCAACTCAGAATCTGTCTTTCCTGCTTAGACTCCACTTAATCCCAGCCCATGGTTTGCCTTGGTTTATTTCTTGTTCTACTCATTTTCCCTCCCTTCTTGTCTGTCTCTCTCTGAAGCAGCACTGCATGTTACTGACTCTGACAGATGTTTTTATTGTCATGCATCCTCTTTGTTTATTGACACATGGCTAGACAGCTATTAGAAATTAATTAGAAGATTAATTACACCAAAGGCTGCTCCTGCACCCAGCATTAAAGGCTATTGCCAGAGCTGGGTTTCAGGTTTCATCACATTTCTCAGATTAGCCATGTGAAGCAGAACATTCCTCTGTTTAGCAGGGATGGCAGTGAGGGTTGATCACTGCTGAGGGTCAGACTTGAAGGCTGCCCTCAGGGCAGGCATCGGTGAACCTCACCACCAGACTCCTCAGGCTGGGTTTCACCTTCCAATTATCGTTAATGGGGCTGATGTGCAGAGTGTGACCAGGTCAGCTGCCCGTGGAGGAGAGAGACTTTTCCCAGCCTGGCCTTCATGTTCATTTGCTGTTTGCATTTTTCATTATTTTTACCTTAAGAAATTGTTCAAACCCTAAAGCAAGAGCTAGAATCACCTGACATTCAGGAGGTCCATTTAGGAAGCAAATCCAGAACTCACTGTTCCTGGTTTGGAAAGTCAAAAAACCTGCTCTGGGAAACAACAAAACTGAACTTTATTCCACTTTTTTCTCATCATCCTCTACAACACTGAATGCTCTTTTAGTGCAAAAAGAATGTTTCTCCCATTAAATTCTCATCAGCTGGCATATATTTTTTTTAAAAAAACATGAGTTATCAATATGCTAGCAGCTAGATTAAGGTTTTATTTTGCATGACCCAAATTTGGCCATGAATGCTTTCCCCATATATATCTGCATAATATTGCTGCACAAAAAAATCTCAGTTATCTTTCAGATTTAATACCACTTCTTGGAAATACAGAGGTCAACAATTAATAAGCTCATTAAAACTTACAAGCTGCTTTGATTAATATTCCTTGCCTAGTTCCTTGAGAAATGTACTGTATCTCCTAGGCTAATGAAGACAAGGCAGAGTTATTTAGGTGTTTGTTAACAAAGCTGATTTGCATATAATTAACTGAAAAGAACTCTGTATTTACAAGGGAAACTCTGCAAATCTCTTTTGCTAGGGTGTTTTATGTAAACAGACTAAGTCCATGCCAAATTAACAAAGCAAGTTATGTTCTTAAAAAACTAAATTAACTCAAAGGGATACAATTTTGGGGGCTATCACTGATAAAAAGTAAAGCACATATTAGTAAACAAACTGCCTTCTTTCAAATGCTGTTTATTCTGTCATGTGGGATTTTTGCTTTCATGCTCTCATTCTTTTAATTAGCTAGAATAGTTTTTAGGCATTTAAATGAACAAAGACTCATGCTGGATTGCTCATTCCTATGACCTACTTATGGAAAAAATTAGTACCATTTCAGCAAAGCCGTGCTTTTGCACAGATGTCTTCTATAAGATTTTGCTTATTCTACACCTGTCAGATACCCTGAAGCTCTGAATATGAAATGTTATACAAAATAACTAGCACTTGCAGCCTGCAGGGTGACCAGACCTTCATTTAAAATGTATTTCAGTTCAGACAAAAATTCACTTCCCATTTTGTCATCATGATTTCTTCACAAAAAGGGTTGTCAGATGTTGGGAGAGGCTGCCTAGGGACATGGTTGGGTCACCAAGCCTGGAGGCACTTGGACGTCGTGCAGATGTGCAGCATAGGGACATGGTTTGTAAGCAGACTTGACACTGCTGGTTTGGTGGTTGGATTGGATGATCTTGGAGGTCTTTTCCAACCTGAACAATTCTGTGATTCAGAGGAACATTTGAGGGAGCAAAATCACCCTACATTAACAGCTAACTGGCCAATGAGATCTTAAGAATCAGGATCATAAGAGGCTGCACAATAGCAAAACACAGCTGAAGGTACATGACTCTGTAGATCAAATAGCAGAGAGGGACCCAAAAGCTCCTAGTTCATGACCTGGCCATGCTACAGGATCCTGTATGAACTTCACTGTGTCATTTTTTCTAAGGCTAATAGGAACTAGATTTTAAAAAAAATTAAATACTATAACTCTATTGAAACCTTATTTACATCAGGTTATATAAAAATTGTCTGATCTTACTGATTGTGTTCAACTTCCAATCTGCCTCTTCTACAATTACTCCGATTACTCCAATTACTCTACTATTACTTCACCATCCAGCTTTATACCTGTTTCTCCCATTTATTTATGTAAAAAGCATTTAATAAATGAAAACAAAAGACATCACAAGCCAATTCCTGCCGGTGACAAGAAGTTTCAGGAAATTTTCCCGAAGAACTTTGTCTACACCAAGAAAAGGTCATGGAACAGGGCAAGGCATTTAGGTCCTTAAATAAATAAAACTCTCTCTTAAAGCAGAGACAGAAAACGGTGAGCAAGAGAGCTTCCAGATTCCCAAACCTTTCTCTGCTTTAGTTGCTACCAGAGTAGCAAGCAGAAGAAAAAAAACATTAAAGAAAATCTTGTGGACACACTGGCACTTCCAGTCACGGACTTGTTACGTCAGATGGACAAAATCTGCCCTCTGTGGGGAAAAGATAAATAGCAAACAAACAAGCAAACAACACCACCAAATTAAAAAAATTAAACTAAATAAAACAATGCTTGATCAGATCTAAAGAAAAAAAACCCAACCCACAAAGCAACCACAAAGGAGCTGGAAGGAAGCAAAGTGGGGAAAGGGAGCAAGGTGGAAACAGTTTGATGAGTTTGAGGGTCTTCCACTCTGCTGTTCTCATTCGTTTCAGAGAGGTTTTCTCAGCTGTCTCCGTAGTTGAGAAGCTCAACAGAGCCCTTTGCCACTGCTGACAGCCTGCTGGTGCATGACTGAGAACTGACCTATTTGCAAAACAAGAAGAGACCAGTAAACTGCAAAAAAGCAACACTTGGGGAAGCTGTCGTGGTCTCTCTGTTACTGGTCTAAATCATAGCCAAAGACCCAATGCAGATAATAGAAAAGGGCAAATTCTCCAACAAAATGTCTGATTATATCCATGTGAAAAGGCTCCACATGAAATTAAACCATTACAAATAAAAAACAAATTAAAAGTAGTAGCATTAGTTTTGATTTTGGAATGCCACAGGGAAGTAAAAAGCTTCCTTTTGAAATAGGTCTAAATAGGCTAATGGGTCTGCTTTGAAATAGGATATCCTGTAGAATATTCATTACTTCTTTATTTTAAGTGTGTTAAAGCTGAAACACTGTCACTCAGGATCATTTTAAGCTGTTGTGTCAGAAAGTACACTGGTGATTTGTCCTGCTGAGTACAAAAGCTAGTGGTGTAAAATGGACAGACCTGTAAAAGAATCAGTCTTCAATTGCGAGAATAATTGTCAGTCAGAACATGGTTTATTCAGTGGAGCTAAGCATAAAACCACTGGAAACAACCTGAGACTAGAGAATGGTATCAAAAGGTAATTCACCATTTTCTCCTGACCTAGATCATCCCTATTTTCCCTCCTACAGCATTTGCAAAACTTTATCACCTCATAAATATTGCTAAAAAAAGAGAAAAAAAAAAGAAAAAAAGAAAGAGATGGCACTAAAGAAAGTATTTGTGCCACTGCTACTGGATAATTCAAGTCACACTCAGACAAATGGGCATACATGAGTTTTATGCCAACTCTCATTTTGCTACTTCATTATTAATAGTAGGATACTTACTCTAATCACAATTGCTACTCTCTAGACAGAGTCTACAAAATATAATAAATATGAATCAAGCCATTTACAAAAATTTACTGCTGGAGAAGGATGAATTTTCCGGGAGAAAAACTGTCTGGCACTGTAATGCAAAGACCACGTGAGACTGACCCCAGCCTTAGCATCTCAAATCTGAGAGACCAAGACTGCTGTCACCAAGCTTTTTCTAGGCAGAACTGTGATAATTATTCATTCTCCAGGATTTTTTTGCATGCATAGTTTATTTAGAAGTTAAATTTAATATGGCAAAATTTGTGCCACCTTAGAAAACTGCAGCAGTTAATTCAGTGCCGTAAGGACAGAGCTGTGGAAAGGGGCTCAGATGGAAAAGGATCAGGTCTCAAGAACCTCTCTAACAACCTGCTTTGCATCGACCTGAAACATCGATGCAGTGTTTACTGATGTGGGTAGGCAGTCCACAGTAAATCTAATTAAATTGAGGAACAAAAGGACCCTGGGGTGTGTAGAACCATGAATGGAGCCTGCCTTTTAGGCCATTCACTCTGAGTGATTGTGTGTTCCCAAGGCTTTCAGAGACTTTCTCTTTGAAAACAACGAAAGAGTGAAAAAGGGACTTTTCTTCCTACTGCAAGGTGAGGGAGCTAGATAATGCACCTCATTAATTACAGGGAAATCATCACCACTGCACACGAAGCCATAGAAGAGGCCAGACTGACTTTTTTTTTTTATTATTGTTCAGTCAGTGACAGAAAAATAAGTAATAAATCAGAATCAGAGTGCACTTGATGGTTTTATTTTGCAACTCATCTTGCTATTGTGACAGCCTGACACTAATTAGCACTCAATGCATAGGGGATGGATTGCTGTGGCCAGTGGATCTCATTAACTGCTGCGAAATTTTCATGCCAAGACCAAGCACAACAAAGAAGAGAGACCCCAGCAAATCACCTGTCAGCAGCTGTAAGCATCACCACAGAGCCATGGGTGCATAGATCAGAGGGCACAAAGAGGGTCCACGTAGCCAGCTGCCTGGATTTTCATGGATTTATTCATTTGCTATCTCATAAAGGCAGAGAACTTGCCAAAGAGAAAATCCCAGTGTCCACAGATTCTCACCATGGTTTGAGTCAAGCCAGCCCGTGGAGGGGGAAGCTGAGGGCACCTCAAAGCCTGTGGCACTGCTCTTTCATGTGTCTGTGTGTTAGCAGATGTGCCCTTCCAGGGGTGACCCAGTTTGTGATCACCTTGGGGACGGGGATGGAAAGACACATTGTGGGCTCCCTGCTTTGACCAGCTGCCTATTTGCATTAAGCTGATAAGAAACTGACTCTTTGAGACTTGTCGAGCATGTTTGGCACTGCCCAGCAGCTCCGTTAATAAAAAAAGGAAGGGCAGGAGGGAAGAAGAGTCAAGAGGGCTATCAAAACAATCACAGCCACAAGCACTGAGCGACTGCCTGATCCTCCTTTAGGAAATGGGGCTCCCAGCCTGCTCTCCCTTCAGCTATCCCCATGTGCCTTCGTCCCACAGGCTCTGTCAGAATCATCCTGGGCACACCACTGAAGGCAGACCACTCTACTTCACAAAAAAAACCCTAAAAGTCAAACAAATCACTGCAACAGCAGAAACTCCCTTGACCCTTTTTGGTGAAATGAGACCCAGCAGTCTCAAAGTTTCCCCCAGCAGCCTGTGTTTTACCTAAACCAGCAGAAGAGCCAATAGTTTAGGCTCCCAGGTGATCCCATATTAATGGTGGGGGGTGACAGCCTCCGTGTCTGAGTTAACTGGGAACCCATAGGGATGGGTTTTCCTCACTTCAAATCCCTGTCTCTTGGATGCAGGCACAGTGAGAGCTCTCTCACAGTCATTTAGGTGACAATTGCAGTCCATACCAGACCTCCTCTGCAGTGGCAGAGGTTTCCTAGCCCAGGACCACATGCTTGACACAGCAGCATCTCCCTTATTCTATAGCTTTTCTAACAAATGTGAAACCAGCTCTGCTTAAAAACATGTTTCAGGGAGAAGCTCATGTAGGATTATGGCAGCTTGCAGGAGGTAAAAACCCAATTAAACAATAAAACACCAGGACTATGAGTGGATCCATTTTCTTAACACCCCTTCAAGGAATAAAGCACTTATTAGCCTAGATGTTTGTGCTGAGTGCATAATTAGCCCTTGCTTTTCTTAAAAGGTGACTTCTGAACTGAAAATTGAAATAAACTTTCTTCTTAAAAGATGATAATTTCATGTAAAAAGTCTGTATGCAAAAAGGTTGCTTTTAACTAAGGTTTTGTGGTTTTTTTTCTCTTTGTAATTTCAAAAAGTAATAACAGATCAGAATTGGACATCCAAGTAACCTCAGTAATCTAATGGCTCTCGGATTTCCTTTTTCCCAAAGATGTGAGTCAAACTGCAGCATTTAGACCTAAGGCAGTAAGAAAAGGTCATTAGCACCTTTTATTTTTTGTTTTTGAGATGAAACCCAGGTATTTTTATTCATATTCCCTTTCAGAGATTGCCTGGATTATTTTAACCAAGAAGCAACAGAAATGTCATCTTATGTTTATGGTACAGCAGCCAAGAAAGCAGAGGTCTTCTGTCTACCCACAACCTTCCAGGCTCAGCTGAATAGATCATCAAACACAAGACAGTTTCTGGCGCACAGAACTGGAATATCTTGGACCGTGCTGCTTCTGGTCAGGCCTGTGTACGTAGCTTATTTATTTATGGCATTTTTAATAGATGGGACATCAATATTTGATGACGTCCTATGAATGATTAAAAATCAAAAAAATCAAGAACATGAAATACAAACATCTACTTTTAAGTGACGATGGGGTTGTGATATCCATAAATAAATAATCTGGTGGCCAGTTGCAGCTTTCTGAGATTGAGTTAAATGAACAGGCACTTCAGTGGATTTACAGCATGTTTACAGCCATGTGTGCGGGAGAAGAATCTGACCAAGGGATTTCAAAGCTGAGTCTAATGAAGTTATCCCAGAGCAGTGTGTGAATTTTTAGCTCCTTAGAAAATGTATTATTTAAATAAATATATATAAAATCCTTGGTTAGAAAGGGACAAGAAAATTAAATTTAGATAGATGCAGCTCTACTTTTGCTTTTTGGCTTCATGATAAACAACAAAGGCCTAGTTAAACCTCAAAGAAACTTGCTCCAAAAAAAACGAAACAAAAAAAGCCTTTAAAACATGTGAAACAATACATCTGAAAATAATTTTCTGCAGCTGAAGGGTTCTTCACACTTTATGCTCTTGTAATTTAATTGACAGGTAATATTCATTAGACTTGCTGTTGCTGTTTAGGTGTTAGCCAGTAGGAAACACTCCTTTCTTTGCAGCAGTGAACTGAGATAAACGCCACAATAGGTAAGCCTCGTTTTTGTGTATAATAAGACTTTATTGCCTAGAATGACAGAAGACAAAACACGGAGGTAGCTCTAATAGCAGAGTTTCACAGATGTGGTCTGAATCACAGAGAAATAAAGTAATTAAGTAAGTCTGGTAGAGCAACGACTGAATCTACTTCTCATACATCCTCCGACAACAAGAAAATTCCTTTGCTCCATCACAGTTTGAAGAGTATGAAACTCTGCAAAATCCCACCTTCTTTTCTTTGTGGATAGCAGGAGACCAAGGAGGTAAAAATGTGAAAACACAGAGACAGGAGACTGAGAACTAGGTTTTAGGGCCATTGAAGTTAAAACTTCTACAGTATTAACGTCAAAACCCACCAAACTACACGTGACAACTCAACACAGACTGCTGCCACCTCTAATGGAAGATACCATGAGCCAGAATTCAGATTTTGCCTGATGTGTTTTGAATTCACACAATCATATTAACAAATTGAGTATGTACTTTCTGAACCCTAAATTAACTTTTTTCAAATATGCTTGTGTGGGCTTGTGTGTGTTTGTAGTTTAGGAAACAAATGCAGTGTATTAGCACAAGTAGGTACCTGCATATGTGCAGACAGTGAGTTTAACAATTGTCATTTCTCTGTTTCTCAGCACTAAGCAGATGCCATCTCTTTCTTGCCTTGTTGTGCTTTATTACTGCTTTGTGAATGCATTTCTGAATGCTAACTTTGACATGTCTGACTTTTCCAGACACTGTAAGTTGTTAATGAACTATTTGTTTCTGCAGTGAGCTTACCTGATTCCCTCACATTTTGTGTGCCTATATGCCAGTAGGACATTGTAGTTGTGCTGGTTTTACCAATAGGATAGTTTTATGTGCAGATCTCAAACACCATTATAAGGCTGTATGGATTGTTATTTCCCAGCAGATAAAACAGGGATGTGGATAAGTTAACAGACATGACCAAGAGCTGACAATGAATTTATGGGTCAACCCATGACTGCCAAAGTCTTTCCAACAGACCTATGAGCATCAGTATCACAACAAAGTGCAAACTCTCTTTTGCCTTCCTGACTGAAGTATCAGTCAGGAAGGCAAAAGGACATGAAACTTGCTTGTCTAGCAGCACCTCTTTCATCCTATCTAGAGCTTGTATATTCCCAAGAGATAGACAGCTACAGTACCATTATTCATGTCCCTCAGAGAGGGATGGAGACTTCACGTGACAGGTCCAGCATGTAACCTGACGTGAAGATGTCCCTTGACACACAGATTCCTATTAAAGACATTAATCCACTGAAGAATCCTGCTGGCAATATTGCAGGAATGACAGCAATTAACCAGAAGCCATCTGACACAGGGCTTTCTTAAAGAGCTGCAAGTTTAATTAAAAGCTGCAGCTCATCACAGGTTTGCACAGTAGTCTCCTATCTGGTTCCTCTCTGTAGCGGTTACAAATTACAGCTACCCCTTCCCTCCATTTTAATTAAATGTCGTTAACCTGACATAATTAACTCCCCTTAATTTTGGTTTTTTGTTTTCTTTTCTTAAAGTAGTCATTAAAGAAACAGAACTCAAGTGCTGTTTAGTATTTGCCAGATTCGCTGGTGGTTAAATACAATAATGCTTGTCATTAGACGTCTCAGGGTTAACCTGATTAATTAATTTATCTTCTTTGGAAAATTTCCCTCCATGCTGACAAAATATCAAACCACAGCAGAAAGGTTCTCTGCTCTTCAGGCACAAGTGTGCTGTCAGTGTGTCAAAAGCAGCGGGTGGTGGTTCCATCTCAGCCACAGCAGCGGCTGGATCAGTGGCCTGTTCTGGGGACGCTGGTTCCCTGGCATTGCTGAGCTGCTGTGAATCTCACAGCTTCACTGACAGCAAAGTTGGGGAGCTAAAGCTCTGCAGCAGCAGATTTTTCCTCTCTTTGTTCACCCTCTCTCTTTCCCAGGGCATGCCCAGATGGGTAGGTTTAGCTCGCGCTTTTGCTGAACCACTGCGAAAAGACCTTTTACTTTGGAGGGGAACATTTCCTCATGCTAAGTTCAGAACACATACAGCCTATTATTTACAAAACAAAACAAACCAGATTTTGTCTGATAAATTCAGTGCAGTATTTTGGGTCAGACCCGAAGGCTAGAAGGAGGAAAGGATCCATGCAGACTGCTCTCCAGACTCTGACCCTGGCCAGAAACCCGCAGAAGAGCAAAAGAGCAAGTGCACAGAGTGCTTTCCCAAAATAATCTCCAGTCTCCAAACAGTTGGAAGGTTGGAGCCTTTTTGAGCCAGACACAGTCTCTATGTATTTAATAACAATCAATGTACATGTTTTTCATTAATTTACCCAGCACAGCATGGGGCTGTGCAGTCCTTAGTCTTCTATTCCTTCAACCAGGAATGGGAGAACACTTCCCAAAATCTCATCACCCTTAAGGATGCTGGGCAGACAGGAGGGCTGTCAGCAATTTTTCCATTCATTTTTGCTACACTGTGAAACTGA
Source organism: Oriolus oriolus (assembly GCA_013400235.1). Lineage (NCBI taxonomy): Eukaryota > Metazoa > Chordata > Aves > Passeriformes > Corvidae > Oriolus > Oriolus oriolus. The sequence continues at coordinate 2,199,659 of VXBT01009500.1, read as the reverse complement.
GACTTTATTGCCTCAAATTCAAATATTACCCCATTTTGGTATTGTTGAATGTCAAGCATTTATTTTGGAAGGTGGGTTAGGAAATGAGATTCAAGTGAAAGGGGAGAGAGGGGCTGAAACTGCTCCAGAAAGTCATACAAGGAATTTAAACTTTAAACATTTAACCATCAAGGAGTGTGGCAAGTTTGATATTGGCTCAGGGAGGAGCCTCTCCTTCTAACAGGAGCCATATGGATTGGTCCCTTTGTTTCAGGTTTTCACAAGCTCTTATTTTCACAAAAACTTGAGTGGTCTGCCCAAGCAGTATCCTACCTGCAGCCATGGCCAAGAGCAGCTGTTGTGAGCTGTCTCGTTTAATTTCCATGAGGAGAGTCAGTCTCAGCATCCACCTAGACTGACAACCTGCTCAGGAACCTCTGAGGGCTTGGCTCTGTGAAACCACTCCCAGGCTCCTCTTTAGGATGCTCATGAAATAGGACCAATGAATGAGGTACTTTTCTAATACAAACTTCTCCCTTTAATTTCAATCTCATTTTCCTAAAGCTTCTCTGATGCTGTCTGGCATCCCGCCAAACACTCATTCCTTTGCCTGTTTGTCACACATCACTGGGATTAACGTTGGTTTTGTTTGGTTTCGTTTGTTTTTTTAAAGAGGTTAATTACAGGCTGATTCTAATGTTAGGTGCACGCAGTTACTTGTCCAGAAGGAAGCAAATTTATGTATCTATATCCTTAAAAATCTCTGATGTTTTTTATTCCCCTTCCTTTACTTCCAGATTTGTTCCTCTGTGGATTTGTGTAAAGTCTCCAGGGCCAGGAATCCCATCTTTGGCTAGCTTGATTTGATCGATCTATTTTAGAGCTCAGAACACCATCATGGCAAAGGAATATTTTCTGCAGAAATTTAATAGGAAAATGGAAATCACTAATAATAAGAGAGAGGAGGTTTTCATTTTTGAAACAGCCCTTTACCTACATAAAAGACCCTAGGCTGAATTACTCTTCCTGCCTAGTTAGTAAATCCAGCTTGATTGCATTTACCGAGGTTGTAACTGAAGATAGGATTTAACCAGGCAAACCTACCTTGCATTTTCATATCTCCTGCTGTCACTGATGCTCTACACTCACAGCTCCTTTGAGAGTGCAGAAGGCTATGTAAATGTTCATTATTGTTATTACCCACTTTACATCCCTGTACCACATGCTTTTTACAGCATATGGTCCCCCATTCAGCAAGTTACATAAGCATACGCTTAACATTAGGCTTCCTAAGTGCTTCCTCTAAGTAGAGATAGCTGTTAAAGCAGGCTGATACTTTAGGTAAAATGTTTGCTTCAGTGTAGACAGGGGCAAGACCTTCTCTGTTCAGATGCTTTAATGTCTTAAGTTGAAATTTGAGGCTGGGAATCTACCTCAAACTAATTTTCTGAGGGAATATTTGATGAAAAAAAGATTATGAAAGAATGCCTCCGCCTTCACAGACACATGCACTTACACACAACTGCTCACTCTTTCAATTTAAAAAATAAAGTGCAGTAATTCTGGCAACCATTTAAGGAGGAAATTGTGGTGACCCTAATTTCTGGAAGAGCCACGTGGATTTTTTGCACATTTACCCCACTTCCTGCTGAGAGGATCTGGGGATTGCCTTGGGATAGATGGAGGATGATTTTTTTTTTTTTATGGCTAAGCCAGTCATTCTGTTGGAATACTTTCCTGATGAATAGAAAGCCTCAGAGCTCAGCCCAGGGCCTCAGATGCAAATTCCAGGTAGGCAAGCTGCATCCAGCTCTGAATACATGAGCACTCAAAATCCGTAGCCTGATTTATTTTAAAAATGAAATTGTGAACGATTTCCCCATACTTCAATTTCTTTTTTATAAACTCAAGGTTACAATGTGTCTTACTCCAGAAATATGGCATGGAAAGAAGCACTTTATAATTGCAACTGGCTCCAGTGCTAAATAAGAAGAAAACCCCTACCTTCAGGTTGGTCTGAAAGGAGAGAAATGATACATCTTTGTGCAAACTTCCACCTGTGGTTCCTGATTTACAGCCAGGCACTCCAACTTTTCATATAGGGTTTACACACACACACACACAGAGAGGAGAAGCACAGAGAGCAAAATGTGCCTGAGGAAATAAACAACCTCCTTCATCAGGAAACAAGAAAAAACACAATGTCCAATTAAGGGAAGAGCCATTTTTCTCTGTATCTTCATCCTTGATATGCTTAAATTCTAATCGTTTCAGATGCTAGCTGTAACAAAGGTCTGCTTTCACCAAAGGTGTATGATTTTTGTTTTGACACACATCACTGTCCCAGGGAGAGAGTAGATGATGAATTTCTTGGCAGCAAGTTCATTAACTGGAGGCTGTGTATTATCAGCCATCCACCAGCTCCTCTCTGCTCTGTTTCACTGGGCTCCAGGTACCAAAATTGTTCCCTTTCACTGTGCTTTTTAAAAACCTCTCAAATTCAAATCCGTTCTCTGATCACATGCAGTTTGCATGTGATTGAGTGGGTCAGGCTTTGAGCAGACTGAAAAAATCATGGGTCACATCATCTGGGAACTTAACAAATAGAATAACAAGGAAAGTCAGTGGCAAAAATTATTAATGATTCACCTGTCCGTCACTGCAGCTCACAATTGGAGGAAGATCCTCTCTCCTCTTGATAGATAGGCAGGAGGAAAAGCCCTGTCTCAAATGATTAAAGGAGGCAGTACATAACAAGCTTTCCCCATGCTGAGAGTGCCAAGAAAGAGATTGGTCAACGATATTTAAACACACATTATCCTTCCATCTTCCTGTCATTTTGTTCTGCAAGCTGTTCAGATTTGTCTGTGCCAGTAAGGCGGCTGTGAAAAGCAGCTGAACAAACAAAGAGAAAAATCAGTCTGAGAATGGGATTTGGATTTCAAAATCTGTCCCTGGAATTTTTTCCACTATTTCCCTTCTTCTTCTGTCTCTTTCTGGCCCAATATGCCATTAACTTTTAAATACACCAACACCCAAGCAGAAGAGAAGCAATGCAGCCGAGCGGAGAAAATGCTGCTGTGCGAAAGGATGCAGAGAATTTTAACGTGAGGAGGAAAACATACCCTCAAACTTTTAAAATTTCCCCTCAAGACAGTGTCTGAAGCACTAGAGGGATTTTTTTATGTCTGTATGGCCTTTCTGCTTTACCCCTTTCCCAGCAGGACCAGCCTGTTGAGCCCTTCTGGGCTTAGCCACAGAAAACACTTGGCCACTGCTACTGCCCCATACTCTGGGACCACTGATTCCAGCTACCTAGTGATACAGCACCTTTCAGAGGTAAAACTGAGGTTCCCTTATGTTCTCATTACATGTTGCTTCCTTCTCTGCAGAAAGGACACTCAGACTGGTGGCTACTGCAGGGGTGCAGGATCCCTGTCCCTGGAGGGACCTGTCCCAGCCCTGCTCCCACTGCACCTGCAGAAGGATTATCAGAGGAGTTTCCTCTTTAAGAGATGGGGCAGGGACAAACCTGGGGACAGAAGCCTTAGATAAACAGGACACACTTCAAGATTTATTCCAGCCTGGAATAATGCCTAGATTTTATTTGCAACATGAGTAATCACAAAGGCACTTAAAAACAATATGTAATATATTAGAAATGGCTAAACTTATTCTCCTTCCACTTGGACATAAACTGAGATCCACAGAAGGCAAACGGGGTATTTATTGATCCTTTCTCTATAACAGATGTCCTTTTAAGCTTTTACATCAGGTTGGCTGTGGAAGAAAGGGGGGTGCTGACCCACCAGATAGACCCGGATGGAAAAGCAGTCCTGATTGTTAGTGTAAGAGATCTGCATTAGCTCAGCACAGAGCTAATGAAGATTGGCTAATCTCCTAATTTCTAACCTTTATTATTCTTGACCAGGCACTTCAGGTCTTTAAAAGGCCAAGGCTCTGCCTGTCCCCAGGATTAATAGATGCAGGCAGGAGAAAAAAAAGTTGGCAAAGAATTTAGTAATCTTTGTAGATTTTTTTGTATTCTGACCCTTTGTAGATTTCAAAACTGCTAACCCATAATATTTGGGGGCCCACAGTGTCTTTTAATACACTTCAAAGCTCAGACATATGTGAATTAAGTCATATTTATTTCATCACTAAGAGAGAGAGATGTAATTTTGTTTGCAGATGAAAAGGCCTCTGAAAGAACAGAAATGATAATGGAATTTTTGAACCCCAAAAATGTCATGCAACTGCATGTCATGAAAAGCAACTGCATGTATATAAATCCATCTTTAGTCAAAAAAGTGCTTATGACTCCCTTGATTTTCAGAGAAGTATATACTTAGAAACTTCTCTAAGGTGAAATGAAAGTGAATGAGGCAAAGTTGGAGCTTCCGTCTGTTTCTTTCAGCACCCCTTATTCTGTATGTTTGTATGGAGGCTCCTGACATTTGTAACAGCTGCTAACCATATCAGCTGCAGTTTAGAAAAGATTAGTGATAAGATACCTTCGTAATAGCAACCAGCAGCCCAAATTAGATCTGTGAGAATAAAATGATCTTTCGATTTCACAGTCACACTGAATGCATTGGTTTGGAAAAAATCAATTCTTTTGGAAGCAGATTCAAAATTCTGGACTTCAGGAAGTTGCTTTTTTTAATGTGACTGTTCTGATCAGAAGAAAGGAAAATTCATTTGGCTGCCTTCAAAATAAATCTAAGAAAAGAAGAAAAAATTACCTGTGTGTATTGGATTACCAGAAAAATGAGATTTCTACCACATCAAGTCAGGTTAAAGTCTATTTTAGTTTATCAATAGCCAGGTTTAATTCTCTTTAAAATTAGTGATTAGGGGGTGTCTTATTAGTTGAGCTTTGTGTTCAAAGTACACTGTAGCCATTAAGCTGTCTCTTTATTTTACATTTCAAAGATTTAAATAAGATACATAAACACAATCTCTGTTATTTACTTTAATGGAGTAGCTTAATTGCTCCCCAAGCTTTTCTGTACACATTATAAATAATTGCAAGACACAAATAGAGAGAAAGAGGAGCAGGAACATAGATGACACCATAACCTTCCAGTGACTCACACTGCCACTCCTCTGCATTGAGCACTTAGCAGCATACATTAAATGCACTGTGCCTCAGACATAAAAATGTTCAAGCCCAGGGCAACCTACAGATTTATTTTTGAAAGGAAGACAAAGATAGTCACCCCAATTATGCAATTGAGACCGAAAAGCTGTAAAATAGAGCACCTATTAGTCACAGTTTTATTGTTGCTACTCCCAACCTGTGGATCTGGCAAGAAAGCCGTGGCACAAAATCGTTCTTGAATACATCCGAAAAGATGATACAGACCAGAGCTAGATATATGTGTATGGTGGTGGGAAATGCTTCTCATTACTCCCTGCCAGGTGGAAATAAGTCTCTCCTGCCGGAGCTGAGGAGGGCATGCACATTGGAGGCTTTCAAGGAAAATTTGTAGGGAGTGAACCTTTGCTGCAGTGGCAGATAGAAGGTGGAGGGGTTCACTCGTTCTGGAGCCCTCATGCCCCAGAGGCTAAGCAGGAATTTCACTCGGTTGCCTGGCAAGGACATGCCCCTCTGAGGTCAGGCTTTTCACGCATTTGATGTTAATGCCTTTGGCCTGTACTTCTCATGAGGTCCCTCAGGCCTCCCTTCTCTTTGTTCCTCTAAGGAAATGGCACACACAGATCCATGTTGGGTCTGAAACTGATTATAAATGTTAGATTTTCATAAACATTGGGCTTGATCTCATGGAACAAGCTCAATTATTCAAGGGAAAGTTAAGACTGTTTTTTTCCTGCACAATCTGAGTAGAGCTACTTAGAAGAGGAGAAAAAATATCCGCAAACAAAACCACTTTCCTTCAAGGAATTATCTCCTGTTGCAAAATCAGCTGGATTTTTCTTGAAGTGTATTTGGATAAGTATGTGTGTGTATGTTTGTGTGTGTGTGTCCCTGAGTGTTGGGGAGGAAAGTCTTAACAATCTCAAGGCATCCTGCTTCAGCAGTTTTGACATTAGATAATTTGATTGCTCTATCAAGAAAGCATTCTGCTGAATTTAATTTTCATCATAACATTTTACTCTGTATGATTAAAAAGGAGAAGGGAGGGTAGAGGCAGGTCAGTGAAGCTTGTTTGGATATATAATGTGGAATTTCTGATGGAGTTTTTTTCAATTTTATTTCATAAAAGATTTTTTTTAAATTCCTTTTTATCCACTAAGGATAGAAAACAGCAAATACGGAAACCTCAACATTGTCACACAAACAGTGAGCTCCCCTGAGAGCTGCAGAGCTTCACGACTTTTAACAATTTTTCTCTAGCTGGAATTTGTCAGCCTGATTGACCCTGAGCTTTGGTGGGACTCTGGGTGGATCCAGTTCCCTGGTTCTGCTCTGTTTACAGGAATCAGGTCTTTCTAGTCCTTGCAGCTGGCTAGAGGAGCTGTTCAGGAAGCCTCTGAGCCAAGAGAAAGATGTCTTTTAATATCAGGGAGTTTTAAGTCAGATCCTATTATCAAATATTACTGGGATGAGAGTCAGAAAATGTAGATAGGCAGATGAAAAGACAGATCACTAGAATTACTTCAATATCTTTGAAATAACTAAAACAAAGGGATACAGAACACATATATTACAAAAGGAAAGAATCAATTTTGCATCTGTTCTGAGAGATAATGTGTTCAATCATGTGGCTGCTCTTTAGCCATGTTATTTTCACATTGAGCAGATAATGTAAAGCTCTTGTGTACCTAATCAAAGCTTTGTCACTTCAAATAACAAAGACTTGTTAATATGACAGTCATGGTAGAAGACTGAGTATCTGCAAGGCCTGGTGGAAAACTGTGACCTACTAAACCTTCATTAATTTACTTTGCTGTCATTTGTTAACATTTATTCATGCACACACACACACACAATTTTAAAAAAGAAATAAAAGTCACAGAGACATTAAATTTGCTTGATTCTAATACGCAGCACTTTAGTACCTCCTCCACTCCTCTGATTTGCTACTAACTCATCCTCCTCAGGACATGAAAGTGCATTTCCAAGCAGCAGGAACTGCCCTTGATCAATGGAGTTTGTGTCACTTGACTGTATAGAAAAAAACAACGATTCACAGAATTTCCCTTCCACAACTGCAAATTCTAGGGCTTCTCTGCTGAACTGAGTAAAAGTGCCATCTGCCTGCCTAAACCCAGAGGGTGTTTTTATGTTTCTTGTGTTCTATGCACACCTGATAAAAGCAGATTAACATTCTCCCAAATGGGAAAATGTGACCGGTCAGTCTTGGAATCTCTACAGAATTCGATTGAAACAACCAGTAAGTTGCAGTTGGCTTTCCAAAAAAAGTCTCTCAGGAAGTGTCAGAGAAAGGCATCTTCACAAAGGTCTTCATTAAATGCATGCAGAATATTTATAACACCCTGTGGCAACAAGCCTTGTAGGATTAATTTTTCATGCTGCAAAGACACTCTGTGGTCAATCTCAAACCACAGGGAAGTGACACCTGTTCTTCAGAGAAGAAAGACATTTCTCATTCTTAGATGAGATAAGAAGGAGAATCTTGTTGGGACAGAAGTTAGATGGTATTGAGGGCCTCAATTAAATAAAAATATAAAAGAAAAAAAAGTCCTAACATTTGAGAACAGCACCTCCCTGACCCCCCATCTTCCAAAACTCCAAAGCCAGCAACTTTACAAATCCTTCATCTGATGCTGGCATGGGTGATTCATACATGAATTTGTTTTAGGAAGCAGGTAGATGATGTAGGTGTTGCAATTCTCTGCTATTGATAGAGGTGGAATAACTTGCTACCCAGCCAGACCATCACACTTCACTAATGTCTATGCAAATACTCTGGCTCAGCATTCCCATGATAGATTTATATTACTTCTAAAGCCGGGACCTCGATTGCAATTGAAATCTTGACTTCGTAATCATTCACTGCCATTGCATTGAATGTCATGTATTTTAAAACTATCAGTTATCCCTCTGTCTCTCTCTTTTACTGATTTTGTCCTTAAAGTTTAAAAGGTATGTCTTTTCTGAACGAGACTAAGATTGACACCTGGCACCCCTCTCCAGTGCATAACCTACATCATAATGAAAATGTACAAAGCCATCACCTCACACAGCGGAAAAGAATATGTTAAGATGGGACAGAATCATTTCTTCCTTTGGCTCACTGCTTGCACCTTTTCCCTTGAGTCATGAGAAGCTGCACTTTATGAGCCTACGAGGTCAGCAATAGGGAAGTTCTTGAGCATTTCCCAGTAATAGAGATATAAAGAAGGAATAATCTTTAACTTACAGTAATAGGGTACTTTTTTTAAAGCCAGGATGTTATAACCATTTAATTTAGATAATAATGGGGCACTTACATAAGAACAGAGCTTGCTTGGTATAGATCATCTTGGAAAATTCCCTCTCTCTCCCTCAAACTAACAGGTCATATTGGATGTCATTAATTCAGCAATTCTGCTAAGCAGCTCTAGGGCACTCTTGAACTTCAACCCAGAACACAAGGGAGCAGAGGCAGGCTGCCAGCTGTAAATCACTGAAAGGAAGAAAGAAGCAAAAAAGAAAAAGGAAAAAAAGAAAAGGAGGAAAAGAAAAAGTGGCCTCAGTTAAACAAGTATTTTCATCTAACTGAAGATGAGGTGCCCACATATGTTAAGAGTTGTGGACATTAAGGAGAGAGAAGTGCTTTTAAAAATAAATTGTGCTGGAGAAATGCCTGTGGATTCCTCACCAACCAAATTTTTTTTGCTAGGCCGCAAGCTTGCGAGCGAGTCTGAGGCAGAGGGTTGTGCTTCCTGGAGTGTAACTCCATCCTCTTGCAAACACAGGATTCAACATCAGCAAGCAAAATGTTAACATTCATCCTCAAGCTTGACACCTTCAAGCAAGAATCTGCAGAGACCAAGTTGGTCCTCCATTGCCCCAGCAGGAATCCCAGAAACCCTTAAAATGCTGGATTCAGTGAGCTCTGGGAACTGATGGTTGCCAAGTCATTCTCAAAGAGCCTACTCAGGAGGACAGTTTGGCTTTCGAAAAGTCCCAACAATGACATAGTGGCTTTGAAGAAGCTGGGTGAAAAAGAGCTATCCAAGTGATGAGTTGAGGGAAGCATGAACACTCCTTTCCCAAGACAACTGTTTTTCACTCATGGCTGTGCTGAATTCAGAATGGTGAATACAGGTGGATGTGCAAAGTAGGAATAGGAGGCAAATGAAGAATATATGCCAGTCACTAAGCTTTCTTAGTAATGAATAAGTGTGGTCAGGGAATCATAATTGGAAAAAAAAAATTGTCTACCTCTTAGTGGAGATAGGTGCTAGCAAAATCCAACATAGGAGGTAACAAAACATTTTCACACTTCTACAAATGCTCTGTAAGGAGAATTTTTAAAGGGGACCAGAGGTTCATTTCTGACCTGGTGTTAAGCTTCAACATAATTCTTCCCCCTCATTAGTCTGTGCACAGGTTTAATCTTTTCTGACAGCAGCTTTACAGGGGGAAAGATTTAAACTGCTAGAACAACAGATCACCTCAAAAAAGACGTGTCCAAGTTCCTAAAGCCAAAGCAGTCTCAAAACTAATATATGCCAGTTATGCTAATAGTTTTCCCAGTGTTTTATTTAATCAGCATGTTCAAACAGGTCTGGATTTATAGTCAAGCCACTAAAATACAATTTACTTACAAAATAAATAAATAGAGGAATTAAACTCTCTGTGGAGAAGTAAAACTGTTAATTAGCATCCGTGTTAGCAAAAAGTAGCCACCTGTACACTTGACAGAAGGTGGTCTCTAGCTGCAGCAAGTCTGTCTTCTAAGAACTTCCTGGATTTAAAGAATAATATTGATTGGGAAGAACAAAACAAAAACAAATGCAGTCAGTGGGAACTCTAATAACACCTGAAATCTGTCATTACATGATTTATTTTTCTTCTCAATACAGAAGAGTTTTACCCCATATTTATTTTAAATGCATTCTGTTGTGTCCCAGCTGTGAGTTATCTTTTGCAAATTGATCTTGTGGATTGTAATATTTGAGCCATAGAAAGGGAAATTCTACATCCATGATCATTCCCTAGATCTTTACATAATCAGACTCCAAGACAAATGTGTGTTATAGTGTACAGAAGAGGCAGAAAAAAAACACAAACACAATGTGAGCCTTTTGAAAATGAAATGGGAGGGAGGCTGACAAAAGCAGTAACATCAGCCCATCCACATTATTTATTTTTACCATCATAAGTCCACTTTTTGCCCATTTTGAAATTATTTCTCACAATAAACAATGCCAGATCAAGCATCTCTCCCCAGAATAATGTAGATCGAAAATTATGCAAATTGCAGTATTAAATGCTGCAAGTTACCCTGTGGATTCCCCACAAAGAACAGAGAGACCTGAAAGCAGCCCACAGCCTGCACTATACATCCATTCTCTTCTGGGCAACATTTTAATACAGCTCAGGCTGTATTTTGATTAAAAAAAAAAAAAAAAAACCAAAAAAACAAAGCCAAACCCAGCTACAAGCCTCTCAAAGAACTCCACAGAAGGTTAAGAAAAAAAGTACTCACTGCTGCCACAGGGCACAGGTGTGCTCTGCATGTGAGGTATCCATCTGCAAGTATTTCATTTACAGATAAATTCTCAATAGATTCCACTCGAGATTGTATATTCCTATAAAAGGATCTTGTAGGACCAGTGCAAAGGGTACAAATGGGATTTGGTTTCCTCTATTCAGCTTTTAACCTAAAACTTCTCAAGGCAATCCACAAACATGAACACCTACACCCTGCCTTTGAAACAAGGCTGACCACCAGCCCTCTCTGGCAGAGCTTTGGGGCCATGCAGGGATCACAGCTCTTTTCTGTCATCACACATCCTCATGCTCTGCTTCATAAAACATGGACAGACCAAAATAAGCAAAAGAGGCATAATCCAATACCATCCACAATCAGGAGTCCCAAACTCAGTTCTTCCTAAGCGGAAGTAATGAATGACAGGCTGAGAGACAGTAATAAGAATAGCAAGCTCATAGATAAAATGGGATTATGCTAATTCAAATCAATTTTAGTACAGAAGACTTCAGCGATATCCTGAAAAATTGTCAGGCTAAACACAGACATACCACTGCAATCTCTTCTGTTTAATTTATTTTTTTCCTCCTCTGTGTTAGTGAAATCTGTGCAATTTAGTTTCCTACTTTGTTATTTGCAAAAGTTTTTGCATTATATGACTGAGCTAAATTGGCCTGAAGTCACCACCATGTAATCAGCTCCTTTTATTACCTGTGTGAAACAGAGTTTTTAATTTTCTGCTGTGGTTTTTTTCCTCAAAGCAATAGTTCTTTGAGTTATATGTTTAAATACATTGACCTTGCCCTCTTTTAAGAAAAAATCCACTGAATTGTTCTGAGGTTGTTTGACCTGTAGGAAAACTTAAAAAGAAACAGTGTCAGCAGAGGGCTGATCCACTTTGTACCAGGCAGAGACAAATTAACAGAGACTTTGAATACATTGTTATATTTTAAAACTCATGATCTTTAAGCCCCTTTGTGATAGAGGCTCCTCCATCATCTGAAAGGTGTGTGATTGGCAATACCAAAGTGTTATAGCTGCAGTGCCAGCACTAATCCATACCCCTGCCCCTCTCAGGAGGCTCGTGACCTGCAGGTTGCCAGTAACAAATGCAATGTGCACTGGGGAGCAGCTGATGGATGGAGCTGTGCCTGCGGAAGGGAACTCCTCCTTGTCCTGCTGTTCAGCCTCTGCACATCAACCTGTCTTTTTGCAGCCTACTCATGTGTATAAGGTTAAACACATGCTATGAAAGGTGACAAATTTCCTGGGATCATCCTAGTGCTAACCTATATCAAGTAGAGACCCTGCCAAATCAATTAGGTGCAACTGCTGTTATGATTTTCTAAGCTGATTGTTTCCAAGCCATATTCTCTCTGTCTTCTGTCACAGCTGTTGTATACAAACCACTCTACCAGATCTGGTGTTTTAGTTTTCGAATTACTTATTGATTCATATAAAAGGAAGGGGGTACGAGTGACAGGTAATTTAAATCTAAAAATATCTCTTCCACTCATAAAAAGACACAGATCCTTTTTTACTGGATAACAGAGGAGAATAAGTGGTATGCTGTGATGTTCCTTTGACTGAGGCTTGAGAAAAGTATTGCAGCACACCTCTGCTTCAGAATGTCAGAACTCAAGGTATTTCAGCTAAATCAGGGACTTAGTTTTCAGAAAAGGCCTCTTATCTTGCTTCCAAGGCTCTTAAGAACACTAAGAACATGCAGGTCAAAGAAAGCTTTCTTGGTTTTGAAATTTTTGGGTTTGTCATAAGACCTGTGGTGTGCTATTTTTTTCCCCACCAGGAAATGCATTGCTTTCTGTGAGAACTGTAAATTCGCAGCTTGGCTCCAAAACTATATATCAAATCAGCAAATTTAGAGACGCAGTAGCTGCAGTATACAAGAATGAAAAAACTGCAGCACCACCAACAAAAAGACTTTTAAGGAGAAATCAGTACAGACATTCTTTAGCCACAGGAAACCAGCCCTCCATCCAGCACAGCCATATCCCTTAATGTTTACCATTAGTCTTTGGTCAAAGAGGTTCAAATCCTACATAAACACTACAAAAAGGACTGTTGTTTCATTTATTCATTCAGTTGTATTTGTCAGCACAAATATTTAAAAATCCCTGAACTGGCCCATAAACATTTGTCATACCCTGGTAACACCCTCCAAGCCACCTTTTCACATCCAGTTTTATCAGAATAACACTTTCAGATCTACAGCCCTGCCTTACACAGGTAGCATAACCAATACATTAAAAAAGCTTGTTGTGGTGGAAGTTGCTGAATCCAACAACTGTTTTTTAACCAGTAATAAGAGCCCTTTACCTCTATGCAAAGAAATAGCATTTGGAGAATCAAAATTCCTATTATCTCATTAAACAATTGAGTAAGCTCTGCTTTTCAGGCTCAAAGATGGTGTTCAGTAGAAAAATCTACAGACAAAGAAGAGATCATTGCTCAAAGCATGAATGGCTGATTATGGGAGAGGACAAAAATATGCAGTTTGGGTAACTTCTTGGAGGTAGCAACAGGCTGGATGGCAGAGAAAGAGCTCTGAGGGAGAACATTACAGGAAGAAGGGAGGATGCTTCATCTGGCACAGAGCTCATGAGTCACACAGGCAAGGATCTCTGCTCAAAGAAATTGCCTACCACTGTTTCCTTCCACATATCCTGCACTCAGGTCAATTAAAAAAAGGAATATCTAAGGACTGTTTGACTCAAACCATCAGTGCTTCCACTTAAGAGAAATAGCCTTGCAAGCCTGAAATACTGGACAACTTGTAACAAAGGGAAATAATCTATTTTTTTTAGAAAAATAATTATATAGAAATAAAAAGAAAGATCATCCATCATTCCTGCTATAACCTTATAAAGCCTCTGTGGGTCAGTTCATACTGTAAAAGAGAACATAGCTTTTTAATATGTTTAAATTTTTTTACTATTTTTTACTATTCCTCAGCATGGAAAAAGCAATCTTGGGACCAGAACACTCAAAGGGAATGCTGTGCCGTTCCATTTCTGCCCCCCCACGCCCTCAGTAAAGGCACTTGAAATTAATTTCTAGCTAAGTTTTACTAAATAAAATAGTTATTAAATAATTATCTGAAAGATACATTTTTTGGCTACTAGTAATTTTAAACTAAATCTATATAACAAAGTCATTGTTAATTAATTAGCAATAACTGTGCCCTGTATTTTTATAAGGAAGTACAAGTAAAATGTGAATAATGTGAGTCACGAACATTCATTATAAAATACTTCATTCCATGGGATATGAGATGGAAGATTAAAGCTGGGACAGGCAATCTTCTGATTTCTTGCCACCCACTTTGAAAATGAGTCTGAGAACTGAACTTCGAAAACTGTCTTGAAAACCAGTGAGGAGACAGATCTACCCTTGTGGAGGTACTTTCTTCAGCTTAGTGATGTGAAGCAGGTCTTTGAGCTCTGATGTCCCTCTGCAACAAAAGGAACTGCATGATAAAAAACAAAACCAAAAACCCAACCAACCAAACCAGAAAGAACAAAAACTGCCCAGAACCAGACCTGGAGGATCTTATGTATTAAAGAAGAGGTTTCCAGCTGATTTCTCCTATGACTGCCTGAGTTTCTGCTTGTTTCTATTTCCTTTCCTGGGCTCCATGGCTTCACAATCCAGTGGACCAACAAATCCACTAAACATCAAAGAACTGGAGCAGGACAGGGCAGTGGTTCAGCGAGGGCATGTGCTGAGGGGGCTGCACAGGGACCAGGGCAGAGCCCTCTGTGTCCCTCCCTGCTCACACGACTCCAGCAGCACACAGCTTGCTAGGGCAGTGCACAGGAGACACTGCAGAGGGACTGTCTCGTTTTAACACTCCTGACATCTTTAGTTTTCAGTTCTCTGCTTCCAGAGATAACTTTTGCCTTATTCATGAAGAGGAGAAGGAAGGATCATCCTTTCAGGCTTGTTTGGTTGTGGAAAAGTGTGGCTCCATAAGGCACAAATCTCATCTGGAGGTACTCCAGGGGCTCAATAGTTTTTGCAAAACCAGGAGGAGGGTTTCTAGAGTTCTCTCAATACTGTGAGCAGAGCAATAGGGAATGCTCACCATTTTTCAGTGCCCTCAGACTTTGCTTTATATGAAAGAGGACAAAATATGACTGTTATCCTCTTGTACTAGAAGGAGGTAACAGCCCAGAGAGCAGTAATTTTGCTAAACTACCTTGTCTCTGAAAACTAATCTGCTTAATACTCTAACACCACATGAAAGGGATTTTCCAATTCAGCTATTAGATATTCCTGGCTCTTTGAAACACTGGAAGTTCCTCAGCATAGCAAAAAATCTCCAGTAGCATGGCAAAGGACACCACTGCCATGGCCCTTAAGCAAAACTCAGATCTTGGGAGCCTGTTTAAAGAAGCTAATTTAAATATGATGTTGATGATGACAAAGATAAAATTAAATCTTATCTCCCAAACAGATTTGCAGCTTAACATTTCAGACTGAATGGACTGTCAGCAAAGCCTACTCTTGAGGGAAAGAAGTGGCAGCACTGAACTTAATATACACTCCCCTTTCTATTGGAAGTGTCACTTTAACAATCACAGGAAATGGCTGTACTGTTGAGAAGTCACTAATCTCTGTGTTTCATTTGGAGGATTTCCATTGTAATGCCTGTTAAGCTCGGATTATCATTGCTGTTAGACTGTCAGAGAGCAAACAACAGGGAAATGAACTTCTGATCAGCATATATTGCTTTTTCATCTCTGATTAATATTAATGAACAAGTAACTGCAGAGCTACTGCCAGGCAAAATCCTGTGACAGCATTTTGCTGAAGATTAGGTGTGCCCAGGAAACAACATAGAGTTCCTCTTGTTGGACTGTCCTGATCCTGGTGTGCTAGTATTGAGGAAGCTAAACATAGAAACGTTAAAAAAAAAAAGAGTTACTCATATGAGATTTGGGTTGTCTACCTGGTGATCAACATCTGCCAGATATCACATGGGATTCAGTCAATTTTATCCAATTAATTAAATTACAGTTCTCCATCACTGACTTCCCCTGGCACTCTGAGCACCAGCACTGAGAGGTGTGGAAGACATTGGGTTACCTGAGAAAGCACCTCTCAGTGTAAACATGCTTGGAAAATAAGAATCTGTTGTACTGAACAGCATATCCTGACCTCTTTGTAAGATTCAGACATGCAGCTATTGAAAGCTCCATCTAAGTTCTGAATGTATAATTCCTGCAGCACAAGTACTCCTGAACACATCTTTGATTAGCTGAAAATGCAATTATTTTTATAAGAAAGCTTTGCAGATAGCTTGTAAGAATATCAATGACTTTATTTTTCCCCTTTCCTTCCCTATTTTAAAATCAGTTTCTGTTAGAGGAGCAGAAGATTTACTGGAGAAATAAATGCTTTACTTGCATTTAAACCATGTGAAAGACAGATTGGCTGTGGTTTTAGACACTTGCATCAAAGTAATTACAGCACTATGTAAAGTATTGGATTCATTAACAGGCTCTAAACCAATTTTTATATACTATTAAGTAAAAGGGAAAAGAATAAAGAATAGGAAACTCTAAATGTTACGACTTGCTTTCTCTGTCAAGTAAACTCCTCCCAGCTTTGGTCAAGGAGCAAAGACCCCTGACCAAGGGTAATATGAGGTGCACAATGAGAGTGAATAAAGCATTGGACTGGGTCTCAGGAGGTTTACATGCAGTGTCCATCTTGAGAGAGGGTTCCTGTGTGCAGTAGGGCAGTTAGTCTATGTATCCATGCAATTTATCCTGTATTCAGCTCAACCAAGGTAAAATTTTCTTTCTGCCTGGTGCCTTGAAATTGAAGTCTGTTTAGGTAGGTCAGAGTCTCATTCTGAGCATTTATTCAGTGCTTACAGCAGTAGGACATTGGTTCTGCTTAGCTATCAAGATGACATGATTCTGCTTTTTGAAGGCACAAATAGCAATATGAGAAAAGACACTTCAGAAGGTTCAAAATAGCCATAGCACAAACAGGAAAAAGTTAGTAAAAAAGATGGTTATCAAAGAAAATATTCAGGTAATGAAATCTCTAACCAAGAACACTGTGAAAAGTGTCTCAGGTGTTCAGATGACACAGCATATTCTAAACTAGATTGGGCAACACAGCTGGAAACATTACAGAAGCAGCTTCAGCCGTGGGGTTGATGTTTGCTAATGCCTGAATGAATACATCTGTCTGAGATGGTTACAAGAACTACAGACTTACTCTGGAAATTCAGGCCCTAAAACCAAAAACAATTTCCTGTGAACAAAGTTGATGCAAAAGAAGTGGGCTGTCTCTTTCCTTACTTGTAACCTTCATCCTATAGCTTGACAACTGGGAAAGAAAAAGAAACATCCAGGGACCAGCATGCCTTGAATACTTTATTTTGTCTACTTTACACATTAATTTCCCAAGTGTTTCCTGATTCTTATGTGGTTAACACATTAGGGTACCTAATTCTTATTTGCTACGCAAATCGCTCATTTGCAATCAAATTTCCATCAGTATTTGCTATCTTATTATCTTGGTTAACATCACTTTTGCACTTTACTATTAACTAGAGAGACATTCTGAAGAGCAACCCAGTGTTATAAGTTGAGAATACCATGGCTGTGTTTTTCTAACAAAGAAAATTGCTGTAATATCACTGGGTCATTCCAGTTATCTAATCCGAGGATCCCAAAGGTTTATCAAGCAACCACCTCAGGCTTGCAGTTTCACTGCTTGCATTTCTGTGAGCTAATTAAACCTCAGTGGGACAAAACTGGAGCTGCAGCAACTGGGCTAAAAGTCATCTTCACCTCAAGCTCAAAGCCACACTGACCCCACAGAGGGTGGTGTGGCTCTGTCTGGTGTCAGCTGCTCCACAGCTCAGGTGTATGTTCTGTAGCACCACGACAGTGTCAGTGTGGACCTTCCCAGAGATACCTTGTGTGAGTACCACTCAGTGTAAGTCTCTTCAGGGCACCCCTTCTCCAGGGCCCAAAGATTCAAGCTCACGTGGAGGAATCCCAGCTGGTACCAGCAAGACGTTTTGGTCTCGTCTCTGAGAACAATCCCATGAGAAGTAGAAATTCTACTCCTGACTTAAGAAAGAAGGCTAAAAGTGTAGACAGCTGTCTCCTTAATTAACAGTACAACATGAAATAATTCCTAAAGCAATGTTATAGCTGCACTCTTCACTCATTACTGCCTTTTTCCTCACTGCAAGGCAGCTTCACTTTTCTACATACCCGTGGAACTTCAGCCTGTCATTTTCAGTGCATTTCCCTGAATGTTCCTAGGTAATTGTACTATCCTTTTGGTTAGACTTAATACTGCTTTGACATCTGAGCAACTTATTCCTTCTTATGCTACTTCTGTGATGCGTGAAGCTTTCACCTTCCCTCCCATTCATTGCCAGTGCCTGACTGCAAACTAAGGAGAAAATATTGTAATGGGAGGAATGCAATGGAGGATGATCTAGGTAAAATGAAAAGGTGAGTTATAGGAGGAGACAGCAAAGCTATTGAACCACAGATGAGTTTGTGTAACCTACATTTTCAAAAGTCTCTGACAAAAATTAGTTTGAGATCTCTGTGAACACAAAGTCACTAATTTTGAATTTTCTAGGAATATGGGCTGTCAGACATAAAGCCATCTAAAAGAATCAATGTCCCAGATAGCCAAATGACAAGGAAGTTAAGAACCAACCTCATCAAACTTGGCTTTTAATTTTATCCCCCAGGCTTATCTTGGATAATTCAGAATTATACAGATGGGATTCCTAACCAATGAAATGTGCTTTTGAGTCCTGAAAGAATGGCTGTTACAAAGAAGAAAAGATTTGAGAAGGGTGTGATGCTACATACATTGAACCAAATTTTTCCTGCAGCTATTAAATTTGCAGCCAAGAGATACTGAAAATATGGCAGTCAGTGGCAAGACTTACAGTAAATTATCCATATTTTGAATTAGGGACTTCTAGATACTTAATAGCAATTGCAAAAGTGTTATCTCTTGGTAAAATGCACGTTAATCTTGCTCTTTCCTACTTTAAGAAGGATCATTCCCTGGTTATTATTCAACTCAGTGTTCCAGCAATTTTCAATCCTATCTCCTCTCCTACCCTCAATTTCTGCTGACACCTCTCTGAAGAGAGGCTGCTTGTCAGCTGGGTCTTGCTCTCTGCTGGTTTTCTCAGGCATTAGGGCAGTTCCCATAACCTGGGGCCGTGGAGTGTTTTTGCCACATTACCAGGCTTCCACAGTGTCTGAAGTGGTTGGAGAGGGCAAAGCAATGCAGAGGCTGACTCTGACCTTCTCCAGGGGTAACCTGGCTTTCTCCCCAGGCCAGCCAGCCCTGCAAGGCTCCCCCATGCTCCTAGCTGTGTCTGCAGGAGCTCACTGTAACATTTGCCCTGGAAGCTTGTGGGAAGATGGAATGAGAGCTGCAGGGAGCTGGAAGCAGCTGGAGAAGGGCCCTCCTTCTCTTGACTATTAATTCATTTTCCTACTTGCTCAAGAAGTGGGTGTTATGTGCTGATATCCCTATATACTTACTAATTAGTGTCCCATTAACCTTGAACTGCAGAGCTCCCAGCTGCCAGCTGCAGCTTGTGATATCTTGAGTATGTGTTTGATGAACTCTGGAGACATTTTCATCTGTTAAATATAGAAAAGCTGAACAGCTTCCCAGGACAGGCAATGCAGCACAGAATCATATGCTTGTCAAGGCCATGTCTGCTCTCCTGACTTCAAACTAATAGAGCTGCAAAGTTAGTGAAACTGTGCGATTCCATCTGGCTCAGACCCAGGCTAATTTCCCAGACAAATATCCATGTGACAGAAATTAGCTGCTACACTGGGCATTTAACCACTGCTTGCACTGGTTTGATGACCAAGAGCATGCCATAAACACGATGCCAAGAGCCTGCCAGTTAGAGTTTGGTGAAGTTAACGTCTTTGTTTCCATATTTATTATGCTGCCACTGTAAATAGCTAAGATGCCAGTAGATTTCTTCAGCACTAAGAGGAATTAAAGAACAAGCTCAATACTTCCACAGAAATTAAATGCAAAGGAAATACCACTCGCCATTTACAGCAGATTCTAGAAGATCAAGGTGAATATGTATTTTCCAGGAGTTTACCCAGTATTTAACACGTATTTAACCATTATATGTTAACATGCAACTACACAGTTGCCACTGAGGATCTGGTAGAGCCACCTTGTACTTTGAATTTCTAGAAGACAAGAAATAGGAAGCCATGAGCAGATTTTGTGCTAATGTACTACTGAAAATATTGGGAGATTAAACACATACTTTACAATTCCAAATAGTGGTAAGTGGCCAGCACATTGAGTCAAAGCACTGCTTTGACTTCAACTGCTCTAAAGAAAACAATAGTAATCTATTATTGGAAGGATGTCTATGAAGATAATTAGGTGTCCTGACTGTTAACCTTAATGCCTCACCATGTGTGCGAGGTAAACAGGCAAAGCAGCAAGGCTTTTGATATTTTACTTCTTCTGTTTCCTGCTTTGTATCTAGCTATTGCTTTGGCTTTTTGTCAAGCTTCTGGCTTCTCCAAAAGAAGCCAGACTATCTCTGAAATAAGAACACTATGCTCTTGCCCGTGGAAAGGAATTGTGGTTCTTTTGTATACCATCCATTCAGAAATATTGCTCTGTGCTAATGAACAGTCATTTTAGAGTCTTAGGAGTTTGAGGGAAATGTTTTCTTCAAGAAAATATTAACTGTTTAGTTTATATTAATATACAAAATATAAAATAAAACCAGAGGCTATGACATGATGTGTAATTAATTGAATTAGGAGAGATGGCACAGGGGAAAAAATAATTATATTTCCACAGTAATTTTGTTTCCCATCCTGGGATAGTTAGAGGGGAAAGTGTCCAGTAAGAAAAGATTTTGCTAAATTATTAAAAGTGAAAAAAGTACAGAACCAAAGTAATATGGATTAATGTAGACACAGAAATCAATATTTTATTACAGTTTCTAATGAAATATTTACCAGACTAATTAAAAAGATACAATCCTTACACTAACACCTAGGCTGACGTGCTTTTTCTTATATTTGTGTTTATATGAGAGCCAACTAAGTAAATTCATCTGTGACAACAAGATTCTCGTCTATGGATTACACTCGAGCCTTTTGTTTCCATGGTACCTTACTTCCACTTCTGGCTAATCTTACAGAGCATTCTGAGGGGATTGATCCAACATCCACTGAAATGAATACGAAGCACAAACACTGGAGAGTATGAAAATCAATGCAAAGACTTTCATTAACTTCACGGTATTTTGGCCTGAACTCATCACTCTTTAATGACAGCTATGAAGAATTGCCGTCAGGAACGGACTCTTAAATGCAATGTTGACCATCTCAGTATGAAAACTAAAAAACTGTTAAAGGCTGGTGAGAATAGAATGTTAGAAAACACCAGAAACAACCTGTTGAGAGATGCAAGTAAACTCCCAGTCTCAACACCCACTGCACAGACAGTGACCAACAAGGTGAAGGCGGACTGAAAGGATACCTGATGAAGTAGAAAGTGCCTTCTGCTCTCCTCATCTGGTTTAAGATTGTGGCAGAAAAGTGGCACAAAAATATCTTTTTTCATGCTGTATTCACACATTTATTGGGTGCAGGTCACATATTTTAAACAGTTATACAAATATTTTAGACACATTAGCTAAACAAAAATAATTCAAGAGCATGCATGCTCTTCTGTTTGTATAAACTTCCCAGGAGTGAAATAAAACTAGGCTCAGAGGGAGTAAAAATACCCACGACTAATCAACTGGAGACATCTCCAAACATGAATTAGGATATTTTCTTTCCGTAGGAAAAAAACATCAAATACTTTGAGTCAAACACTAGAAGATCTTCAAGAGTTCGAGTTTATTACTAAGCTAAAACTACAAATTTCTCTTTTTTTCTTCAGGGGCATAAAGTCTGAGTTCCTAATTCTACAAGACCGCTGACTGTCAGCCTTCACAACTCCTTCAGGAACACGGCAAGATCCAAGTAGGAGTGATTTGGCAATGAGGGCGAAAACTGGAAACATATCTCTAGCAAGCTTTCAAAACTCAACCTGAAAGGATCTAATGCATCTGTTTGAAACTGCAGCAGAATGAATCAACCTCAGTGGGGAAAGCAGAAGTGAAATAGAAATGCAGGAAAAGCGCAACCTTCCCACTACTGCTGCCTCCAGGAGCTGTTCCTGTGACATGGGAGGTATTTATGGTGCCCATCTGCAGTCGCTTGTGCGCAGGCACATCCGTCACAGGAGTGGGATCCAGCCCGGGACTCCCAGGGGAGTGTGATCCTTGTGGCTCGCTTGAACCCCTTTGCTGTATCTCATGGATACAGCTCTGCACCGTTCACGGCTGCCCCTCCAATCCCTTTCTGTTGCTCCAGATTTCAATCATGCGCACATCTCAAACCCACTCTGCACAGCACCATAAAAACACAGAGTAATTATGCTACAGAAGAAAACAATACCACCAGAGGTCTCCTACATGATACCTCCAAACAGAGAAATAATGTGTTTTTCTCAAAAGAATTTGAAAGTCCTTAGAAATGGGGGAGATACCAACCTGTAAAGCCGATAAAATACAGCAAACACTCAATCTACTTTTTGACCTCATTAGAAAACACACCTTCCCTAGTAGCAAAGTACTCTCTCTGCTCCTTCCCTTCCCACCCCTGTTTCCTTCTCACTATTGCTCTCAGGACCTTAGCAGCATATTTGGAAGAAGCACTCTTCATGCTGCCATTAAAGTTTTTCTTTGACAAATTCTTCTCCTTAAGTCTTTCAAACACACAGGCTGCAAGGGTGATCTCTACATAATTTTGCTTTTTTTTTTTTTAACTGAAGAAAGGCAAAAGCAGAGCTTGGGTTAAACTCAGCAGGAAGCAGTACTTTGCTCACCACATCCTCCCTATTCCTTTTCACTGCTAATTGCTCACCGATACTGTTGTAAGAGTCTGCTCCTTCACAGTTTATGAAATATTCAGAAGGAATAAAAAACCTTCCTTCCTCAGTTCCACATTTCTTTTCTCATCAGTTTTCTTGTCATTCCCCTCTTTTATCTCATCTTGAGATCAATAAACTTACCAGTGTTGTATACCAAATGGACATAACAACACACTACATTTAGCCTCCATAATGCAAATATTACTTTTACCATAGATAAAAATCTTTCCCTTTCAAAGACTCAAAGCCCAGACAGATGACATGTCTACTGAAAACATTTCTAAATCCCAAAGCCAGTCATTTTGAATATAACCATGGCTCTTCTCTGGCATAAATAGTTCCCTGCCATAGGATATATATTGAAAATAAATTTAAAGAACATCAGTTAAGAAGCAGGACTAAAGAAAGTGAAGAGACGACTGAAAAGACAAACACATCTGCCACAGAGATCCCTGGCTGACACACTTCTCAGAGCTGATATTGCTGTAAGTCTTTACCAAATTTGTGAACCTGGGGGACACTCCCAACATAGCACCAGCATTATTTGGCAGGTATTGCACATAAAGAAAACTGCAGTAGCATAAACTGTTGTTTTAAAATTGCCAAATGCCCCTTCCAGGGGGCAGCTGTACCAGAAGAGACGTACACACCTGCCCAGATGTGATCCCTCCTCAGAAAGGCACCTGGATTACAAAATGCTACACTCACTCTATCCCCAGTGGACAGGTAGGCAAATGCAAAAGTACTCACCTGCCCTCTCCCCTGCTCCTGTGGCTCCGCCGGACTGCCCCAAACAAGCCCTGCTCGCCTCCAAGGCACCTGCAATCAAGAAAAATTTGGTGAGTTCCTGCTATTTCTTCATTAAATCTGGGGTCACACTTGCAAAATTGGCATCTGCAAAGACAGAAAAATTGGGGTTTTTTGGCCAACCTGAAAATTACATATGTAATGAGACATCAAGTGGTTATCAAAACCTGCTTTAAAGGTAGCAATGAGACTGCCATTACCACAGGAGTTGTGCTTTTGCTAAGGAGGACCAAGTACCGCCTCTGATAAAACCACACCTGAAAGCAATAAGGCAATAACACATTTTTTAACATTTTCTTTTGTTTTAAAGCTTGTTTCATAACAGTGGTCTTCAATTTCTATATATCACCATTTCAAATGCAAAGGTCTGTAACTCAATTAAAATAATGAAAATGAAATCAAGACTTAATGACAAAGCATTTGAAGTATGAGAACATGAGGTGATTAAACCAAATCTTATATCTGGGCTTAGGCCAGACATTTGTTATTTTTTTCAAAAACTGAAAGCAGAGGAGGCATTAATTGTATTTCTACCATATATATATATATACACACACATGCATATACTTAATAAAAATGGAAAAAATAAAGTTTTCCAGTTATAAATAAATTGCATAAAATCCATTAGTGACTGCCTGTGTTTAGCTGTAGAGGAAAATGAAGAGATAGTAATTCTGTGTATTAAGACATACTTTCCAAGGGTGTGTTTTGAGTGCTATTTTCTTGTGGCTTCATTTCTTTTCCCACTAGATGGCACTCTAGAAATATTCCTAAATTCTGGATTCCTTTCCATTGCCTTTTAGAAAGCCAACAAATTAGTGATTTCCCTCAAACCTTCTATTGTTTACAGCCTACTGAAAAAGGCAAGTGAATTACACAGAGCAGTACAGAAAATTAGCATTGTTAAATGTGTCACATATATCACTAATAAAGTTTCATTATTTATACTGTCAACTTGAAAAGCACTTATTTCCTAATCAATCAATTCACAACTAAATAAACAGTCATATAGGCATACAACACGAATGCACAGCACTTCTAAATCAGATCTTCCTGAGATTAAGTGTATGCTGGCTGATATCAGGAGAAAAAGAACAAAGAAGAATCCTTCTCACTTTGCTCACTTCTCCCCACCTCCTCAGTTACCTACTTTTTATTGAAGAAACAAATACATGTGTTTGTTTTAGGATAGTTATTATTTTCTTATTCTATGTTTTTTTAAATCCATGCTATACTTCACCCCAAAGGTGATCCTGAAGCACAAGTTAGGACAGACACATTAAATAAATTGGAAAAACCTGGAGATGCATTTAAAACTAGCCCATTTCTATTTGGAGACCGGGGATGCAGAAAAGAAAAAGAGATTTAAACAGTCACTTGAAGGGCTTTGTACCATCGAAATCCAGCTGCAGTCTCACAGACGTCCCTTTTGATGTTCACTAACGCTGGAGATGAGTTCTAGTAAACAGATGTCCTTGTCAGGGAAAATAAACAAACTAAAAACCATCTAATTTGGTACTGTCTGGTAGCTGGAAGTAAACTGAAAAGACTTCTTCTTTGCTGGGTTGCTCCAGAAAAGGGCTGATGTGGCACCGGATACAGGAGTGGAGACTTAGTCATAAATACAGGGACATTAACATGGACTCGGTGATCCTTGTGGGTCCCTTCCAGCTCAGCATATTCTGTGTTTCTGTGTGATTCTGTGATGTTTCCTTGGCTGTGAAGGACCTGGGCATTTGGTATGTCCAAAGTGAAAGGCAAAGCGCCATGGCCTCTTCCCAGCTTTCCCTCCTGATCCCACGACATTTGCAGATATTTCTTGAACACTTAGGTTACATGTTTGTGTCTGGAAGAGCCAAACTCCAGCCACAGCTGCCAGCTAGGAACTGTTCTGCTCTTACTTTTTTGCTGCTCGTTTGTGACGATGTTAGGTGACTATCACAGTTTGTAAATCACAGGCTTAGCACAGAAATCTGTATATAACACCAGAGATCGGCTGGGTGACACAGGCAGGGTTTTGGGCTCACAAAAGGGAAGATGTGCTACAGAAGCAGCCAGAATACCTGTTACTGTGATTTGGGCATCCTTTTTGAATTTACTTGCTGAGACAAAGTCACAGAAACCCTCCATGGAGGTGGAGAGAGCCTGGGTAACTGACCTGGCTTCTTACTTAGAAGGCAGGGTCAAAATTTCCCAGTTGTTTAGTTCAAACTTAGCTCAAAATTCAAGCACTTCTTGCAGATAGAAAGTGTAGGGTAAGCCTTGTTGATCCAAGTACATCCAAAATTGCATGAAAATACAGACCTCAGAATCTCCTGCAGCCCAGGAGTTAAGGGTAATGAAACATACGAGCCTTCAAGAAAGCCGATGAGCTGGCTGATTTCCAGCCCTGGCGGTGTCACAGGCAGCATAAGGGCTCCCACACATCACTCCACATTGTTATCAGACAAAATCTGCATCTCCATGCAGACAGCACACAGTGCTGGTGGTTTGCAGGGAGAGGGGGATTTCTCTGTTCCTAAGAGAATCACGGGACCCAAACCCAAATGTAAGCATTTCAGTCCCTGGGGTGGTTTTCATCCCCCATATTGCTATCAGCCAACACACTTTTTTTCCCCACTTCAGCTGCTTAGAGAAAGGCAAGCTGGGATAGATGCGCTGTGAAGAGCCCTTTCCTTGTTCTTATTCTCTCCTTGTTCTTAGCAATGGACTTCTTGGGTTTACACATAAAGACTGGCATTTCCCGCTTCAGAAAGACTCCACAGCTCAGGCTGAGCCTGTGTCAGAGCACAATCTTAATTGTGAGTCAGCAGGATGGTGGGCAAGTGGCTCTCAACACAGGCTCCATGCTTGGCCATGTGCAAACATAGTCCCCAGTGCCCTCTTATAATGAGGGAGTTTTCATCAAGCAAGAGAAGTTTTGGTCACTTTAGCCACAGAAAGAGAAGATGACTGTTTGTCTTTACAGCAGCATGGCTAAATCAATAATCTGTGGAATGAGAGGCTTAGGGTGGATGAAAAGTGCATTATCTTACACACATATGTTGGAAAGTGCTGGCAACACACTGCAGTTTAGAACAAATAAATGAATTTACTAGGGGGAAGAGAGACATTGCTGATAAAACTGAAAAAAATACTATACTCAGGTGGTGATTTTCGTCCTAGTGCTAATATTTTATACAACAAAATATTGAATTTGGGAAGAGGCTTTTTTAATTCATTTGGCTTTTTAACTTTCCAAAGTGCTTTTATTGACTGATTTTTGTTTGTGGCAGCTAATATTACTGTCAGTGTGACAATATTTTTTCCTTATTTAGCTCTCCTAATGCAGTTTGCCATCTGAAGTTATTTAGCTTTCATTTTTAAAAATAAAGCTACTTTTTAAAAACTCAGAGATGATTCACATGGTTTGAGCCTCCACTTGCTCAGATAAAACTGAAGTGCCAAAACTTCAAGAACTGTTGCATTTTCTGAGACCCAAGGTCCATTTTCTGTGAATTTAATTGCAGCAATATTAATTGACAAGACATCTGGACTATGAAAGTAAGAGATTTACCCTCTTCCTTCCATGTCAACCTTCCCTCCAAACTTCATACTATCTGTCCTGGAAGCAACATTCAACTGCTAGGAGAAAATATATGCATGAACAGAATTTCTTCAGTTTCGGATCTAGTTTTATATAACCTCAGTATAGCATGTCCGGATGCTCTTAATCACCAAGTCATGGAGATGCCAGTCCCATAGTGGGTGTACAATAGGAGATACTCCAGCAACACCACCTTTCTCCCATTTAAAACTCATTTCATTCATCATTATACTTTCTCTAAAGCTGCAGGCAGCTTTCTGGGTTGGAGTACTGCCATTCCAGCAGACTACAGAGGGAGAAAATATATTTTGAACTATATTTGCTGAAGGCAAGGCTGCAAGTTGCAGCTAAAGCAGCCATCAGCTCTGAGCTCCAGCCTTTGGATAAGAGGCAAGGAGGAATTGCTTCTGCAGAACTCAACGGGTTCAGTGTAAGAGTAAAACAAAAATTGCTCCCAGGCCTATGAAAAAATCATCTTCTCTGTCTCTGGAGGAGCAGAGTTCATGCCTTTCATCCTTTCCTGCAAAAGCCGAGCAAACCACCCACCACCAGACCTGGGGAACACCAGGTGATATTCAGCCCATGGACATGAATGTTTATTTGGCTGAGTCTGCAATGGTTTTCCACCTTCCAGTGGGGTGAAGCATTGTACTTCGGCTTTCAGTGAAAATAAAGGAGTGATCAACTTAAAAACTTAGTTTGCCAATTTGATCACAAGGCCTCAAGCAGGTTGCAGAAGTCCTTGCGGCTGCAAAGGCAGCAGCTACAGCCCGGTTGTGCAGTGTGACTCAGCTCTTGGAGAGAGGTTGCACACCAGATAACCAGACAGGAGATGAAGGGGAGCAAAACCCAGCAAGATAGAAGGACAAATGGGATGCTTTGTCACCTTAGCTGTGAATCAGTTTGATGGTGCAGAATGTCAGAACAGAGGGTCTGAAGGCTCCATGGGGTGAGCTCTGTGAGCACTGGTGTGACAGTCACAGAGTCCAAGCCCCAGCTGATATAAATGTACTTTTATACCATGTAAACATGCATTGACACCTTGATGCTGCACAAGGTAATTGCTTTTAATTATTTGCTTGCTCCCATCAGCACCAGTCCATACAGGCTGAGGGTGCAGGACTTTGGAAAGCCTCTCTTCTTGTTGACCAAATGGATATGCCATCCATTAAATCCTCCCTTTTGTGTCTCTTTATCTTGATGGCAGCCTTGGGGCATCTGAGCATTTTCTATCATCCTTGAAATTTGTCAGGAGACTGATCAACTCTCACTTAATTTTGAAGCTTAGAAAATGTATTAATTCTTCTTTGTTTGTTTGTTTAATGAGAAAATACCTTTCTCCTTCCATACTGCTCCCCTAATATTGTCAGAATCAGCCTTTCCTCTGCTTCAAGCTCTATCAGCTTTAGCTCTAGCATCAGTAAGATGTATGGATATTCATGGAGAGGTCTTAGTGATATCCATCAGTCCCTATCTCCCAATCCCATCTGTCATCTACAAGGGAAATGGTTTAGCTTATTGCCTATTCCCTAAATGGCCAGCTGTGATATGGCCACAATCTCACAAACGTTGCGAGAATGGGAATGGTTAGGACAGTCTCAGATTCACTTGCACTCTGCCCATGATGGCTGTAGCAGTGCTGATTGTCCAGGAGGAAGGACAGTCTCCCTCTTTTTCCAAGCCCATTTGCGTGCGGGGAAACGAGCGAGTGCTGATTGCCCGGACAGCTGTGAAGCAGCCCAGGTGTTGGTGGTTTCCCTCTGTGTTCTGCACAGATTGTTCCAGAGATTTTGGTGTGCTAAGCATTTGGACAGTAGCATGAAGATTAGGGAAGGGTTGGTGATATTTTGTGCAGGATATAACAGGTAGAGACTGGTTGCTGTGGGACGCTATCATGGGAACCTGCTAACAGAGTGATTGATCTGCCTGAGGGAGGGGAGTTTGTTAATTCTCTAATGTAGTAGAACTAATGATAGATGCTGATGTGGTCTGATTTTGTCCTGGTGATTTATGGTTGCACCTAGCAGTTAAAATTAACAGCCACCTTAGCAGGAAGTTTTAACCCAATTGGCAACTTGGCTCTCAACTCTGAGCACAAAAGAGTCTCAACTCTGAGCACAAAAGGATCAAGATAAGAGACAGAATTTTGAATAAAGCAGCCATCAAAGAAATAATGATGAGTTTTTCTGAAATAAAAACGTTTCTCCAGTGTTCTGGGTTCTATATAGTCTGAGGTCTGTAGTTTCTAAGCTGTCTTCAAAGTTTGAACCTGGGGTTTGGGCTGCCCCACACCTCCTAGGTTTGTACCTACATAATTTTGGGTTAAATCAGTCTGAAACAGAAGAGTAGAACATTAGGCAACTTTTTTCCAGGCAGATAAATATCCTAGTGCATGCTTTCTGAAAGAGCTTTCTGATTAAAGAGGTTAAAAACTAAAATTCAACTTATCTTAACACACTTTCTATATTACCCACAAGTTTGTAGTCTTACCTTGGACATATTACTCATTCTATTTAGATAAGTTGCTACAGCTTAGAGTATACAACAGAAAGTTCCATTAATGTTTAAATAATTCACCTTTCCTCTTGAAAAAAATACTTTAGAATTATTTTTATGGCAGCACTTAAAAAAAAGTAACATTTTATTTTTACAATTTCCAGAATGTTTTTTCATGTAATATAAAACAACCTCACTGTGTAAAATGCTTAAACAATTACACACAATTATATTTCTCTGCATGTGCAACATAAAGTTGACACAAAAATCCAATATTCCCTTTTAAACTAAATAATGCTTTTTCAAGTTTTTGTGGGTGAAAATTTTATTTCGCAGGACACTTTTTCCTAAAATCTCTATTCACTCAAGAACAAAATATTATTTTAAAAATAGAAGTCTTCTCTTGTGTTACAAAATCCATTCCTCACCTTCCATTAGCAACAGATGTATTTGGAAGGGAAACCTTCTCTTGCTCCATTGAGGTGCTCATTGCTGACAAATGTAAGAAAGCTGGAGTCTCCACACTTTCCTTTCTTGCTGGAAATAACAAGTAGCCCAGTTCACTTCTCAAGTATTCAGTATTGACATCACCACCTTCCCTGAAAAACAACACCACCAAGCATTCACATTAATTATTTCACTAAACAAAGATTGTCAGCACAGCTTCAGGGCCTCCAACACAACACCTACATTTAAATTAATGTAGGAGGAGAAGAAATGCCTGGGCTAATAATCCCAAACATCTTTTCTCTACTTGTGCATCAGCAGTGGGTAATTGCAGGTGCATTGGCAGCAGACAGACCTGCACGAGACTCTATGAGGCAGGAAGAGTCCTGCTGGCTTGTGGATTCCCAAACTGTCCCAAGCCAAGGAGAAGAGCCATGAAGAGGACCTGACTAAACACAGACAAAGAGAATGTTGATAAAGGCGAGGGAGAGCAGACTACAGCAGCACCTAACAGATACCTGGCAGACAAAATGGGCAGCCTAAACAAGAGGAAGAAACAATGAGGAACATGTATCTCCACAATGAATTTACATTCGCATGATAAAGACCGTTCATAGATTAGCCAAAATCTAAGGAGATTTTAGTTTGTTCGATGTTAGTGCTACCCAGGAAATCTGAAGATCCAGTGATATCTATGTGCCCTGCTCCCAGTGACATCAGTGGGCTTATCTCTTTAAACAAGAATGTTAGTATGGAATTCTGTCAGTAGGTCTGAGCCTGGTGCTCTACCCCAGCTAGGTGCTGTGTAAAAAGAAGATGGAATCCATATGACTGTAGGAACTTAAATCAAAGTTTAGTCCCTGGGGATAGAGGCACCAAAGCAGCCAGGGGATTCAGCAAACAACTCAAGCTCCTACTCTGAATATGGTTCTGGAGGTACCTCTCAATCTGCAAGGAAAAATGGATTTTCATCAGATGACCAAAGCTGGGGTGTCTGAATGTCTCCTCCTTCAAAGAGATTTTATTGTTGCTGGTTTTGTCTTTCATGTGAAAACATAGGAGTGCATGCCCCATCACTGCAGCTTTTTTCTCTCCTCCATGGAATATCTATTTATTCCTAGAGTGAGAACATTTGCAGTAGAATAGGCCTGGAATAGCCAAAAGTGTAAGAAATGTTGCACAGTGGCATAGCAGGAAATAAAACTTGATGCTCCTACAAAGCTGTGAGAAAAATCACTCGTGTGTTTCTACTGAGCTGTATCCCTTTTCAAAATACTCTTCTCATCTGGGACCTGAGAGAAACATTTCCAGATAAAAGTTGTCAAAACATACCCAGATTTGCTGATAGGTTTAATTAATAAACATTTTCTTACTGTGTTTTTATCTGAAAACTTCCTGCCCAGCTACAGGAGCTCTAAGCCCCACTAAGGGAGTATATATACAGCACTTCATTTACTGAGGATAGTTATCCATTTATAGTCCACTTAACTACAACATCAGTCCTCAGGCTTTCATTTGCATTCAGCAAAGGCTTTTCTTTACTATCTGTCAACACACGGGAGACAACAGCAGCATATACAAACTGGTAACCATTATCCTGTTAGGGAAATGAGACAATTGATATTTTTAATCCAGTAAATCATGAACTCTATTATGCGTATCCCTGAACATAGAAAGGGAAATGTAATTTGAATGGAATCTCAGAAAAAAATAGGTATATATGGAAAATAGGTTTGTCTCCATATCAGGAGCCTGTTCTTTGGAGGCCGTGCAGAGGAAAACAGACAGTGATCTAAATATCTTCTTAACTTTTTAAATGACTGAACCACACAGTGAACCTTTTGGAGCTAAATTACTATTTAGATACTTATAAAACATTTGTCTCTTATTTTATACTACTAAATTTAGTAACTGTTTGAATAGTCATTGCATTAAGATGAAATGAATGCCTTTTTTTTTTTCCTTAAATTGTCTGGTACTAAAAATTATTTGCAGATGTCACCTTACCCCTATCAAAGGAGGAATAAGTAGACATGGATCTCCCCAAACCAGGATCAAGTACACCCAGCAGTCGATAGTCAGACTCTCGGAACACTCTCAGTCCTGACTGGGGACAGACACCTTGCTTGACCATCTGAGAGGAAAGGCAGCTCTCAGAAGAAAAACACTGAGCAGGTTACCTTGGTATGCAGTGAGTTAGGAGGAGAATGCCTGAAATACAGACTTAAGCTTGTAATTGTGACAGTTTTAAAATAAAGTAGTTTTAAATGTTGGGAAAAACCTTGAAGGTCTCTGGCTATGGCCACCTCAGTGCATTTCACTGATTTTCAAAAAATACAGAGATCTCTGCAAATGTTTCCTCTGTTCTGGCTGTAGAACCACATTGCTAAATAGACTTCCACTTAGTGTCATTTTACTGAAAATTGGGAATGTCCACTTCCATTCTCACTTAGCCACTAACTCAACTAGAAGAAATCAAGTGGCCTGAGCTTTCCCCTGGTCCATATTGATTTTTAAGGACCTTCTTTTTGGTGCTGTCTGCCTTCAGTTGTCTGAAAGTGTGCTTTCACCTGCTGAGATGTTTTAAGTTATATGTAAAAAACCACCTGAAAATGAAGATATTTAGTCATTCGAACAAAGAATGCCAAGATTGGTGGGATGGAATTGTAATTCTGCATCTAAAGAATGTGATGAATTCACCACAGCTCCAGAGACAGTCTCCAGAAGAAGATGTGCCTTGGCACACTTTGCTTGTGATGGCCATTTTTCCCAGCTGGATTGTGTTCATAAATTCACCTACTTGCACACCTTATTGTCCAGGCACCCACACCTGGACACATCCATGTCCATGTCATGTGCAGCACACACTGCTGATCCACAAATTACCAAGCTGTAGAGAGTCTGATGTAATTTCCCCTCTCTTCAGGGTCAGAGGTGAGACAAAACTAATAAAAAAACCCAACAAATTTAGTAAACCCTCCCCTGCATTCATTATAATTCAGATGGGTAGTTAAAGTGAAAAAAGAACTGTTAACAGCTCAAAATGACACATTCTTCCCATTGGTGCCATTGGGTGTAACCATAAAATAAACAGAACACAAACCCAACCAACTAAACAGAAAAGTAAATTTGCAATTAAAATCAATGGTTAAAGCTTAATGCAATTAATAATCTGAGTTTGCTTTGATTGCCGGGAACAGGTTCATTCTGCACTGCCTCAAGCTTTCATCTGCTAAAGGTCACTGACTGCCCATAATGACCAGGGTAGGGAAATTAGTCAGTCTGTTGGAAAACACTATTAATAGCAGTAGTGCTCGGAAACAGATATCATGGCAGCACACAGGTAGGCAAGGGGAAAAGGGGAAGAGCAGCTGCAAAAGTTGAAGTGTACCTGCTGCTTGCTTATTCTTAAAACTGGCCTTTCCTCAGGTCCCAGAAGCTCGCAGTCCACATATCCTAGAAAAGGCAGTCTCAAGAACACACGGAGAAATCTGTATTCCAAATTAACTTTAAAAGGATCCAGGACTGGAAAAATGCTTGCATTGGAAACAAATGAACCTTGAACTTTTACCTACAGGAAAATCAGTCATTGGTTTTATAGCTCAAGACTCCAGTTTAGACAAGGTCCTGCAGCGTGGGGTGAGGGACAAATGCTTTTCTTACGGCCCTTCCATTTTGCCTCTTGAATATGTTACTTATGTACTGAGAGAATGAATTTTACACAAGATAATTATGAATTAATACACTACTCCTCATAAATACGAATGATGATCTGTTTTCTTAACTGGAGGCAATGAAAGATACAAAAACAATTAAAAGAGATGGGGTTTATTTTTATTTTTTTTAATTAAGAAGTCTCACATTTTGTGTTTACAAATGTCCCTCAACTGAATGTTTCTTGTTCTTGGTGAAATTTATATGGCATGTCAGATCTTTGGTTCCGAGAGTGGTTTTCCCAGGGGAAGGGCCTTGTGGTGGGTGTGTATTTCTAAGCCTTGTTTCAGCTGAGTAACAAGAAGCACTCTTTCCCAGATGGTGAACTTGCCTAACCATAGCTATGCAGCCTCTGAAAGGAAACAGATACAATTATATGGACAAACTTTTAGCTCCCTTACAGGCAAATTGTCCATGAACAAAGGCTTACTATGTTTTGTTTTCATCTGTGGAGCAGAGTGGCCTGCAGTCCTACCCACCACAGAGAAGCAGAAATTGTCTGATCCTCTGGGAACTTGGCACTGATATGATGAAGCTCTCAAGAATTAACACAGTTTTTGGGATTTTTTTCCCTTCTCCTATCTTTTTCCGAAAAAGAGAAGAAGATAATCTCCAGGCTAAGCATGCTGAAAAAAAACTATCTTCAGAACTCTGCAGAGATGGTCTTCAAAGACCTTCAGCTCCAGTGAAGTACCACGGGAACTGCAAAGGACCAAACAAGTACAAAATTGATAAAGCTGAACTATCTAACTTGGAAATACACTAGGAGATCTGCTGAGAGCAAGAAAACAGCACAGAAAAGCAAAGAGAGAGAAGGAGAAGAAGTGCAAAGAGAGAGAAACAGGATTATTTTTCCTTAGCTAGAAAAAATTACTTCAGGTTCAAACATGCCTTAAACTGTAAGGGATCCTCTCACAGGATTTCATAACTTTGCATTTTTCCACTTACCATGTCAGATAAAAGGTTGCCTTTGATACTAATCGATAATTTCATTTTCCCTGGCACACTTTTTAAATGGTTGCCCCAACCTTTTGTTCCTGAGCACAATCTTGAAGATTTGAAATAACCAGTGACATAAATTAATTGAATAATTGAACACAACTTGGTTCTGCCTGTCTCTTCTATCAAAGCTGACTTCTAACAGAAGTCCAAAAACTTCACGTCCACTCTGGCCTTCAGTCTACAACTTCCTTCTACAGAAAATTTTCACATCTCCCCATTTCTCTCTCCAGAATCTGAGTGAGTGATATTTTCCAGTCATAGCTGTCTACTGACAGGTAGTTGTGTTTTCTGAGGAAAGAATATTTCAGGAGGACTGCCCAGTTTTTATGGGGAACTGTTTATGGGGAACTATTATTTAAAAAGAAAACACACAAAATCATGTCCATATACCTGAGAAGTGAGACTACTCCGTTCTCCCCTGAAAATGGGAACATGCTTCCCCTTGGATATAGAGCTGCCATCAATCATGGGAATTATGGTTAACTTCTATAGACCTCTGTCCTGCTTTATAGGCCAACTTCTAAAGCCAGACCATGGTCTAGAAATCCATCTTTTTACTAAACCAGAGATAAACACATTAAAAAAATATACATCTACAAAGAAAATAAAGGAAATTAAAGCTTTAAAGAGGCTTAATATTAAAAAAAAAAATCACTCTAGCACGAGGCTTTATCTTAAATAAACAGAAACATAAAATGTATGGATCAGTAGCTAATCCTTCTCAACTGCTTCTATCCAGCGTCTTAATTATGGCATAAGGTTGCATTACACATGGGCATGCAAAATGACCCCAATTCCCCTCCACGCAGCATCTGCCGCATTACATTATCCTGCTTTCCCGTCACATTGCCTGCAAAGGGCCTTGGCCTCTGTTTGTGAAATCGCCCCCGTGCTGAGCATTAGCTGATGGAGCATCTGAGCGGATCTGTGGGTTTGTTACTCCTCACGGGAGCACTGCGGTTCATCGCGCCTGGCGGTGCCACCGCGGCTGGGCCCGCCCCTGTCACACGCTGAGCCACCAAGGTCACCTCCTGTTTCCCATGGCCTCGTAAGGCACCATCCACCGTGCTGCCATGGGATTGCTGCAGGTGGTTTCAGGGCACGTAGAATATGACCCGTGGGAATGGAGAAGGAGTGCTTCTCGTGGGAAGCAGGTCTGCAGCGCTCTGAATGTTGTGCTTACCTCTAAAACTACCTCCTTGGAAATCAGACACTCAGCAAAGACAGCTGACAGCCAAATCCTTGTAATTCACCTGTTCTGGGAAGAGCTAATCATATCAATCACTTATTCCTAGGTCTATTACTTGGTTTACTAGACTCCTCTGATTACATCTGTGTGTTTTCAGAGATATCGCAAGATTCACCTTTAAAAAGAACTTAAATAAAGGCTGAATTCTGGAATGGCTGTGTCACTGATACAGCAGGACATAATAACCCTAAAAAAGGTAAAATAACAATGTGACTGGAAGATATAGTTCACTAGGCTCAAATGCTCCATATATTTGGTGGCTTTAGTAGTAGTAGTAATAGCAGTATTTTAAAATCTCGCGGGATAAATTTAAGAATTATATTTATGTAACAGATTTGCCAGATTACAACACACAGATAACGTAGGCATATCTGAAAGTGTACTAAAAGACACAAAAGAGATTTGCAAGCCACGCAAAAAGACTAAGAAAAAGAAGTCAAAAATTAACACTGGCAGTGAAAAATTATAAACTTGTTAGAATGAACGTGTTTGTGCAGAGATCTGGAGTTTCAAGGCACAAACAAATTAAAAAATCTTCATATAAGACCATACTTTCCTTTTAAGTTGTTTGATGTTACATATACAAACACACACAGATTTGGGTTATGCATGCACAAATCCCTTGACTTTAACAGCTACATTTCAACTGTTGATTCTATGGGATTTCCCTTTCAGAATTCTAATTTATACATCTGAAAACTATGGTTAAGTGCAGTATTTCAGGACTTCATCAGTATTTGGGAAAAAAAGAAAAAAATGTATCAAAATTCTGCATGCCAGTGAACTCTCAGGACTGACAAAGTTTTTAAAGAAATCAAGGTACAAAGGTGTTCTTGAGCTCTGTATGAAAGCAGAGGTAATTATTGATAATCCGTAAACCTGATCTAAATGCACTGAGTCCTTGGATATACCAAATCTCCTTTTTCCAAATGACACCAGAGCATTCCCTTTTCACCACTGTTAACCAGCCTAATATCCATTTCCCTCAGTAATTATTTATTTACTTTTACTAATTGCATCTTCCCTCCTTAAACAATCAAAATCTGTTTAGAGCTGAAGTAATGAGGGCTTTGGAGAAGGAAAGAATCACAGAGTAAAGTTGGGAAATACCAAAATTCTTTGCCAGCCCTTGGCATTCAAACTTCGTCACATCTCCAAAAGTTCATTATAATAGAAATTGGACTTGATTGGCTGAGTGGGCAGTAAGACAGAGTCAACATTCATGAGGGAAAGCATAGAATTTCCAAAACTGATCATCAAGCAGCCCCAGCAATCAAATTTATAAACCAGGGACTTACTTCATAAGACAGAGAAAAAGATTGATGCTGTTGAAGAAGTGCTGCAATTAACTAAATTAATGAAATCAGGAAGCCACACCTGCTCCACATGACTGACTCACTCCTCTGGCTGTCTCCAGCTTGAAAAGGTGGATTTAGCAACTGAAGGGTTTAACATGGAACGAGCATGGTAAGTTACGTGCATCTAACAAGCTCCTTCAAATTGTTGTGAGAAGCACAGCATGGTTGAGAGATCATGGCAGTTAATTATTTCCCTGCCCTGGAAGAAGAGAGCCACACATCCCTGGAGGGAGTCCTTGCATTTCAACAACAGCCATTTCTCTGGGGAGGGAAGTTTTACAAGCAGAAGTTGGTTTACATACCAGGATGATCAGAGCCACTGCTGCCTTTGAAGGCAAGGCATTATGGTACAAATCCTCATTCTGCCACCTGGTAAAAAGTTTGTTTTAGAAATATCCAAACCCAAAGCTATAATAGATGTCAGGTGCAGTCTTTGATAAAGGATGGGTCATGTGCAGGGCCACCTCAAGCCATAGGAAG
Source organism: Oriolus oriolus (assembly GCA_013400235.1). NCBI lineage: Eukaryota > Metazoa > Chordata > Aves > Passeriformes > Corvidae > Oriolus > Oriolus oriolus. The sequence continues at coordinate 2,161,895 of VXBT01009500.1, read as the reverse complement.
ACACTGAGGCTGATAGAAGCAGCCTTTGCTTTGCTGCCTTCTGCTCACCTCTGGAAAGGCAGAAAGTTGCCCCTCCAACAAGAAGATCTGGGGAATGTAGGAGACTGTACAGTAACAAACATGGGTCCTTTAGGATGTTTACTGTCACAGGTCTGCACGTTCCTCTTCTATTTCCTGGAGCAGTGCCTCTGTGTCTGTAGATACCACACTTCTGTGATCAGTTGCAATGCCCTGGTAGGAAAAAATCTTTGGGGAATCTCCTCACCTCAGGAGGTAGACAGAATTTTGGTGGCAAGACATACAAGCATGAAGCCATGTAAGACTGGTGACAAGGAAACAGCTTCTCCAGTGATGTTTTCCAGTTCCATTCACATGGAGATACTGCCCAGGGCCACAGATGGCAAATAAGAATGATATTGTCATAATTTCTCAGAAGAATACTGGTAACAGGAAGACTAAACTACAAAGAAATAGTCATTGAGACCAGAATACTCATCCCAACATAGTGGGCTGACTTCAGGAGCAGCTTTTTTTTGGTTCCTCTGGGACACATACTGTGTTTACAAGTTTTATGAGTCTGATTGCAATTAGTTTGCAATAGCCTCAAAACCACTGAAGCTCATGGAGGGATGTGATTCCACCTAAACTGAATATAATTTTCTTTTTTAGCCCTCTGATATCTTACCTGGCAGGACCAAACAGGATAATTCTGCCAGTAACAAAGGCTAGAGCAGAATTACACTAAGAAGGAAAGATTGACTTGAAAGAAAAATATTTCTTTCTATCATAAGTGCTTCAGAAAGTTACCAATCTTCTGAAAAATCAAGTTGACTTGAGAATAAGAGGTTTCTAACAGATATGGGGACAAATACAAGTATATAGAAACAAACTGAGAGGTGCTCATTAACATAAGAAGGATGCTTATTAACATTACGGTAACACCACAACCAAGCATGGGCCCTGCACCAATACATACAAATAGATTATTTTTGGCCAGTAAAAGCTAGAAATAACAGGAAGAGAGAAAGAGAGAAAGAGAGAAAAAGAAAAGCTCAAAGCAATATGAGATCCTAAAAGAGAAAACCAATTGAAATAAAATTTTCAGAGTGAAATTTCTGATACTTTCTTTCCTCAGTTGGCTTGAGATGATGCAGAGAGGCGAAATAGATCCTAAGTAATCCAGAATTTCTTGGTGAGCTGATATTTCCTTTGCCAGAGAACAAAAAAAAAAAAAAAACAAACCACCAACCAACAAAAACAACCAAACACCAAACCCTCACCCCTCCCCCCACAAAAACCCAACAAAAACTTTGTTTAGACTATAAAGAAAAGGTCTGTTTCTGATTCCTGGTTGTTTTAGAAGTTGAACATCACTATGCTGCCTGTGTTTTATCAGGTTAGTGCACATTTTCCATTTACCATCTCATTCACATAATCAGCTTCTTGGAGGAGTGGATGGAAATTATTCCTTTAAAGGTTAATCATCATTCAGTTGCTGGAGTAAGTTTGCTAATGTACAGTGCCTAACCCTTTCTTTTCCCTGCCATCATTGTCTTTCAGTTTATAAAGTTCTTCCTCCCTTATGCTTAATCCTCTCCAATGCATTTATTTAGAATAATCCTATCTTCACTCAGCCTTCAATTTGCAGCCTTCAACCGCTAAGCCAGCTAAGCTCTTTTCATCTTCTCCCGCAAACACGTGCTCTGTTCTTTGGTAGTCTCTTTTTGCCCTTCTCCCCATTTCAGCTTCATGAGCTGAAGTGACAAAATCACAGAGCACATTCAGGCAGCCTTGGACAGCAGCTCATTATCCCACATGTGCTATGAGCTCTCCCCAGCGCACTGTGGGGCTGCATGTCTTGTTTCACATCGGCTACACAGCAGTGGGTTCAGGTGCATCCAGAGAATTCCTCCCTTCAAAACCAAGGTCCTTCTCCTCTGCTTCCAGAGGAGGTATCCTCCAATTTTAGTAACAACTCCTGCATTANACAGCTTTTCCAGCAGTCACATTAATCTGTAATGAATGACTTCACATTATTGAGATTAAACTGCTAGCGGGCCATGTTCTCATCTGAAATGCAGAGTGAATCTTGACTCATTTCATTAGCTAAAACGAAGTGACCTCAGATTTCCAGCCACGTAACAGATCCATCTTTAGGCAGCCTCCTGGATGAGCTATCTACAGCTACTCTGGAGGCCATTAAAAACTTGTGTTTATAACATATTGTTTTGTGCATAATGTTCTACAAAGAGAGGGTGCTTTTGCCATGACATATGGTGTACAATGTAAATGAACTCTGGTGTAACAAATTAAAAAGCTTTTACAGCAACCTCTAAATACTATTTATGGCTCCCAAGAGCTACCTAGGCTGGCCACCAGTCAAATAATTGCAGTCACTACACCAAGTGCCTGAGTGCATTTTGTTGACTAACTGCTTCTTCAGCGAGCTGTGCAATCTATTTCCATGAGGTGTACCAGCCATAAAACAACATCCATTTTGACAGCAAAATTGCAAAAGCACAGTGTGTTACCAGGTGTCATTCAAAGAGTGGAGGCGGCAACGAGGGGGCCATTTTTAAAATCTCCCTGATCCCTAACACTTGCAGCTTTTGTTACAGCAAAGGAAACGCATCGCGATGCAAGGCCTCTCCAAAACTGAAGCCTCTCTGGGCACAAGAGCCCTCTCCTGTCTGTGCATGCTAGGAAAACTGGTGAGTAGGTCTGACTGAAATATAGCAACTAAAAATGTTTCCAAGGGGTCCAGTTCCGTAGGGACAGAGAATCTTCCAGAAAACACCCATTTTCCTGAAACTTGATTTTGTGTTTAAGAGAAAATTCTATTTATCTGCACTAAAAAACCTTCTGGAAACAAAAGGAAACCAACAAAACCACCCCAAATCATCACTGTTTTTTACATCTGTTTTACAGAGTCATAGAATGGTTTGGGTTGGAACAGACCTTAAAGTTTATCTAGTTCCAAACCCCTGCCATAGGCAGGGACATTTCCACCAAACCACATACCCAGACAGCCATCCAACCTGTCTTTAAACACTTCCTGGGATGAGGCATCCACAGCTTCTCTGGGCCACTTTTTCCACTTCCTCACTATCCCCAAAGTGAAGAATTTCTCCCTAATATCCAATCTAAACCTACTCTCCTTCAGCTTAAACCCCTTTTGCTATCAATTAAACGCCCTTGCCAAAAGTCCCTCTCCAGCTTTATTGTAAGCTTCCTTCAGGTACTGAAAGGCCACCATATGATTTCCCTGGAGCCTTCTCTTCCCCAACCTGGACAGCCCCAACTCTCTCAGTTTTTTCTCTTAGGAGAGTTGTTCCATTCCTCTAATCATCTTTGTGACTTTCCTCTGGACTTGCTCCAACAGGACTAAGTTCTTCCTGTGGTGGGGAGCCCAGAGCTGTTTCTGGGAATTGTAAACCAACCAACCAACCAAACAGAAAAACCCCTGATGATGAGCTCTTTCTACTATTTAAAGAAATGCATGTGTTAAATCATCTAAAGGTTGGGTTGTTCCCGTGTATGTTGTCAGGGTTTTTTGGTTGGTTTCAAATCAATGCAAAAGGGTACCTGGTAAAATCTCCTTGTTTGTCCCACCTGAGTACAGCAAAAGTAAGACAGGCAATGGATATTCCACAGCTCTGAAACTGTTCCATTTTTCACATGAAAACTGCCTCTTGTTTTTCTGGTCTAGGTATATTTAAATACAGTTATGCTAGTGTTGCTACGTACCTCCGTGTGGATTCCAAAGGGGACAGCAACAGGCACAGCCCCATTATTTGAGGCTGTGACTTGTTTTGAGGCACACATCCCAGAACGATGGGTGCATTGCTTCATAACTCAGCCATCCCCCTTGAGCTGTCTGCAAGCCAGGCTTAAACCTGCACTACAGTTTTCCATGGCCAAAGGTTTGCTGTCAAATGAGCCGTACTGGTTCGTGACAAAATTGCTATGATATTAAGGCTTTAATAGGCACTGGCAATACAATCATCAATCATGGATACTGCATTTAAGTTGGAAAACACTTGAGTAGCTTAGAAAAGAGAAAAAACATTAAATACCCACATAGCAAGTGAGAGTATATGTTTGTAGTCTTTTGGTGAAGAGAAGTTTTAAAAGCAGTAATTTGCTGGTAAAGACTATCAAGAAGATGCCTGCAGAATTTAAAGCAAGTAAGAAGGTGAATGGCAAAGAACCACGGGCTCTAGCCTTTTTTTGCATTCTGTATTTATTAACCATTTTATGACATTGTGGAAAAGAAACAATTGTGCACAGGACACAAAGTGTTACGCAGTAATTTAGGAAATGCTCTTCCCTCAGGTATTTACATCCCTTTCTTCCAGACATTGCAATCCCAGACACCCTTTGTAAAAAAAAATAAAATAAATTTAAAGGTTCTGAAATGATACTATCAGAAAAGTAAAGTTTTTTTCAGCAGATTTCTGAAACCCCATTCCAGATCCCCAGCTCAAAGGGAATTAAAAAAAGGCAATGGTTTTACAGCATTATTTGTGACTAGCAGGTTTCAATCAAAGCCAATTGAAGCTCCAGGCCAATATTGCACTGTACTCGGGGCCATGTCTATCACTGAGAACAAAATACGGTTTACAAAGGGAAATGTTCCCACAAATCACAATCCAGACACACTAGATTTTCTAACTGTCTAGACAACTAGGACCATCCTCGTGCCAATATTAATAAACCTTCACACATTCCAGTAAACACTTGGTAGCTCCATCTCTCTGTCAATCATTTATAGCCCCTAATGAGAATGCTTTTAGCTGTTGATACTTGACTGTTAACACCAATTCCCTTAACTCAGTGTCCCTTTGCCAAGCAAACAGCTTCAGTCTGGACATTATGCTTGGTAGAAATCTACATTTCCCATTATCAGTGACTGCATTTATGTTTGAAGACTAAAGGATTTAAAAAGCTTGGGGAGAAAATATCCTTAGTAGCTGATTTGAACAAGGAAAAGTGTTAACCCTGGCAAGCAGATATTGAGTTGAAAATAAGGCAATTAGACAGAAACTATTTTTTTTATAACACAAGTTTAACAGAATTAAGTCTATACCACTTCACACATTAACAACATTCTTGCATTTGCCAAGCAACAATAAAAAAAACCACCAGACTTTAATTCCTCTAATATGTTTCTAATGGGAATGAATGTGTCCCTAAATATCAGTGGTCTTGTACCAGAGAAATTAAAATTGTGCAGTCAGATAGTTTCATAAACAAGTATTTGTACAATGAATCTATTATATACCTCCTCTCTGAAAAACAAGGAGGTTATGCTTTTTGATATAATTAGATAATAATATAACATTTAGATAACTTCTCAATTGCTTATTTGGGTTCAAACATGCTGACTTAAATCTGATTAAGCAATTACGAACAAATTTTCTGTTATTTTGACCAGTCTATTAGCCATCTAATTTGGTTCCTGAGGGTAGTAGATAAAAAATAACAACTAAAGCTGTTTCAACTCCATAGCTGGGATACAGCAGCAGATTACCAATTACACTCAGAAGATGAATTACCAGTAGATTTCATCTTCCTTAAATAAATACCAATTTAAGTCAAGTAGGTCTGAAAATCACTGCATGATGAGGAGTAGCTGTATTGCTACCTTTAATGGAAAATTAGCAGTGGGCTAGAAGATATGTGAAGGAGCTGAGGACTTTTTCTGTTTTCACTGGATCTGGGCTCAGCTGCTCCAAGCATAGTATAGGTAAGCTGAAAAGAGCAGAGGGAATCTGGAGCAGGAATCCAAAATCTTCTGCAATGTCACTGAGAACAGGACTTTATTTAATATTCACATATAGACTTGACCAACAGACTTTTCAAATTTCACAAAAAATTAAGGGTATAACAATAAAATGATAGTGCATTTAAAATCACATTTTCTCAGTATCCAGAAAAGTCTGTTCATTCAGAGAAGTAATTGTTGCCCATTTAATTGCAGGACTATTTATACTGTTAATTGTATCTTGTTATAGGTTAAATACAGTTGCTTTGGATGTAACTTTATGATTTAAATGCAATCATGTAATAGACTTGGTTATAAGAAACACATAATTACTACATAGGCTGGGAAGCTGGATTAGCATTGCAACATAAATAAAGGAGATTTTACGGCTCCTGATATTAACAGTGAGCAAACATTTAAATTGCTGACAAATTTTCACTTGTTCCTTTGGTCATTATCTGAATGGTTTGTGGACATTTTCTTCAGTATGGAAAATGAAGATTTCATGTCACAAGAGCTGTAAATGGCCAGGTAATGGGAAGCCATTAGCAGCAGGCTCAGCACATAAATCCAGCCTGTGAAACAAAACCAGCCTGTACTGAGTTCACTCTGCTCTCCACCTTGCAGATCACCATCCTAACCTTTTTCTTCACGGCCCATGTATCCTTGGGTACGTCCCCTTCTCCCTAGGGATTCAAGTCTGGTAAAATTTAGTGGCTACTGGCCTAGAGGTGGACTAGAAATTGCTGTTGGTCCCTGCTGGCTTCCTGGTTCAATATTGCCTCCAAGGTGGAGCAGTAACTTCCCCAAAACACTTTTCTGCTCTAAACCAAAATGCTCATAAAGACACTTGCCACTGGGCTGTCCACACTCCTGTTCCCCCTCTGGAATACCAGTTCTTATCCCAGTGAGCCTTGTTCTTCAGGGTAACAGCCCTTTTAACCGGAAACACTGGTTATCTGAGCACCACTGGGTTGTGAATAGCAGCAGCTGAAACAACACAGATAATCAATTACCTGTCCCCCAGTAAGGTATTAATTAAATTAATATCTCCCACTAGTTTCAGTAGTGCCTATTGACTTTGACAAAATCAAACGGGATGTAGCAAGCTCACTTCAGCTCCCATGTCACATAGCTAATTTAATCAAAGCAACCAGACTATCTTATTCATTTATCACAAAACTAAAGATGTGATCCCTTGAATATAACATGACTGAAATTGCTGGATTCAGATAGAAGTAAACATCAGACATCTCTAGCCCACTGGCAAAAAATATAATAAAACCCAGCATCAGAACAGCAGCCTGTCAAGTTTTATTTGTAGATAAATGGAACAGGTATAATAAATGTGAATTGTGACGAAAAGGGATTATGTGAGAACAACTAAAGTATCATTAGTTCTGCAAAATGTTTTCAGATGTCTTTTTTCCCTGGCTACCGTGAGCTACTTTCTAATTATCTGAGTTTTGGCAACCACACCCCTTGGGGGTTCTAATCTCAATGGTTTAGGACAGTCAAATATACAGCTTTTGTGAAAAAAACACATTTTGCATGGTTTAGACTTAGTAGGGACAGGGAGCAGGCTGATCTGTCATACGTGGAAATAAATAGGAACAGTCAAAATTTGAAACCACCTTAACATATATTTTGGGAAAACAGTGGTTGCCGCAAATATTTGCAATTCAAATCTCAGCAATTTTCATCTCTTTTTATGAAAAGTCCTTCCAGCATTTTTCGAAGGATTAGTTATATATTAAAAGAGAGACTTTTTCTACTGGGGTAAACTGTCTTTCAAATATTTCTGACTCAAGCATAAATCCACTTACCTTTCACAGGCTGTTTTGTAGTCCTTTCTGTGCTGCTCATTAATTAATAAACAAAATCTACTGCATTTAAGACAGCCTGTTTTTCACTCAGCTTTATTGCCTTTCATTACTGCTTTGAGATTTCATCAATTTACCAAGGGTAGGCCTGTGAAAAATAGTATAAAACTATCATCAGGAAAGCCAAAGTGTTTAGGAGAAGTTAACAAAAACTCCAGACAGCCCAAATTATGGCAGTTTAGAGATGCTGATTTGCTCTTGTCCCACACTGGAACATTTATCTTTCAAAAATTCCTTCAAATATTTTCATGAGAGTTATTTATGTTACAAGATCTAAAACATTACAGGAGAGAAGTAATGTATGCCACTCTCCTTTTACCCAGCAAAGGATTGCTGGAGATGCAGAGGGAAAAGCAGGACAGCAAAGTGCTGCATCACTTGAACATGATGTTTGGCACCTCTCTGTTCTCTGAGGCAGGGATTCTGGTCTGCCAATGGAAAATGCACCTTCCCAATATGCAGAAGTTATTTTGAATAGCAAAGGTGTTAAGCAAGGACTGAAGGACATATCTAAGCCTTACCTCACCTGAGCAGCCAGAAGCAAAGCTGCAATGTGATTTCAGTTTCACACGCAGAATCCTGGCTGGAGGTGGAGACTAAATCTTTAGAAAGCAACTTTTTCACAAAATTGACTCCTTTTGTATTAACTGATAAATTTTGCTAAGCTTGAACACTAGTCCCCTGAAAACACTTCATTCCAAAATATTAGACTATGGAAACAAAATTGGAAGCCACTTGAACAGGAACCAGGTATTGGAATAAAGAGAGGATCACTGACATATTTTCTGAGGAAAGTTGGATACAGGCATTTCCAGGGGAGGTGGGAAGTGTTCAGTGGTGGTGTGCTCTGCTCATCAACTTCTGAGCACTTTCAGCTTGTTTTCTTGTTTGCTCAGTTGCTTTCACCTTTGAGCAAAGCAGGAGCTGAAGAAGGATGCTGAGAACCATGGTGCACTGCCTCTGCATTTGCCTTGAAAAGAGGGAAAGAGGGATGCAGAGACAAGGCAAACAAACACACCAGACTGTATAGAGAGGAGACAGGATTTGTCCTATGCCTGCTATTCTCTCTTTCCTTGTCACAGAGGTAACTAGTAGGGCAGAGGAGGAATTAACACCTCTTTTCCAGACCCACTTGAAGATATCCTCAAGTTGTACAAACTGTCCTGCAGCACTTTCCAATATCATGGCTCTTGTCTCTTTCCGCTACAAAGAACATAATAATCAACACTTTGCAAGTACGAGAAAAAAGTCTTTCCTGTGCTAGAGGACCAAAACAGGAGTGACATTCACAAGGACCTATCAAATGTGTCAGGCAGAGTTCTTCCCTCAAAATACACAAAGAAGATACGAATGCTAATATAGCATGCTTTTGTTTTTTTGAATGGCTTTTAAAAAAAAAAAAAAAAATTGGCGCAGCTTAATCTCTAAATTCTATCCAACAGTCATATTTCAGACCGAAAAACTTTCCAAAATCCTATCTATTGATTTAAGGCATGCTCACTGATGTCACAATATTAATATTTCCTGGCTGTAAGTGCCATGGATCTGTAAGTGAAGCAGAGAAAGGCTGATCCAGGTTCTCACAAACTCTTTATCCTACATTTGATCAGTCAAGTCAGAATTAGGTGTGGCTTTATAGACTATCCATTAATTTAGGTCTTCATTACCCCAGCATGTAAAATTTTACTGTTAAAAGCAAGAAAAAGCTATTGAAAAAGACCACTGTGGCTGCCAGGATTGATCTGTACCTCTCCAGTGGGTAAGTGATTTTTCGCTTCAGGCACATAAAGGGTATAGGTACAGTGAGTGCATAGGACTCTCCAGGTACCCCAGGCAGTGGGGGAAAGTGTATAGCAGAAACAATAATTCTTCTTATGGAATGTGTTCTTTCACTATTTGCTGAATATGAAAAGGTTGCTTTTAATACCTGCTGCCCTTTTCTGAGCAGAGCTGTGGACCTCCTCTGGGCTGATAATGACTTCAGGACTCTCACAGCTTATTCCTTCTCAGACATTCAAGATAGAAAGTCCCATTTTCAGCAATTTCAGAAACAGTGATCTGAGGCTACAGCAGTGAGGAATGACTCAATTACTCAGGCCTGTTAGGGAACACATGCTAAGCAAATGTATCTATCTTATTAAAAAACCACCTTTGAATTCAATGAAAACCAGAGAAATGATATTTCCTTAGGAATCTCCTCTTTATTGAATATAAGCACATATCAATTGCTGATAATGAGAATTATGTGTATGTACACAAAGTGGAAGAACAGAACAATAAATATTTACTGCCAATCCATTGTACTTTTTCCAGAGCAAATGTAATTTTAAATATATATATATAGATATACACACTTTGAGATTTTTTTTAATGCCTGGATAACACCTCCCTGATACATTTGAAGGCCAAAACAGAGCTCTGATCACAACAGTGCATTTGATAAAGAATATCTGAGCTTCTGTAGCAGCATGAATGCAAGAAACACCAAAAAGACAAAAGAAAATCCTTTCACCTGATAGTAAGTGATACCTAAATCATACAAATTTCAAGTTTCCTACTCACTGTGAAATGACAGCAGCAGTTCTGAGGAAGGAAAAACAGTCCTTGGCACAACACACAAGTTTTTTAACTGGCCCAATCTAATTCAGAGGTCTTTGGAGAATTCCTTGGAAGAGCAAACAGTATTTTGCAAAAATTTCCTAGCACATTTATTCTCCTTCAAATCTTTTTTTTTTTTTCTTGAGGAGACATCAACAGGATTTATTCTCAAAAAAGTGATTTGGATGCTAAAGAGTTCTGCAAACTGTCACTTTTATATTATTTGACTTGGTGATGAACTGAGCTGAAATCCACCATGACTAAGGAGAATGCAAGTCTCTGCATAACCCCAGGAAAAGAGCAAGGAATGAATTGTCAAACTGATTCCCTAAATGCATCCAGTCTTGTAATGCTGAATTTATTACCTGGTCCTGAAGCAGACCTTCTCACTCTTTCATGCCTCACTGGCTCCTGGGACTGCAGGAAGATGTTGCAGCTTTTGCTCTTTCTCCCCCTTGTCTCAAGGGGAAGCCAATTCAAAGTGAATCATCTCCTTTATATCCAAAATCACAAAGTAGAAAGAATAAACTCCCCTTAATCTGTCACTCTGCCACAGATATGATGACACAGCCCCTTCCTTTAGCTCATCTATGCAACCCAAATAAATAAGAATCAGAGGGTGACATCTCCTGTGAACAGGTGAGGGTGGAACTGTCACATAAAAATGCATCTGCATGGAGGGATGTACTGTGTTTGGGAGTCCTCTGTACAGGACAAAGAAGAAAAACAAAGACCCTTGGCCTAAATAAAAAATGTATTCACCACATTCATACAGCATTTTTCCATAATCAAGATTGAATCCTATACAGTGGTTTAGACTAAGGTGATTACCTTAAAAACAAGGGAAGCAGTGACAAGAGAGAGTCCCTACTCACAGTTCCATAGCAGGATCAGTAATGTCATACTCAGTAGGATGCAAATGCAGTGTAATAATCTAGAAACCTTTCCTAACAACAGAAGTGGGGTTAGCCCACTTCAACCCTCTCTTCAGAAAAAAAAGAAGGAAAAGACCAACAAACTCCACCATTTTTTTAGAAAAGAGAAGCAACTAATGCCTGGCATGGTTTCTCACACTGCTCTTTGCATCAGACCACTTTGAGGAAGACATTTTTGGTTGTTCTGCCAAATAAGGCAATGAAAACATATTGTCAGTGTTGGTCAAAAATTCTGTGAAGTGTAATATGCTTCTAAAGCATGTGTAATTCTCAGGCTTTGGAAAGCAAATACTGTTTTGAAATAAAAAGACAGTATTTTCCTAGAAAATCATCCATTTTTTCTCAACTTCCTTAGCGTTTTTCTTATTAAGCAGGAAATAAGGAAAAGTGATAGAAAAAATATTTTGAAAATGTTTTCACCCCAGCCAGTACCACCCCACTCTGAAAAACACATCAGAGCATTTTACAAGGGGATAACATAATTGGTTTTCTTTAGTCAGTATTCTCCCACTTCGTATGCCATTTTATGCCTACATTGGCCAACTGTTACAGACGCTGGAATTGATTTTGATTTGTGCAGTGAGTTTTCCCAGTCAGAATTAAAATATGTTTTTTCAGTGAAGGAGATAAATCGCTGACATCTCAGTGAAATAAAAAATACACAGTGGATTTTGATAAACATAGGAATGATCCTTGGTAAAGGTTTCCAGATGTGTACAAATTGGAGATTATTACATACACACAAAAAAAGATACAAGTAACAGCAGAAACTCAACTGAGTCAGTGATCCAAAAAAAAGTTCTTTTCCCAGTTAAATGTGACTGGAAGTAATTGCTATAGGAAAATCCAGCGTAGCTTAGTTTGACAACTAAATGTTAGGGAAAAAAAAAATTGCAAAGTCTCAGAAAGTTCAAAAAAATGCTCTCCTTCAGAGCCACCCACTAGTAGAATAGATTCAGATACCTTCTCTTTAACCTGTAGAAAATATTCAATCTGCCTATAACTGACACTGCACCATTGCAGAAGACAAACTTGTAGATGATTTTTTTATCACTCCCATGATTTTTAATCTGTTGGGGATCTAAACAAAAAACTTTGTAATTTCTTTGGGAAGAGGGGAGCACAACTGAGATTTAAGAGAATATCAGATAAGGAAAGAAAGAAAAAGCTATTTGTTTTAAAGACAGTCCTAATAAAATGAGAACACTTAGTTGCTATGAACTGGCAACAAAAACCCCAAAAAAAAGATCCCAAAACACAACATTAATCTTGAGTATAAACTACCATCTGCTCATATCTGAGAGCTTGAGGTGACGAGAGAAGTCCCCACTAAGGCACAAGGGCAAGAATGCACCATTGCTCCAGAGTGTGTTTAAGCCTCAGAAAATAATGAGAGTATCAGGGAAATGGGTTAAGTGCTGCAGTTTGCTCTGTACAGCAAAACCTCAGAGACCTCCCTGGCATGAAGTGTGAAGCCCTGGCAAAATCCAGGGAGCTCCTGATCACTTTGGGCCAGCCCCTTCACCAGCTAATACAAGCACTGGCTTTCCTCCCCACACCTCCTCACCCTGCAGAGCCCGTGAAAGCCCCACGTGTCTGACACTGGGACCTGAATCACAGCCACAGCCTTGTCCCTTCATATCACACACCACCAAAGGCAGCTAAACTGGCATCTCAAGCATGATCAGAAACACGTACTTATATACAGGATAAAAATACTGCTGCAAAATAATGGCCTCCTGCTGTTACTTAAAGTGCTGAAGCTTTATGTTCAAATCAAAAAGCACTGATCCCATAAAAGAGCTTTTGTTCTCAGAACGTGATGGGGGTTTTTGCTTTACAAACAGTGTTGCAAGTTGCACATTTATATAGACTTTCCCAAACCATAGAATCATAGAATATCCTGAGCTGCATGGATCACCCAATCCAGCTCAGGGCCCTGCTCAGCACCATCCCCAAGAATCACAATATCTTGTCCAAACACTTCTTGAACTCTGTCAGGCTTGGTGCTGTGCCCACTGCCCTGGGGAGCCTGTTCCAGCCACCCTCTGGTGAAGATGCTTTTTCTAATATCCAACCTAAACCCCCTCTGACACAACTTCAGGCCATTCCTATCACTGATGGCCTCAGGTCCTATCACTGATCACCAGACCTGGCTGAGGGAGTTGTTGTTTCACATTTTAGGTACATGCAACCTTAGTGATTTTTAACAAACTTCTTCATGTCTAGATTCTAAAATCTGTCTGAAGAGTGACCTAATAATCAGGCAACCTTTCAGACTGAGGCAGAGTTTACTTTGTAATTATTTTCTTTTTTAAGAAAACTGTCATTCATTCTCATTCCACTTGCAACTGGAATAGCCAAAACCTTTTCTTTTTTTTTTTAGTCCACTTCTAATCTAATTCTGAACTTCATTCACATCCAGCATAACGTAACGATTTCTTTTCTTGACCGTTATCAGACCAGAGAAGTGAAACTTATTTACATCAGTAGAAAACATACTCATCTCTGTTCAGCTGAAATATGGAGCATTGTTATAGACACGGTCCACTTTGCTTCAATATTAAAGGAATATTATTTCCACTGGGAGGAAAGTGCTGAAAACTGGCCCAGTGTATTTCCTTCAGGCATCTGTTAAGCTAATTACTGCTTAAGCTTACAGTCCTGCATTTTTTCCCCTAATTTGATGGATGCTGGGAAAAAAAAACCTGCTAAAGAGAAGTTCTTGTTTGTTTGTTTCAACATAATGATGGTTGTGACAAACTCTTTATTGTTTGATTATTTTCTGGTCGAACTAGCCACAGAATTAGGATTGCTAAATTTTAATTTCTCAGCAGCTTATAGCTGAATGCAAATTTTAATTGGCTGCTTGGTGTTTTAGAGCAATAAATTAATCTTTGTGAATCATGTTTTAGCGATCCAAGTAATTTACTTACATAAATATTTCTTTGTATTTGAAGGAAAAGTACATGTAAATGCCTTTATGTGAAATTCCCATGTAGCACAATAATTGCAGGCAAACTTCTGCCTTCAGAAACTGATACTCTAGGAGAACTGGGATCACAAGAGAATACTTTTTTTAAAGGTCTGTATTTCTTCCCCCTTCAATAAAATTGACTTTTACTTGAAGAACAGCGTTTAAAAGATTACAAGCTAACTATCAAACACAAGAGGAATCTCAAGAAGAAACAGCATGAGGTTTAGCCCTCCCTGAAGCCCTTGTTCCCGTGCCCACTTTCCCAGGGACAGTGTCTGCGCAGGAAGGAGCCACCTCACAGCCCACAGCACTCACTGCACAGCTCAGACCCCACAGCCCCAGGCTGAGCCTGGCCCAAAGACTGAGCTCTCCCCAGCAAAGCATTGCCAGCCCCTAACCGGGGCACCCGAGTGCACAACCAGTGCCGCAGTAAGGAGCAGCCCCAGTGAGAATGATCCTCTGCCTCCGTATTTCTCACTACCCCTCCCAGCCTCAGAGGCCAGGAAAAGCTCGTGATTTCAAATGTCAGGAATACTTAGCTGGTTATTTTATTGGCAATGCACTGCAATTACCTGTGCTCTCTCTCCTTAGGTCTTTGGTGTAAGAGCTTTCAGAGTACATTGCTGAACCCTCGGATAAGGGGAACCACCATGGATGGCTTTTCTCCTGATGCAGGAAACTGAGAAGGAAACCACATATGACAAATAATGATCTGGCTGGCTAAGCATGAACCCTTCACTGCATAAATCAACTTCATGTTGTTTATCCAGTCAGTGTAAAAATCCACTTACAGATTTTATTTGTTTAACTGCACATTTTATTCTGCTTAGTGAATAGCAATCTGCCTGACCTTACATGTACTCTGCAAATGTGGGCAAGGGAATGGTCTTGGTAACAGGACAAGAAAGAGCATATTTCTCCCCTGCTCCTTGAAAACATGGTCACTAGAGCATCCCCACTGCTGGCAGATTTCATTATTGCCAGAGAGGATATATTAATTTCTGTTGCATTTCTGTATCCCACCTGAGGAACCAGCAAAAAAAGCTAAGAGAATCAGAACAAAGATTTCCAAAGCTGAAAAATTTAGTCAGAGTGCCCATTAACTTAATGGCTAATCTATTTCAAATACTAAAATCTAAACCTTTTTAACTGGATCCCAGTCCTGGAGCTGATTTGTACAGAGGGCATCTTGTTTCCGTTATTTTCTCAGTAATGTTTATTTCTGAGTTTTCTGCACTACTTTTACGATTCAGCTGTCATTGAGGTAAGTGATAAACAGAGCCTGTGAAAAGCAAAACAACCCGCAATCCTTGGCAGGTAGAAGTGAGTGAGGAAAAGTTCTCAGATTGTATCAGAGCAGATTCTCAAAGTGCCCAGCAACCATCAGCTAGCAGCATTTGCAAATGCCACATCTGGTCACCTATTTCCAGGCCTAATTGGGAGTCACTTGGGATCCTGAGATCTGGATATTAAAATGTTTTTGAAGTTTGTTCTGTATTTCTGCTTAAAAACAGCTGCGTTGGCTTGCAAAGTCAGCATTTGCATATTGTTGAGTGTGTGGAAAGCCACTCTTTCCAGTTCATCTTGAAGAGTCCTAGGGACAAATCCTATGTGAATGTTGTGGCTGCACATTCTGCCAGTGTTTACGAGGCAGGAGGCTGTCACTTCACTTTATACCGCATCTAATCAATGCTCAGGCGGGAATTAAAGTGGTTATAGTTTGCTATTTAAAAAGACATGGGTGGGTAGATAACTTTGATCTTGGAGTCTGCTTAGCCCTGGCAAGGAATGCCATTAAAAGCACCCTGTTTTGGATTTTCAAATTGTATTTTTTTTTTTAAGTGACTGCAATCTCCCTTTCTTCCTCCCTGCCCAATCAGACAAGGAAGAATCAGTGCTGTCAAACTCAAGAGATAAAGTCTGGTTTCTTAGCAAAGCTTACAGCTATAGAAGTAAAACTTTGTGGGATAGTTTCATTTAAACAAGTTGCAAGCCACTTGTGAAATGTAAGTGCACAGCAACACAGTAGGCAATGCTAAATACAGACTGACCCTTCCTCCCTAAAAATACCCGAAAGTAACTGCTGCATCTTTTCATACCGGCAGATATGAGGGAAATGCTGGAGTGAAGACAGCCCATCAGAGCCTCACTGACTTCATTAGTGCAATGGCTTTAGTCCAAAGCAGCAGGGTCACTGCACTCAGTCCAGCTGGGGGATTTTGCAGCAGCCAAGCCATGGTGAAGCACAGGTAGACCAAAGCAAGCGTTTTCTGTTTCAGCTTCATATCACTCCTGAGGGTTTTCAGGCCCATTCAGCAAGAGCTCCCTCTGATCATCTCCCTGTTCCTCAGCAAAATCTGCCTTTTGATCACATGCATTTTCCAGGTGAGCTCGGTGGAATATAGGAGATATGGGGTAGAGAGAGAAGGAAGGACCAGAGAGGGAACAAGTGGATAAATCTGAGAGGTAATTCCTTGTGAAATGCTCTATATTTGACTCTTCTCATCCCTCCTATTTCCTTCAGCTTCTACAACCAGAATTCAGTTAAGCCTTGTGGAACAATTATTAACTTTACAGATTAAGATTTTCCAGTGCCAAGCACAGGATATGAAAGTAATTGGTGCTTATGAAAAGACACCTAGTAAAAAACTTGTATTGCTAGAAAAAACTGCACTTTCAAGTTGCATCATTTCTTTGTGTCAAAATGTTGCACATGGAATTGTTCTACAAGACAATCTATTCTTTTTAATCCCCAACCTCTAAACTTGCAATTGCATTTTTATATTATACAGACACTCAAGGAACATTCTGTTTTACATGTAGTCTATAATTAGTTTGAGGCATGGGCAATTTCTTTTGGACTCCTTGTACTGCAGTCAGTAAACACCATGACAAAACAGCAGACCAGTGAACATCTTGCTTAAAAGTTCAGTCAGGAATCAGACCAAGCAGGCAATTAGGAAAAGTTTCCAAGGGCAGCCATGTCCCTGCCCTGGCAGTAACAGGGAACCCATCCCTACATAAATAGCAGCTTGGAAATCTACAAAGTGATAAGCAGACGTGACTATCTCCTTTGGCTAATCCTGTGATACAGCATTTGCTCATTTGAGCATAATGTGGCACTGTAGATCTGCACCCCTAAGCAGAGCAGGAGGCTGCATGTCAGTGTCACCCAGCAAACATCTGAATAACTAAAGAGACACAGCTCTCCACTGCATAGATCACCATTTGGAAACAAAAGTCAGTCTTTTCTGCTTAGTCCATGCTATTTTCTAAATGATGAGTGAATTAAACATCAAAGTAATGAAATATCCACTGATAATACTAAATAATGTTCAAATTCAGCAATGTGCTATAGCCAACTGCATCACTACTGAGTGTGCAGCTCCTGAAATAAATACTAATAAATATTGTGGGCTTTCTCCAGAGAAGCTTTTTTCCATTGTCATGATAGGACCATGTTTCCAGAGCAATTTATGACCACAGTCTTTGGGTTATCACTTCCATTCATCCTGTAATTGCACCTCAACTTTCAGTTCAGAATTGTACCTGTAAACCCTCACAGGCTGTTCCATCCCTGTGACATGAGCTGGGAGGCTGTCAAGACCTGGCAAGGGTTTTACCCTTTCACACACATGGAAGCAAGGGACAGGTTTTTCCTGAGACTGAGAAAGCCTGAGTGGGAGAACTAGCAGCAGCATAAAAGAAGCTGAGACAGCTCCAGAGGATCAGTCAAAGCAGCCAGAATACTGCATGCAGCAAGTAGCATTTAAAAGGCTTTTGAGAAAATAGCTGCAGTTTCAGCTACCACATCAACTGAATAGCCCCCTACACAGCCCTAAAACACATGAAATAAAATACTTTTCTTACAATGTGCCAGGAAAAGAACAGAAACAACTATCAGAATGAGGGTGCACCTTCCTTAGCAATTCATTTTGTAGTGTCAATACTTTCCTGACACAAACCTCCTTCCTGCCTGCTTTTGAAGTGTTTTAGTTTGTGCTTTGCCTGACCCCGGCTGGAGCTTCCCCAGAGAAACCCCTGTGGAAGCTACACACCTAGCAGTCAGGCCAAGACCATGACTGCAATATCCCATATCCCAGTTTGCAAACATCAGACTTTGAAATAAGATTACCATCCTAGCCCTAGGTGGCACAAATGATCACTAGGGATGACAGGTCCTTGAACTGTACTGCTTTGCTCTACAACAGCTCTTGTGCTAAATGGATTGCTATTGCAGATACACCCTGGGGATGCTACAGGAAAATACTTCACACAATTATTTGATGCTGCAGAAATTACTCCTGAGGGCTACTCTCAGACCTGTATCTCCAGCACATCCCTCCAGTGTTGTCCTGCTATTCTGATCTCCTGCGCTGACATTTCTCTTAAGCCTTTTAATGTTGAACTTATGTTTCTGGGTAAGAGCATTTGACTTTGTCAAGCTCGAGAGTAAAGATTAGCATTCTAGGATTTTAAAAGTGCATTTTAACTGTAGATGTGGAAATCTACATTAGAAACCAGTCTTGTTCTTCCACCAAGTGGCCCCAGGAAGCTCTGAACTCTGGAACTGATGTCCAGAGAAACAGATCTTAGAGACAAATATCTAAATGCAAGAGCTTCTAGAGGAAGTCATGATTTTGCTTCAGATTAGGGCAGATGGAGTCATAAAGTGCATCTCTTCAGTCAGTTGCTTTGATAACCTTGCTTTTTATCCTCAGAAAAAAGTCAGATTATTTTTTTTTTTTGGTGGGGTTTTATTTTCACTTTCCCCCCACACTCTCTGGTCTAAAACTAAATCAGATTTCCAAAGACAAACTGATTCTTTTCTATGGCCTAAATCCCTTAAAATTTCATTTCCCCACCCACAATAAACTCTGCACATTCTAACTCAATACCCAAAGCTTGATTTTCAAAGAAAGGGGAATATATAGCGTGTTAAACTTTTAAAGAAACAGCTCCTAAGTTTAGAGCTTCTATAATAATGTGTTTATTCTAAAAATAGTCTAAAGACAATAGCCAAATCGCATGTTCTTGATTTAGCAGAAGTGGATGAGAAAAGAGGAACTAGATCCTTCAGAAAAAAGAAAAAAAAAAAAGGAAAAAAACCTGATTGAAGAAACCTCTGGGGTTCCTGACTTTTGCTTACTAAGAGAGGGAGTTTAGGACAGACCCATCCTTCCCTTTCATTGTGCTTCCAGGAAGAACAGCTCAATTATTCCATTCACACTACAGGTCATTCACCCTTTCTCCTATCTGAAATTAAATATATTTACACAAAATTATTTTTCCAATCAAAATAATCAGGTAGTACTGCTAACTCAGAATGCAGTCACATACCCAAAAAGAAAACAGGCCAATATTTACGTACCTATGTTTCTGCAGCACCTGTGACTCTTAAAGACTGGACCTCTCCCTTGCACTATCTGGTGCAAACACCCAAAACCAGTGTGTTCTTGTCCCCAAGGGTCTGCAATCTAAATGTCAGAGGGGAGACAGCAGGTAGGAAATAAAGTGGAAAGTGCATGTGTACCATAGGAAGTCTTCCTCAAGCCACAGATAACATGTCTACTGAACATTTTCTGAGCAGCATGTAGCTTCTGGGAACAAAATTAGATCACTCCTTCCCAAGCCACAAGGAGGTGGCTCTTTCCTGCAAAACACCATTGTTCACCTTTCCACCTGGGAACTGCGATAATGGAAAGGTTGGGTAGATACAGGTAGTAATAAACTGCTACAGGAAGGCATTGCTTCAGGGCTAGAAATGCCCACCACCACTGATAAATTGGCAGGTTCTTGCCATCATGTCAGGCTCCCTTCCTAATCTCACCCCCCACCATCCTGCTGTTCTCTCCAAGCCCAAGGCCAAGCAGCTAGTGGACAAGGGGTGTTTGGGTTCAGGATGGCTCGTTCAGTCAGGGCAGAAATTACAGGAACTTGCATGACTGCATAAAGGAGCATTTTATGGTGTGTTGATTCTTGCACTGGAAAAGGTATTGATCAAGGACTGTGGAACAGGAAATGATGCTTTAAGTGCAATGCATGTAGCATCAAGTGCTATTTTCTTGGAGAAAATATGGAGGATTGTATATTAAAGCCATTTTCTTATAGCCTTTTCTTGCTGCCTTTTAACTCATCTGCATCAATTGCTATGCCAGGAATACAGTGAAATTTGTTTCTTGAGCCCTCAAGTGGAACTTTTGCCTTTTTCCTTTCAACTCATCTTCCCAAATATTTTGCATGCTTACCTGATGGAAAGGTGGTCAAAAGCGAATTTACAGAGAGCCTGATCAAATCAGTTTTCCAGATACACCTCATCTGAAAAATGTCTTATTACAATAGCAGTGACTATTTCCACACAGGAAAGAAAGGCTCCCATTTCAAGCTGAGGTGTGGAAAGCCCACCCATGTCTTAAGGGGCTGTTCACAACCACTAATCCACACAGGGCAAACAGTCCAGGCAACACACTGCTGTGCCTGAGCTTTTCTTCCTGCTTGAAATGTAGCACCCCAAAACAATTGCTTTGGGTGCAGCAGTCACCAGGTACCTGTGAGCTGGTCCTCAGAGAGAAATGTATCATTTCCTATGTTTTAGAGGCAGGGAGATTAAGGTAAAAAATGTACAGATGGGAAAGTGAAGAATCAACCTCTACCTCAACTCAACTCAACCTCTACCTATAGTTTAGAGTAAGGCAAATAGAATAACACTCCTTAAAGTTGCTTCATCATCATTCACTATAATAAAATCTCTTTTGAAGGGGAAATTATTTTAGCTTCTTTGAGCTATGACTGAGAATGTATAAGTGGCATCACTCTGCATTTCTTTCACAGCCCTGATTCTCAAGATAATTTATCTTTTTTTAAAGATTCAGTGGTACTGAATAGTATTGGTAAGACTGTTTAAAAATCCCAGAATAAACTGAAACCCAAGCTTACAAACAACAATAAGTGATTAGCTAGTCCCTTGACACTGCACAAAAACACATATGTTCTTTCCCAGGAATATTTCTTACCTATCAAACCCACTTGCTTACCCTGACCTATCTTCTTTAGAACCTCAGCTTTCTAAGAGATATAAATCTTTCCCACAATATAAATTTACAAGCAGTTATCTTGGTACCTATTGCCTTCACTTACTCGCTCCTTTCTTCCTTTCCTCCCACAGCTGTAACTAAGCACAAAAAGCCTTAATTAGCAACACCACAAACTTATAGCCTCCCAATTCCCATAACACACTGGAACACGAGGCACAGAACTTACTTAAGTCTGCTTTCTTAAGTACTTTTTCATTTTCAGTGACAAAGTTGTTTCTTAAAGGAAGGGTATGTGCTAGCTTGGATTTAAGATTACAGTAAGTCTTGTATGTTATTTTAAAACTCAATAATTCAGACTAGTGAGAAGGGAGGGAGCCAAGGGATTGTGGAAAGCAAAAGGACAAGTAGCTCTTTAGTTCAGCTGTAAGATGTTAAGAGATGAAAAGCTCAATCTTGATTTTAGGGTAACAGGTGGTTTTATAAATAGGTATCAACTTATTTTGAAAATCTTGTGGTTTAGGCTAGAACCTACCTATATACAGGTTACTACTGTGAGGTCTCTCCTAGCAGCAGGGCAATCTAGAGTCTTATCTTTAGGGGTATCCTTGTGCTGCCTAATCTCCTCTAAGGTCCTAGCATATTGCTGCAAGAAAGAAGGTGGTGTGGGTTTCTCACGTTTCCTGTAAGGAGAGTGTCAATATTTGCAGCGAGGGTGCGCCTGTGATTGTTTAAGAATTGGTATTTATAGTTTAGAAAAGAGTCTCTATGATTAGGGAATTTATATGTTCATCAAGGCTTATTTCTACTGGTACTTCTTATTAGCTTTGTTCTCTTCTTGCAGATTCTGTTTGCAAAAGAAGTCCCGGGGTCTTTGTCAGGAATATTGCTCCCTCTGGAGGGGTTGAGGACTGGTTTTCAAGCCCTAGTAGGTTACATTTCCAGTGCATGAGGCAAAATGCTTTGTAGAGCCCTTTTATTCCTGCAAGTATCTGGTGGCACCTGGACAACCTTGGGAATCTTCGTGCTATTTCCTGTATTATTATTATTTAGCTTCAAAGGTGTGAGGGCATATGCTGGAAGAGAGAGACTGGATAATACCCATTTTCTCTGGGTTTGAACCCAAGAGTTTCTGCAGCTCATCTTGTGTGTTTAGGTTTGGTAGATGTCCACATAATTCTCCATTTTTGTGACTTTTTCACAGCAAAATCTTCATGTGGGAGAGAGACATAATGAGCCAAGCAACCACAATTTTTGTCACTTATGTGCCATCCAGTAGGGATGGTTCACTTGGGACCAGCTTATTTGGAGGAATAGGAGGGTAGACCAACAAACAGGAATCCACAGCCTGATGTAACTGAAGTGACTCTGTAGGATAAACTATACTTGTACCTTGTTTAGCAATAAGTCTAAACATCCTTAGCAAACACTCTTTGGGAGCAAGACTTTTCTGTGGTCTGTGGAGGACTGGCCTGAAGGAATATAAAATACTGTACCTGCCTCCCACATGTGGTGTAAGGCTTAATAAATAGTTGTAAAATGATTGAAGATTCTGGCAGGAAAGGGGCTATTACAAATGTAGAGTGCTATTATCAATCTAACATGCTAAAAGTATTAATTTCATTGCCTCCGATAAAGTATCTTGTTAATGAGCTATTTCACAAATTCCTAAATGAACTCCATGGAAAATGATTTATGGTCATGTTTCCAAAGAAACAAACTCTCCCTCAAGAAGCAAAGTTCTTAAGTTCTGCTGTTACTTTAACAGTTCTTTTTTCCTTCTGCCAAAGCAACTTAAAAAACAGCAGTTCCACTGATGTTAATAGAAATATGATGAGTAAAACTCGGGACCAAGTTTCTTAATGCTACATCCCAGTGCAGTCCTGTAGTTTGCCGTGTCCTGTAGTTTCCCATGTTTAATGTCCTGCTCAAGCCTATTGCAATAACTGGGAATATTGGCCAGTTTCAAAATACTGCAAATGTATTATTTATGTCATCAAAAGTCTTTTATAAAATACAAGGCAAATCCTAGAGACAACCTCCATTATTTCCTTCTGTCTGCAAGGCAAATGTCTCACTTTTAATCAATGGATATTATATTCTACTAAAAATAATTTTGCAGATTATTCCTTGTGTGGTTGTTGAATTCACCATCCAAGAGAGACCAGAGAAACAGTTCATTTTGGCAAGTGCTGTTTATCTTCTATGTTTCAGTCTCCCCACTATGTTGTTAGACTGTCCATGTACTACAGTAGCAAGAGTAACTACAGCTGAACAGGAGGTTAAGGCAGTCATTCCTCTCATGGTAAAACACTGCTTTCCAGAGTCTCTGGGAATCTGCAAACCCCATGAACAAAATGGTTTTATGTATTCAAATAGGTTTTTGTGTCCTGGCTGATTGCTCATTAAGTATTTTGGATGCTACACATGCTTTAATGGATACAATGATTCTTCAAAATATACTTGCTCAAGTTTGTTGTCTGTCTAACATAACCAAAGGTAGTAGTGGAATAGTGTGGATACCTTGACATTTGAACTGCAGCATGACTTGGAAAATATGAAGAGCGTGTTCTGAGATCTGGTATAAGAATTCAAGGAATAAAACAGTATACTTTCATGCTGGAATAACTTTGCCACAAATAGGGAGTTGTTACTAATCCTTTGAGTGGCTTGTTAGTGCATGGTCCACTGAAATTAAAGAATAGTTTCTAAACATGCATAATTTTACATATTTTGTTCAAAAATTAAACCACTGTCCGTTGAGAAAAGAAGTCTTTTTCTAATTGTGTGGTCGATAAATACTTATGTTTCACACTGGGGGAGAATTAGATGTTAATGACTTCCTAGGGTTGGAGCTATTTTAGAGAAAATGGTGGGAGTGATGCAAGAGGAGTAATATGTAAAAATTGAAAACCTGCTGCTTTGTGTTACGGTATGGTCATGAAATATGTTGTGAGCAGTTTAACTCCTTTATGTGGGTTAATGCATTTGCTTGCACTTCTCAGCTGTGACAACGTCAGCCAAAGACTTTGACCTTCAGAGCTGGAAAGGAGTGGCACTAAAACTCATAGTTAACCACCCACGAACAGAAGAGAATTGATTCCTTAATGCAGCATATTTGTTTTCAGTGTTTCTGCTTTCAGTGGGAGAGTGTCATTTCTGTTCTTTTCCTGCTCGCTGGAAAATCTTCATTTTAGATATTTTGCAACAGGAGGGCTGGTGAGTCTGAGCCGCCTTCCCTGAACTTCATCATAGCACCTCTGTTTGGCAAGAGAAAAAGTCAGGAAATCTGTTTAACAAGTTTCTTTTGTTTTGGGAAGAGGTATTTCTTCTCTTTTACCCAGGAACATCTTCATGACTTCTAAAAAGAATGTGGATGAAGTAGCCACTTGAGGTGGTTTCCATCTTGCAGGTGAAAGATGGCATGTTCCTATAGCCATCGCTTGGTAAGAGAACAAGGTGTCAAGGCTGTTCTTTTCCACATGCTGGATTACTGAGGACCTTGCAGACAAATGGAGTGTAGTCCAGAGGGCAATAGCAGTAAAATGATAAAAGACTTGGAAAATGGAAATTGCAAGGGTGATAAAGAGGATGAAACATCTAGCACTTAGGAGATGTAACTGTCTATACATACATAAAGGGATATTACAGAGAAGAGAGACCAATTATTCTCTCGAGTCATCAAGGACAGAACAAGGCTAATAGATTTAGGATGTTGCTGGGAAAATGTCAGTTAAACATTAGGAAATACTTTGAGCAGAAGAACAATCAGGACAATGTATGATGCTCTCAAGTGGAGTTGGGTGGGATTTCCATCACTGAACCTGTTCAAGTGTAAGGCTAGACATCAGGCTGGTGTAATGGATCTTGCTGTACCTTAAAGTCTACCAGAAGTAAAAGGCCTTGGTCCTGCAAACCTTCATGTAGGAGGGCAATTCTCATAAAACCTGAAGTTTTTGTTTGATTAAGGGTTACCTGTATGGTGCCATATACCTTAATGGATCTTTAATGGTTGGTGGGATGTACCAGCCCCTTTCCAAAGAAGCAAATTTACAGATAGCAATTGTTTACACAAATTGCAAAGCATGTAAACTGGGGATTTTACCTTATCAAAATCCAAAACTATTTGTCTCTTGTTCATGAAAAACCTGATTCAAAAAAATATCTCCCATTTTCCATATGAATGTTAAGAATTGGTTTACATGTGTAAATCCCACAGAACTCTGACTTTCTTAAATTTATATTCAAATGGAACATCTTCTTTGGTTGTCTGAGTTTGATTCTTTACTGTGAGCTTTTTCGATCTGGATCTGTGGTTTTTAGCCAACCTCCAAAAATATGTATTACACATCTTTTCCACAATGATCACTATGGGAAGAATTTCAATAAGTGATCAGAGTAGACTCTTGCTATTGTAGAATCCAAGCCATTGGTTTGTTGGCTGCATCAGTATTTCAGCAGAATTTTTGTCAAGGACAGTCTTTCTGCTTTCATTAGTAATTGCTCAAGCTCAACAGAAACTCAAAAAAATGCTAATGAGTTTAATGAATCAAAAATTTCATTGCCTGCCTACTGCTACTTGTGTCATACCCCAGGGAAATTAAGGTGCTGGCAGTGTTTGATGAACAGGGTAAAATCACAACCCTTTCAAGAAAACCAGAGTTGCAGCTGGAAATGGATTGAATGCCACAGCTTTGCTTGCTTAAGGGAGAGAGTAGTGGAGAGCCACCATGATGAAAAGGCACCATACAAATTGCCAAAAAGGATCATCCTCTGTGTATTAAATAGTTCTATGCAATTCATAGGGTTGTTGATCATAACTCAAACACAGTTTCAGCAAATCTGGAAATTTTCCATTCTCCTAATTGTCATTGAGGGATCTACCCTCTGAACTGGTTATGATTTTTTGTAGCAGATAGGAAAGATCTTTATTTTGATTTCAGATGTTTCTTTCTGGAAATCATATAACTTCTTACAGTGAAACAATCAGTTGGCCTTCAGGCTTTATTTACATTGATATTTGCATCTCATTCTTTTTGGTACTTGGATCCAGGGCGTACTGCTAACCTTAAATTAACTACCTATGATAGTGTTTACTACCACAGCAATGAAAACATGCTTGTGTGTTCTTTATGTTGTAGCAGAGGGCAACTCTAAGCACCTGTTTCACTAAATCTTTTTTCCTTCAAGTTCTAAGTAGCTTATTTGGTCTTCTGATCTAAAGAGAGTAGCAGGGAATGTATGCTGTGATAATGATGAAAGGACTAATGCGATACCAGGGAAATCTTTTGGCAGTGTTATAAATAGATGAAAATGTGCAAGTGTTAAGATCCAAAGTCAGATCTTTTTCCACGCAAAGACAGGTTGCCGCTTCTAGGATTTTTGCATGGGTTTCTAACTGTGATACTAGAATTGGTATTGTGAGTTTCTTAAGGAAGTGTGCTAAGTGCTGAATTTCGATTCCTAAAGTCATTCTCTAGAGCTTCAAATAACACTGTCTGTGTTTCGACAAGGTGTGTAAACACGAATTTGTGTTTTCTCAGCAAGTGCCTTCTTTGTCACTTGAAGAAGTTAAAGAATTTTCTATTTCATTTGCCAGTCCCTGACCTTTGTAACCCAGTTGGAGCACAGATTTTCTCTTTTCAACAGGAATGCAAGAGCACTTAAAAGAAGGGCCCGAAACATGCTCACCTTCCTGCCATGTGACAGTATGTTAAACTCTGATTTTTTCAGTTAAATTAACATTCAGATGCAATATTTTCTTGCATTTAGCTAAGATTTGTCAGCTTTATTCAGGGTACAGGAACAAAAATCTGCCCACAAAATCTACCACTCAATTGTTCCAGAGGACTGGGATTTTATTTGTATGTAGGAGACAAATCAGGCACATTATCCTAGAATGGCCATAAAGCTGTCACAGCAATACCGAACAAGAAATGCAAAAAATTACTTCTCCTGTAAATCACCTTACTGCTGCTGTTTATAAAGTCCTCTAGCCAAACTTCCATTCTACATGTTGGAACACAGTACAACCTGGGGACTTGTGGATATCACACCACCTCTAGCAAACACTTATACTTCCTAGGACTAAACAGAAATGAAATTTTCTCACAGGTGGCTCAGAAGTGTCCTGCTTTCAGTCTGGGTAAAATAATTTTAAAGTTATAATACGAACAGTTCCTATAAACAATACTTTTTTAAATCACATGTTCTTCAAAATAATTGTAGAATGAAGGCATAGCTTGTGGTCATTCCTGTGTCTTAAGGGGTGACTGGGATTTGGAATAATGTTATGAGGAGACATTGGAACAAGGAACTGGTATCACATTCAAGAGTTCCACTAAGATGTAGCATTCAAGAAACATTATTTCCCTCTGACATAGCATAGGCTGCCCTTAGTAAGCTTTTGAGAAAATATAATAAAAACTTAGAAATGTAGCTAAGATAGAGTTAAAGCTGTCCCAGGAAGGAGAAAAAAAAATCCAAAAAACTCAAACCCCAAAATAAACAAAAAAATCCCATGTAGATTTGTGGCTGTAAGTCACAAAGGATGTGGCTGTAAGGAAGCAAAGAATGTTTTCAAGGCTATTCCTGATGAAAACCGAAGAAAAATCTTTTCCCAAAAGCGTTGTATCCAGTCACCTTGGCTGAAGGTTTAAGCTTTGGGGCACTGATGAAAAGCAGAACATTACTCCAAAGACTTCTTACTAGTAAGGAAAACTCTGAAGGGGAGAAATAGTCATTTGCTGATTCCATAAAATGCTTCTAATTAACTTTCGTGGAGGACTAGACCTTTGCCTGTGGGTTAAGCATTTCTTTCTGATTTGTTTGCCCATTACAGGTAGGATTTAGAGACAAGAACTGGCTGACATTTCTTGAGTCTCAGTTCAGGTCTTGGGTAGGGCAATTACTGAGAGCAATTTTGGAGCCTCTGTTGGAAATGCATCCAAAAAATATATACAAAGGTAGAACTTTTTCTGGACTTACCAAAACTTCCCCACTGTGATTGGAGTCTCCCTTGAAAACCCAGCCCATTAAAATGTTCCAAACATGAATGCTTTGAAATCTCAGCTTCTTGGCCTGACCTTTAAAGCGAGCTGTGCATTATTTAACCAGAAAACAGGTATTTTGAGAGGAGGCCTGATTTTAAAAATAACACCTGTGGTATGAAAGAGGTGTCTTCATAAAAAAAAAAGAGGGGCAAAAAACTTCTCCCTTCACCAAACATTCTCACGTAGGAAGAAAGCTATCAACACCCTTTCTTTCTGAAATTTGCCACTGAATTTGTTGTACATGTAGAGGAGCAGAAAAAGCTTGACCAATGCTTGATACAAACCTGACAAATTCCGGGAATATTCTCTCTGTACAAAAAGACACTGTAATCTTATTATTTTTCCGGCAGTTGTTAATGAGTATGTACATATACATGGATAAAGTATTGATGAGATGCTAATCTCAAAAGAGATAAGAAAGAATTTGCAGGGTGGATTAATTTATAAGTCTATCAGCAGTACACATTTTTCATTGATACATATCTAGTAAACTGTGTATGGATGACATATCGATAACTCACTCCCAATAAGGTTTTTGCACTCGTAGCATAATGCTTTAACTCATTCCCATTGTACCTTTCAGAATTTACAGCTGAGTGCATCTAACACAGGAAACTCTCAGTATTCAGCCTAAGTAATAAATAGAAGCTGGCTCTTTCTTTGGTAAATACAACAGTGCAGATTTTGTAGCTATATTCTGCACAGACAGCATGTTCACAAATCAGTGTGTGCCAAGTACATCCAAATCTTATCCTGCATTATCTCCTGCTGTACAGTGTAAATAAAGCACTTAGCAAACATGCCTCTCATAGAAGACAAAACACAAACACAGTTAATGATCTGATCAAAGTCTGAGCCGTTCATGTACGATCAGATGTCAGCTCTTCAAAACTGCAGGATCCAGTGGAGACACTTCCTATCCCTTCAGAAATACCTCCCTGACTTTTACAGAGAACTGCAGCATGTGTTACATAATGTGTTATATCATTCACTGACTCTACAGGTGCCTTTTTTGGTTAAAATCTCATAATGGGATCCACTTGCTGAGAGTTGATTCTGTCTGATTGTGTACTTCTGCATGGTTTGTTCAAAGGCATCCAATTCATGACTCACTTGTGGATTTACTTATGTCACAAGCATTTTATAACGCTGAATTCTAGATCTGAAAAGTCAGACTGTGTTTAGAAAACATAGGGAAATCTGAATTTTTTCTCACCTTAGACTTTTCCTATTTCATTTGTGCTGTCTATGTGTCGTGTTTCATTGAAGGCCTATTTCAGAACCGGCTTCCTGTGACCAAAATCGAAGCACCAGTTTTCCTGCTCACACAATTGGGAGTAAAGATTGTTCCAAGTGTGAAAGAATCAATCACTCCTCATTTAATAATAAGAAAAAAAAATATTAACTCTGAATGAACCTATGTATGCTCCCATAAACTTTAACAGGTAGTATGTCATGCTTTGAAAATGGACTTAGGACAACTTCTAAACTTCAGTGGAAGACAAAAGGAAGATTCATCCTGGTACTATAGAACTTTGATCACATTCCTGGTTTTCAGATGTGACAAATACGAATTTGTTCTTGCAAAGAGCCCTCAAAATGATTCCTGGAGTACCACCAGTTTGAAAAGGTACACATAGTCTTTATTAGGAAATGTCTTTGGAAAAAAAAAAAACACATTTTCACAGCACACAGGAGTGTTTTTAATCCTACAAACTAACAGAAAGACGACTTCCCTTCTCATAGTACTTAGCTTGTAGGAGGGAGAAAAGAGAGAAGGGTGAGTGCTTGGATGATCTTATTATACTTCTCAAAGGGTTTTAGTGGATCACTTCCATCTCTGATCAAGGGGGATTATTAGGATTTCTTATCAGTGGATGTGCAGTTCTAAACCAATACTCACAAGCATGTGAACACAGAATAAAATTCACCTTCAAAGCCCTAAAGGAGACGCAAGAGAAGGTGAATTTACATTTTAAATTTTCATTCTAAATCCAATGCAGGGTCCCTGAAGGAGTAAGGGCTATTTAAAAATTCATGTGAAGTTTTGGATCTGGAATCCTAGCATATTTCCTGTTGAGGAACTGCATACATCACAAAATGCCATCATCACTTACCACTTTTATTATGCAGATCATTCTCTTGAAATATGGCAGTAGATGATTTCTGCCTCATGGGATGTGCAGGACTTAGACCATGTTGAATGATAATGGTTTGTGCAGAACCTTGCACTGCTACTCTTCTTACAGCATTGATTTAGGGGATGAAGGCAGGGCCCTTTTTTTTTTTTTCTATTAAAGATGACAATCAACACTTTCAGAGATCTTAAATTAATACAGAAATAAAAAAAAAAAGTTCAGATGAGTTTGCAGCACAGTTATACATCAAAGTTCTACCAATGCATTATGCATCTCTCTAGTCTTTTGAATCTTCCTTACATGTCTTCCCCCATACCCCTAAACAGAAATAGCTCCTTTCATCATGCTATTGCCATAAATAGGAGCAGGATTAATACTGGCAAAACTGTTATATTAATTTCTGTATAAAGGCCATTTTTCTTTGTGGAAAAGGAAAAGGTCACCACACATAGACTGCTCTGAATCCTGGATTCTATACTGCAAGCCATTAATCTGTAGACCATATCCAAAATAAGCATGAACCTACAATAGCAGTAGCACTATATGTTTCAGCCAGTTTATTTTTTGGAACAATTGATTTGATACTAAATTTGTGCTGCGATAACAAAGCTTCTTCAGCAATTAAGTTACAGATAGGCTTAATTATTAAATGCTAGCCTGACTGTAATGATTTGGACCTTAAAAATAAATTATTGGCTTAATCAGATGGTGGTTCTGCAAAGAAAGCTTTTCAGCTAGAGCCCTTAAAGCCTGGGTAGGTATCTAGAACACGGAATGAGAGTGAGCACTTTGAACTCTGCTCACAGAGTGCTGTTCTTATTGTTACTTGAAAGAACCATCAGTTGATCCATTGCTGTACCCTGTCCACATCTCCACCCCCAGAACAGGAATAATTGGGTATATTTGTATAGATGTTTGTCTACCTGTGTGAAAAATCTTCCAGAGAGGGACTCCACAGTCCCTCTGCGTGGCCCATCCCTGAACTACAGCAGTACTTTAGCCAAGTTATTTGTAATGTTTAAGCTGAACATCTCTGGCTGCATCAACTGACAGCAAAAATTCCTGTAACTCCTCATCTTCTGTTTCATGTAGCAAAACTGAAGCATATTACCATGTCTCAACCCAGGTGCAGAGTATGTTTAAAGATATTTAAGAAGTTATGTGATTGTTGATTATGGTGTAAGAAGAACATTTAGAAGAAACATCCAGCACTAAAGCCCTGAATTTGGATTCCTCAGATGTACTGTTGATTTCCTGTGTAGCCTTGGGCAAGGCCCTTCACCTTTAAAGGGCCTTGATTTCTTATCAGAAAGGCACAAACTTCTCCCGTAGCAGCCACTCTGTTTAGTGAGGGAAGATCACAAAATATTCAGACAGACAGTAGTTCATCCTTCTTTAAATCTCAGCACATCAGTTCCTGTAGCTCACTGTTGCTAAGGACTCAGCAGCTGTCCTTGAATCTTTTTCCCCTTTCCCTTCCTACACCTTTTTTACTGATGTTTACATTACAACACAACAAGGGTATTGAAACTTACAGTCAGTTCAAGATGAAATACCTGTCTGCTCGATCAGCAATTACCTTGTTTTCAGGAGTTCTACATTAGTTTCAAATGTTATTTGAGGTTCAGTGTCTTTCAGATTAAATTGACATTTAAAAAAAGGAGAAATACTCATTCTCTCCTAACCTTTGGAAATAACACTGGGTTCAGACAGTACTATCTGCCATCCTGCTACTTGTTTCTTATCATTTTCTACAGTGCCCAGGCTATTATTTTCTTTAACATCTGATCTGTGTTGTTGAGCTGGTCTGGGTGCCAAACACCAGAAGCACTTTGGTAAAAGAACAGTAGTGACCCTCAATACATTTGATCTCATTTCTTGACATTTCTGTCATCATTATTTGACAGCATGAAAATGGTAAAAAACCCCACTAAACCCTCAGCCCCTGTGAACCTGAAGCCCTTCAAAGAAAAATAGCCTGTACACTACTGGCAGAGAGCCTGCAAAGGACGTTTATCCCAGGATCCTGCATAAATGCCAACCAGTTAATTGAATGTTCCCTGCCTGGCTTCCCTGCAGTTTGATTTTTTTATTCCCCTCAAGTTTTGGTGGGTGAAGTTTTACCTCTCTTTCAACTGTTCTTTATTCTCAGTCTGATTTGTTTCATTCAGTTTCTGACCAGAAAAAAACCTTTTGCCAGTTCAGACAATTCACTAATCAGATTTTAGGTTGCTCCACAAGTCTTCTTCTTCAGTAAAGAGCAGCTTGACCCTCAATCCAGACAAGATGAATGTTTAGAAGGGAAATGTTTCTCTTTGCACTGAGGGTGTACACTCTGTGTGAAGAGGGATAAAAGCCTTCAAAATATGTCAGTTCCCCTAATTACAACTCCCCTAAACACCATTGTTTCCTCAGTACCTGAAAACATCTTCCCACCGTTATCACTAGACATAAAGATCTGAATTAGATTTCCTTCATAGGGTTTATCTTCCACTGGAGGGAATAATAAAGTGAACCACTCTATCTGAAAATGCCTATGAAGACAAAAACCAGTTAAGTAGGGAAGTAGGTTCCTGATGTTATTACAACCTGTTTTCACAGGACCAGAATCACAGCAAGTTACCAAGTGCCATCTACAGTCTCTTCCTCCCATTTTTGATGTCTAATACTGAGTGATCAACCTTCAGTGGGTTTTTCCTTTTTTTGTTTTATTGAACCACTACAACCAGTACTGTTCTGAGGGACAAGACAGTTCTAAAGTCCAAGGATTAATCTCACTAGGAATGTGGGTAAACCTTTCATGCAATTCAAAGGCCTCTGACTGCCAGCCCTCTACTTACTAAATTTAATGTCTTTTGCCAGAAGTTACCTGTCTTGGTTCAAGTATTGACCCTGTAAATGCAGAGGGTCTAAAGTATCTTTAAAATCCATTAGGATTCTACAATTGTCCTATGATCTCGCTATAGGTCTTTGTGATAATATCAGGGACAGGCTTCATTTAAAACCAATGAAATGGGCCTGTAAGTACCTTGGAACAGAGAGTCCAAAGGCAGTAGGAACTGGGATATGTCAGATGCCATTTTCTGTTGGGGTACAGTGTCAGCAATGCTGTTGGCCAAATGCCTGAGTTCACAATACATTTTCCATCAAGCTGCTACTGTAAATTGTGACTTTGATGTGCTCTGGCAACTTCTGGAAGGATCTAATTTTTCTAGTAACTGCATTTTGACCAGGTATTAATGAGTCTAATTTCCTGCTTGTGTTAAACCACCACAGTAGGCTAAAAAACTTCCCTTACTTATCTCTCCATAATCTTGTCACCTAGAAGGCTTTTGGCAATGCAGGTACTGGCCAGTTCATACATTCTCTTTGGCTCAGCTCATTGAAATCAGGAAATAAGCTCAAGTTACTCTGTGGCTGAGGATGAAAAACTCAGGTTTTTCTTCTCTTGGAGTACAAATTGTTATCTTGTTGCTGTGCAGCATGTGACAACTTGATATAGGAAGGTTAGTTTGTGTTTGGTTTTGATTTTTTGTCATAAGTAGTTTGCTTAATTTTTCACTTCCCTTGGAATAAAACATACAAATATGAAGGAGAATTCCCCACACAGATAAGTGAATGTCTTGAGGGGTTGCCTTGTAGCTATAGCTGACTGCTGGAAGTGTTGAATCTGAGATTGTGGTCCCCATGGGCAGCATAAAATAGAGGAGATGGATCAGTATAGAAAGTGGTTTTCATTGTTTTGCTGTGTCTGGTTGAAATTATTTGAAAGCTGGAAGCCAAACCTAGGTTTGCTCCTAATGTTACAATTATGAAATAAGTAACACTTTCTAGCTGTAACTGTCCCTGTACGAGTTCATTTCAATAACACAGCTTTGTAGTAGTAAAAGCAACAGCAACAAAAACAACACTGGAATTGGAGTTAAGTCTATTTTATGACTTTTTTGGTCCTTAAGATCTTGAGTTACCCCAGGAAACTTTACCAGGCTAAATATTTACTTTCACAGACTCTTTTCTAATGAGCTATTTTCATTCTTTCTGACATTTTCTATGGAAATTATTGAATTCATTAATCAGAGTTTGAACATTTTTTTTCAACACATTCCCATTACTAATAGAGGCATAGATACATTTAGTTAATGTCCTATTATTTTTTTAAATGACTGATCTGTAAGCAGAGAATAGCTTAATTCACCAAGAAGTTCTTCCTACAAAAGACTGGGGAGTTTAAGAGAAGAACAGATTCAAACTAAGACACCCCAGTATGGAATATAATGGGACCAAAAGGCTAGCAGGGTATGAGCAAGAGAAAAACTGGTCAAGGGGAGAAAAGAAACTTACATCATCTAATGTCAGTTACTGCACTTCACACTGACTTTTACCCAATTATTTTTATCTTCAGCTTAGCTTGCAGGGATACTCATAGAAAGGCACATGGCCTGGATCAGAGAGAATTTTAAGGGTCACTATCCATCACAGCATGTTCATTCCTGTCTTTGAAATAGCCCACAAGGTGGAGAACATTAAGACATCTGTAATGCTGTAGACTAACCTGTAGCAGGACCTGCTAATTAACTTTGGATATTAGCTCATGAACATGAAGACCCCAAGACTCCAAGTTTTGCTTTGTAACAGGCAGGAAAATCATGGGGCCTTACAGCAATTGCATATTGCTGGATCCCAGTCTCCTCAGTATTATTTTACACATGTATATTTGAAGCACAGCCTGAGGGAAAAATTTTTCCACGCGCTCATTCTCTGTCCATGACGTCACTGCCACAATGCGATTTTCACTCTTACAGGAAGCATTATCCTACACTGACAAGGCAGCCCTTTGTGTCCATTTATCTTTTCAAATAAGGTTCTGGGATGTCAATACAGGGAGTCATCGCTATTTCTTCAGGTGCTGCTGAATCTTTGAGTCCATCACAGGTTCTTCATAAAACTTTTTGGGAGATGCCCCTCACAGTAGAAGACACCACCACTTGTGAAAAGCAGCAACCAGCTGACACTGATTAATCTTCATTGTACTGAGGTTTGTTTGTTGGTTTGGTTTTGGTTTTTTTTTTTGTCTTTGTTTAAACCACAAGAAATACTGGAGAGGGAATTTTTCTCAGAAAGTGTAGGTTCAGCCAGCAGCACTAAAAGTTTTTGACCTCAGACATGAGGCCTGGACGAGGCTTTGTTGTGATAAAGGTAACTACTGTTTCTATTGCAAAGTGGAGCCAAGAAAAGAACAGGGAATCAGGCAGCTGATGTTGAACAGGATAGCTGGTAACAAAATGCATCATTCTATTTCCCTAAGGGACCTTGTTTGACTTAAATGGGGCATCCTCTGCCTTAAAACTGAAGTACACTTAGTAGGAGTTTGAAAATCAAACTTTCTAGACACTGCCAGCAAGTTGGTCAATATGTTAATTGGGCCCTGAATATGATCCCAAGAGGAAAAGTAGTTTGTGATTATTTTAGTAGACTGTTATTCTGCTTCATCTCCAAACAGAGCAGACATTTACACAGAAATGGATGGTATAGGATATTCTTAATCTCATATTGTTCCCATAGTAATAATGACATCCCATTTCTTTAGGATGTGTCTAGCATTGCTTATAAGATAATAATTTCCTAGCAGTAATTCAAACCACAGCCTTCATTATCCCAAGGTGTTCTGACAACAATAAACTACTCATTTTTTAAAGCAAACCGAGTCAAGATTGCTATCAGCATTTTAAGGAAGATATCCATCTACTGCTGCTAAGTGAAGCAGTCATGTGGAAGGAAACTAGCCAAGTGAATTAAGATGTCCATGCCTTTGGAATTTTCTAGGAGAATGGTGAGCCACAGTAATTACTGTGGCAATATTATATCGTGCAAGAGATAGGAAAACGAGGGAAGTGTTAAAGGTGGTGTTTATTTTTTGATCCTGTCATAAAAGTAATTGACTTTAATTATCATAATAAATGTTCTAGCTGCTTCAGATAATTACATTCAATGCCTTCCATATAGTCTAAATTTATGAGGGTGTTTGGGTCAGCACATCAGCAAAGCTTACAGCTATACATGAAGAGTGGATTCTGCTGAGAGTGCTCTCTTAGGGCTGGTGCCTTCTGAAAATATTCTCCCTTTTTAAGTAAAACATTCCTTGAACTCATTGCAATTGCACCACAGGAAACAAAGATGTTTCTGCTCTCTATATATCCTGTATAGGACTGTGTGTGCTGCAGATGTAACTTAACTAGGCTCTGAGTACTCAGTGGATGAGAACACAGTGTATTTCTTTGTTGCTCAAAAAGTTGTGGTGAATCACAGCAAAGTTTTTCTTCAGCCTGCTTTATGTGCAGGTGGCCAGATGAAAAGGATCCAAAGAGGATAGGAATGATCAGGACATGCCATTCCTAAGACTTGAAAGCCAAGATTTAATAAATGTTGCTTTAATATCATTCTACTTGCTGGCATGTATGAAAGCTGAAGAGCTTTCACAGTTCTTTTAAAGACAGCTGCATAAAGCCAAAAGAGATCTGCACCCTCAGCTTCACTGACTCCCGTTTCCCTTACCAGTCTTTCTTGTACAGTACAGAGAGAGACACCTCTGTGGACCCCACGTGGAAAACTCCACCTGGAAAACTCCACCTGCACCCAGCCCCTGGAACCTGAGGTGGCAGAACCGCCCTGCTCTGCTCCCCCCCGCCCTCCCAGTGCCTCGCACAGGGCCACTGCACAGCTGTAAGACCTGTGGTCTTACAAGCCTTGATTGATGCAACCACAGTCCATTCCTAAACTGAGCCCAGAAGCTTCTCCTCCTGGGCAGCACCAGGGCCTTGATTCCTGGGAACTGAGGCAGCTCTGTTTGCCAAATGTCTCCTCTCCCTGCCTGCTCACCTATACTCATAGAACCATGGAATCACAGAATATCCTGAGCTGGAAGGGATGCACAAAGATCACTGAAGTCCAGCTCCTGGCCCTGCACAGGACTATCCCCAAGAGTCACACCCTGTGCCTGAGAGCATTGTCCAAGCACTTCTTGAACTCTGTCAGACTTGGTGCTGTGACCACTCCCCTGGGGAGCCTGTTCCAGTGCCCAGCCACCCTATGGGGGAAGAACCTTTTCCTAATATCCAATCTAAACCTCCCCTGACACAACTTCAGGTCATTCCCTCCTGTCCTGTCACTGGTTGCCACAGAGAAGAGATCAGCGTCTACCCCTCCTCTTTCCCTTCCTAGGAGGTTGTAGCTGCAGCGAGGTTTTCCCTCAGTCTCCTCTTCTCCAGGCTGAACAGACCAGGTGCCTTCAGCCACTCCTCACATGGCTTCCCCTCAAGGACCTTCACCATGTTTGTTGCCCTCCTTTGGACTCTCCCTAATAGTTTAATATTTTTCTTATATTGTGTCCCCCAAAACTGCCCCCAGCACTTGAGGTGAGGCCGCCCCAGGGCAGAGCAGAGTGGGACAATCCCCTCCTTTGCCTGGCTGGAGATGCTGGGCCTGATGAACACAGAATTCCATAAAATGGTTAAACCCAGAGCAATATTATAGTGGGGTGTCAATGCCTTGTTATTTAATAAAAATATTCTTCATTTATGTGTAATAAACTCCGGTAACTACATTGGTTTCTCCATCCAGTCCTCAATGTGTCAATCAAAGAGGATATTTAGAAGTGGAGATTTAAGTGCTCTGCCTAACAAAGAGCATAGAAGTCGGGTGCTCTCTATTTTTTACACTGTCTTGTGACATATGTAAGGTGTCACATATTGCAATAATAGCAATTGATCTACAACCAAAAAAACCAAACTAGCTAAGAATGAATAGAAGATTTATATATTACTTAAAACAGTACAGAAGTGTCTGTAGCTCAGGATGTTAGATTACCATCTAATCCGAAAGGTATGGCTGGATTTATTGAAGTGCTGAACAACTTCATGAAATCATTGTGCTTTCTCTGTACCTTAGATCAAAAAACCTGATATCAACATTCAGGATGTTACATCAGCATTAACAGTGAGGAAAGAGTTTTTCCTGTGATGGAGAATGCTGCCTATTGCCCTGGCACATCCTACATAATTTGATAGGATGGCCTGATTGGACTGTGTCAAGTGGCTCAAATTCAGCAATTTAATATCTACTTGAAAAAAGTTAAAAAGTTGTATAAACCACTGAAAGTAAAACCAAGTATATGTTTATGATTTACATCTTCTCCTGAGATCCATTCATTAATGCACAATTTAAAATAACATATTTATATGCTCTCTGGAGCAAAAAATGTGCTTTTCTGAAACAACATCCATAATCTTTTATTTCTTTTAAGAACTGAATATTTGATATGATACATTTCAAGACAACCAAAACTATTCATTGATTTGTGCAGTATTTAGAAGTTTCAGTCCATGTTAGTATATTTCTCATTCATATTTTCATTGTTTTTAAAATAAAAATTTAAATTAATTTGAAATTTATCTTTGTTTAGAAATCAAGGTGCATTTTTGAAAGCATTGTCATTCCCTAATTGAATTAGAATGTGCCCACTAGAGTTTATTAGACATAAATAATGAACATGGTTGTTAAATACTCCAAGGTTTTTATCTTAGTTTTAAATTAGCACAAAATTTATTCATCTAGGTGGAGCAGGACAGTAAAAAGACTACTAAGTGATCAGAAGACTCTAGACTCTATATGCAATTTTAATTATTTTTATTTGTGAACAGTTCACGTGATATTATCACCACTGTGGTAGGAAATGGAGATACATTTTCTAAACATGGAGTCTTCCTATACATGCTCCAGCTCTTTAGCTTAAATGTCACCCACCCAGGTGTGAGTTGAATTTTGGAGATGCTCAAGTCTCAAATTAAAGCCGTTAGATAATTTTGTTTCGGGAAAGATAGACATCATCGAAAACAGATCTGGGAAAATGATTTCCAGGGTAAAAAGATCTAGAGAGCTTCTGTTCAACATCCAATCTGAAACAAGCTGAGAGAAGCAGCATATCCCATCATTTATCCCCTCATCCACACAGTCTCTGGTGACCTTCCATTTCAACTCACTTGTACTTCTTCACAAAGGACTTGGACTCAAAGATCCTTGTGGGTCCCTTCCAACTCAGCATATTCTGTGATTCTGTAAAACAGACTATAAAATTGTAAACACAACTCAATTTTTGCTAAGTTTGTGCTGTGGTCTGTAACGTGACCAAATCAGAGCTGACAAGAAGTGGCAGGACTTTTTCTGAAAGGTGAGAGATAAAGGAACAAATTAGATGGGAGCCAAAACTTCATGCACCATCTGCATTCATCAGGCAGCTGAAGAAGAGAACTGAGATGGAAATACACTTTTGAAAGAGTGGAGGAGATTCTTCCCTCATTGTATATATGGGCAGATATTGTCCTGTGTAAGCATTTTTAGTAAACTTTGGTGATCCCTTTGGAGAATTAATGTATGTCAGTCACGGTATTGAGATAGTAGGAACAAGCTTGATCATATGTCAAATCAGATTCCCATTCCTCCTTCATTACCAAGCAGGAACAGCAGCCTTTAACCCCTCCATGCTCACAGGTATTCCCCTCATTTAGAGCTTACAGAGAACTGAGATACATGTGTGCCTCTTCAGAAAAATTCACCTCCATTTTTAATAACAGCTCTTGGTTTTAAATTTCAGTTAAAGCACCATTCCTCAAGAGACTCAGGCTTCATATTCTTTCCGTGGTCTGAATTACATTACCACCTGATAATACACAAAAGTGGGAAGAACTTAACAGGGGAGCCAGAAAGGGGCAGAATATAAGAGAAGAGAGCTGTTTTTTCATAGCCTTTTTAAAGCTTAACAAAAGTTTGTCTCTGGTTCTATTCTCTTCTGTGAGATTTTTGCATAACAAGCTTTAGGAGCAGCCTCATTATCTCATGTGGCAGTCAGTGCTAGCCATCTCCACCTGAGCATTTGAATGGATCTGAAGCAAGGTGAAACCTTTATAATGATGCCATGTGATCAGCGGCCTTAGTAAAGGCAAGAAAACTGGGAATTTTCTTGGTGCCTCACTAGCTGTATTTTTAGGATTACAATCTCTCTTCCATTAAGATTGATAGGGTGATTACCATAATTAAGTCAGCTGGCCTTGGAGTTTTCCTTTGCAAAGTCACAATTACTGATGGTGATCCTTTCCTGTCTTCTTAGAGACATCTATTTTGCATCAAGGGAAAGGTGATTTTTTACCCCAGAGCAATTTGGCTTTGCATCAAGCTGTACACAGTTTTGTCTCAGGACTCTCTATAACATCACGGTAACCTGAGATGGAAAAGAACAAATAAATAATCTGGACTCAGAGCATAGCTGGAGACAATGCATAATTGTTTTAGACAACAGAGTTGTCTATAGCTCCTACCAAGGTTGGTTTCAATTGACCTTTTATTTAAAGAATCATCACACGGTTCTCTGACGTGCTGGAAACTGAGCTCGCACTTTCTTTCACTTTTTATTCCTATATTTCTGTCATTTCTTAACAAAGATGAAGAAACATAATGTTGGTGTCAATATGTCATGATGATTTTTACTGAGATAAGAACAGCAATGCAGTTTCCCCTGAAATTAAGATTTTAAATTTTTTTCCAGAGGTGCTTTCTTTGCTGTATCCAAGCAAGATCCTTGCTTTGGTCCCCAGTTCAAAAGTTGGTGCAGATTCACCTTGGAGAAATGGTATCTTAGGTGTTACAGAAAGAGCACAACCTTCTTAAGACCTTACAAGTGTTCTGTTGTGGAGCAGGAAATTGGAGCTGCGCTTCCAGTGACCAAGAGGGCACATTTGGCTGTTGGACCACGCTTTGCCTCTGAGATGATTGCTATTGGAAAAGCCACGTGCCTCAAGGTGCACATAAGCCAGAAACCTTTTATCCTTTACAATACAAGACAGACAAAGGAATCTCTTCGACCTTTCTCTTACCTTGCTGTGTCTTCCTGACAGGATAAAACAGTAACATAAATGCAGCTATTGGAAGAGTGAGGAGCCACATGTAGTTTAAAAGGTACTATTTAATGCTGATTCTCTATAAGTCTATGCCATTTATAATCTGTATTGTTATGAGCATATTAGAAATTCAATTAGTATTTGTTACTAATGTTTCCATGTCATAATTGCTTAACCTTATTACTGAAGTACAGTCACTTTTTAAAACCTTGTTCAGTCATTAGTCAGCTCTTTATGAACGATTTATAAATGGAACCTGACTGCAAACTGACCTCTCTTATGTCCGATAATATTGCTCCTCTGACTTCTAGGTGAATTCCTCTGTCTTGCAGACTGACAGCCGATGATTTGATCACTAAAATTTAGCCCAAATCCCACATTTTCTTTCTGCAGGCCTAGCCCTTTACAGCCACATTTGGGCAACGGGGAGCTCTCAGAAGCAGAGCTGGGAAAAGAAGCCCACAGATAGTTTAAAGGGCAAACACAAGACACAGGGGTCTTCGAGCTTTTGTTACCAAAGGGTGTTCTGGGATCAACAGGAAGCAACTTCTTGTGTGGGCACAACTTGACAGACAAAATTCTGTCTTTCTCTCTTCATTTGCATGCAACAGAAATAAAATCACGTTTTTGTGGTTCTTGGTGTCACCTTTCTGTTTCCTCAAAATTGTCCTCTTGCCTTTTGAGCCAAAAGGATCAGGGCACTCATGTGCACTCATTTGAGACCTCAGAGACTGCCTGTGTCCAACCTTCCCCTCCTATGCAAACATTTTCAGCACAGTTCTGAACAGATCGAAACTTGGAGTCTCTTACCTAAGCAGATTTTGCCACTCAGCTTGGGCAGGACCATCAACATCCCTTGATGGTCATTGTCAAAGGTTTTGAAGATCATCAGCAAATATTGCTCTTCCTTTAGGACATGAAAATTGGTCGTGATGAAGAAACAGATCCTTTGCACCCCAGTGTAACCATCACATATGGCTATTACCTGAGGATCTCAGCTCATACCACCCTTACATCGGTGCTGAATGTAATGTACAAATGTTAGCATGGAATACAAGGGTAAAAGAATTATAGAAATAATGGTGTAAAGAGAGAAAATATTAAAGTTGTCTGTTAAGGGTATTGCCAAAATAATATAGGATGACTAAAAATTAAAAATGGATTAAAACTGAAAAGCAAGGAAGGCTGAGGATATAAGCCTGGGCTGTCACAGAAGCAGAGTGAAATGTCTGTAAGGAGCTGACTGTTTAGGGATTCAGTCTTTTATAAAGCATGTGTCCTGAGGGTGTGGGATATCCCATTCAATACTTTTGAAGGTGAATGTGTGTTAGGTATTTATGGTGTGAGTGCCACATAGTTTGCGGCATACATTATTAGGTATGGAAAATATTAGGGTCAGACTTTCTATTTAGCTCTTTTCTTCGGGAAGTCAGTTTGGATGCATGCAGCCAGTGTAGAGATGTGAATCGAGACAAAGTAGAGACCTGTGAATTTGTATTAAAGGTGTATATATATATATATAAATGTCCACATGTATGCAGTGTATAAGTAAAGATACAAATATAAGTGCAAATATGAATGTATATATAAAATATGTATAAGTCTGTTGGGGTTTTTTCTAGCCAAACTGCTAATAAAAATATAAAGTTTCCACTTTAAAGGTCTAGAATCATCTCCTCAATTATTTTGGATGTCAAGTACATTTAATTAAACTCATGCTTAGAGCCAGAAATGCACATGAACCAGAACAGGGGGAGTAATGGGAGAAGCTGCAAAATTACTTGGCTTCTCCAAGAAGCCATTAGTTGGCTTAAGAGACCTGAGAGATGATAGGATTTAATCAAGTCCTAATTGTCTTGAATTTGAGGGTTATAAAGGATGGTGAAGGCCTCTGTATAGATTGGAAAAGTGAAGTCAAATGTTTTATCTATCTATCATTAAGAGAGAAGAGATTGGAGCTGATTGCTAGGAATTGTAGAAGTGCTGGCAGTCAATACTTCTTTCATTCCAAACTTATATTGATGTCCTGACTTCTGGGATGTTGGGGTCATTGCAATTGGGTTTTTTGGCTAAGCAAAAGCAAAATCATATAATGATCAGCGTGTGGATGAAAATGGAATAAAAGATGTCCGTGGTGAGGAGAGTATGGCAGATGGAATCCAGTAAGGAGAGGGTGAAATGAAATAATAGAAAGATGAAATGCACCCCTGGCAAGCTAAATTTCCTCTGAAATGCCAGTATCTGTATGAGAATTCAGTGTACATAGAAAGAAGCTGAGTTCAGCCAGAGAGCTGTCAGCAAAGGTTTTTATTAAAACACAAGACTTTTTAAAGCTAGAGTAAGAATTAGATTGACATTCTGCTTGTCTCTACATAACATACCAATAGTTTTTATGGCAGAATATGGGACAGACAGGCATAGCAAGGGATTTTCGTATTAATTTCTGACTAAGAAAAGCAGGTTTTCTGGGCTGTCTTCAGACAATTTTGATAATTGTTTACTCTGATTATAAAATTTCTAAATCTAATACATAACATACAACCTATAATTCTCTGTTTCCCTCTCTCATTTTTAAATATAATGGCAAATCCTGTCCGACACTCCCTTGGAGATGTGTGCTAGACCACTCCATGAGTAGCCATGACTCTGAGACATCATCTGCCTGCTTCTCCTCAATTTTTTCCCCTGCCTAAAATGAGCTTGTACCCCTCAAATACACACTAGGAATTTCCCCTAAAATCTAGCTCTTCTACCTGGTTTAAAAAACCATGTCTACCTAGGCTGAGAATACAAACGAGTTGAAAATTTTCAAACTGAAGTTGTCCTAAATCCGTGGGTGCTGCCAATTCACTGGCAGGAATGAAGAAGGTGAATTTATACCACTTCAGTGTCCAGATTATGAAAGATCTGAAACTCTCTCAAGCTGTTTTTTTGTGGTATACTTCACTTGTACATACTCCAGGATGACAGTTTGCATGTATATAGCCCCTAGCACCAGCAATTCCTCTTGGTTGTTTAATACAAATCCTTTGAAAGCTGATCTGATAAGAAATAAAGAGGGAAACAATGTATTCTGAATCCTCCAAATGTGCTGTAATGGTGTCAAATGCCCAGATAGTGTGGTCTTTTTAGCTGACAGAAAGGATTTTCTCTCCACTAAGCTGATAGAGGATGATTTTATTTTTTCTCTTCTTTGGATGACTGTTGGTGGATTTTTAGAATGATGAGGAATGAATTTAAACATAATGGGATGGAGCCAGGTTGAGTATTTCAGCCAGACTTATCAACCTGGGAGTCCTAGAGTATCTGGAAATGCAAAAGTTGAAGCATCTGAAAACACATATTTGGAGCTTTTTGAACACCAACCATAGTTGACCATTAAATTCTCTTGCTAACCTGCACTACTACTTCGTATAGCTGTATCATGCAGAGGGTAAAGTGTCTGTATTTCCATACTGATCCTGTGTAGGAAAAATCTAATATTTGTGTAATGAGTGCCTTGACCATTT
The DNA here is from genome assembly GCA_013400235.1 of Oriolus oriolus. Taxonomy (NCBI): domain Eukaryota; kingdom Metazoa; phylum Chordata; class Aves; order Passeriformes; family Corvidae; genus Oriolus; species Oriolus oriolus. Next base: position 2,117,059 of record VXBT01009500.1, on the reverse strand, counting down.
AGGCTAAATATTTGAGGTGCTGAGACCTCATTAAGATGAGAGGAGAGGGAGCTGGGGACAGTAGACTTGGCACCTTCCATAGCTGAGTTTCGGATCATAGACCTATTTTGTATGTAGGGCATTGAAGTTCCCATTGAGCCAAAACACTTCCTTAGGATTTTTGTGCTGGTTTTAGCAGCTAGGATATAGAGAGAGGTGCAGAGTGGAGGGAAGGGAATTTTTCTTAACAAGTGTTAAATGACTGCTTTCCCCATTTTCCTCCCTGGAACACAAGCCATTTGCCTTAATGCTTCTTTAACAGATGCTGTTAGGGAACAGCAATAGCAGTCTCACTGAAGCCCAACAAATCTCCAACCCATCTGTTTGCACAGAGCAAACCCCCTGCCCTGACCAGCAGGATGGAGAGAGCAGTACAGTCTGTCTGCAGAAGCATCACAAGTATGAAGCACTAAGTGAGATCTCTAGCCCAGAGCTGACCTGCAGCAGAGAGAGCTGCAAATGATAAGATGGATCAGCAGATGGATAGTTAGCAACTTTACAGTAATTTATGTTTACTTTTTTCCCCTTTCCTAGTAAAAACTCCCTTTCACAAGGGGTCTTAGTTCCTTTCTTTGTTAGGGTATGTGCCTGTGGTTTAGCCACTCCATATCCAAACTATTTGAACCAAAGGTGCCTCCAGCTCAGTATCCTGTTCCTGTCAGTGGTCAAAAGTGGAACCTGAAGGAAAGTTTATTGTGACTAAGTTTAGTTGTTATGACACAATGTCTTACTTTCATGTTATCATCAGTCGATCAACACCAAATAAACATTTGAACTTATTATAGTACAGTTAAATTCTTAAAAGTATAAGCAACCTTCAAGAAAGTACTGCCTTTTACAAGGCCCTTAGGGGTATGTTAAGGTATCTGCAGGCAGCTGACGGGTGGTAACTTGCTGTGCTGTCATAAAATGAACATCAGGGCTGCAGTTAGGTACCACTTTAAATACTGATGTTCAAGACTAGAGCTGGAATACAATATTACGTAATAAAAATCTTCCCCCAATCTATTCACTTTTTATTACAGCAGCTGCAATAGCACAGCTGGGACCAGAATAGTAGCCAGATGAAGATGAGAAATGTTTTACTGGAAGAGTCCTTTTACCTGCAGTGTCAGGAAATGGTGACTGCATTCATGGATCTTCTCCCACCACAGAAAGGTTTTCTTCATCTACCACCCTAAGGAGTGCTAAACTATCTGAAATTTTGGGGAGACACTCAGTTCAGAATGGTTTAGATCCAACATTTTGCTTTGGTGCAAGGCAGAGGCATGTGATTTGGGAGCAATTTTCATTTCAGGACCTGATCATCAGGAAACATTGACATAATTAGATAGCCTGGCTTCATTTTCTGTCCTCAGTTTTATTTATATTGCTAGTTAATGCATTGGTAGCTGCTTTTTTTATTCATTTCTATGCACAATGAAATCCTCACAGGTGGACAGAAACCCCTTTGCTTATGCCAAATGTTCTTCTGCATGATTGACTTTGGACAGATTTCAGTCTGAATGAAAACTTACAGGGAGCTGATTGTAAGTTTGTGAGCCAGCAGATTTCCAAACCAGGGAGTTGAACACAGACCTCCCACTGCCTTTATTTCTGCCTAGTGCCTTTCAGAATATGCTGCAGTTTCTTTAAACATGTTTGCCAACACACAGTCCTCTAGAAGATTTGGCTTGCTGAAGCAACTTGTAACAATTCATAGCAGCTAAATGGGGTGCATGGGGTGAGTGAAAAAGATCAAGATAAAATAGGGATGAGATATTACCAAGCAGGGATGTCCTTTCTTGTTTTCAGGAATTACCTACTCTACGGTTTGTTGCTGCAGACCTCTCAGGCCAGATTCTAATTTTTGTTTGAATGGCAAAGGAAAAAAAGTGTGAGAGAGATCAGAAGCTGGTGATGTGAACTGTTTATTTGGAAGTATTTATTCCACTATTTTCCTCCATTATAGGCAGCAAGTTAATTTAGCCATCAAGTTTTTAATAGGCTTTAGGAAACTGGACACAAACCCAACTGAACATCAGGGGAGCTGGTTTTCTAAATACCTTGCAATTTGTCTGGGCCAGAGCCAGCTGAATGACTGCTTTGGATTAAGGAAGACTAGCACATTAGCTGAGGCAAATGAGAGCTCTACATGGGCCATTCAAATGTTGAAATGTGTAGTTCATACATTTCTTCTGCTGAATAAGGGCCTGCAGTTAGATTCCTCTTAAGTATTTGTGTGTTTTAAGACCATAAAGGACTGCTATATCTACTATATGTAAAACAGGCATTTTAATTTTTTGTGGAAAATATTCTGCTGATTCTAGTTCTTATGACTGTATAATTTTCTCAGCACTTAGTTTTGATTTAGAGACTCTCAGCACTGGAAAAGCTGCTGTATTTCCTCTGACAATTGATCTAACTATTAACCACCCTCACTGTAAAAATCAGTAATTTAATCCTAGTCTAGACTTCTGCAAGCTGGATCTACCAAATGGATTTCATTGTGTATTTCTGCAACAGATGGGTCTGTTCTAGATTCTTTGGGTACTGGAACTTCCCATCCATGCACATGTGAAAGACCATATCTCATGTCATAGTCGTGCTGCTCAGAAGGTTAAGGGTCCCAGGAACAGGGACACTTCCACTGAACTGATGCTGTATCAAGTTTCCTAGGTGGCATTTTGCAAGTGCCAGGTCCAGCAGATGAGCAGGATTTTTTTCTTTGTTGCATACAGTCGTAAGTGCAATGGACTTGCACTTACACCTAAGCTCTTTCTTGAAATGCTTCTCTGATTAAAAAAAAAATAAACCTCTGCCAAGAAAGCCATTGCTTTAATGTATTAAATGCACTTTTCTGAGTCAATTGAAGTTGCCCAGATACCCATGTCTCTATCAGAAAAAGACAGCTAAATGTGGCAAATCAAAACACTGAGAGAGCTCACTTATTTCAAGGAATCAAAGCTTCTGACAGATACATAATATGTAGTATTCGGTTGGGGCACTCTCCTCATCGTTTAGCCTTGACAGATATACGAGCTATTCTGCTCTAACTTTACAAAAAAAACCCCAAAACTGAAAAGCCAGTATGGACTCTTCCCAAATTCTGAAATTATCTTTTATTTTAGAAAATGTTTTCCATGTTTGTCTCAAATATCTCCTAGCTTTCACAGTAGCTTCACAGCTCTGGCCAGGAGACTACTGTGCTGGTCTTTCCACAAATTTCCTGCCTTATGCATGGGGATGTGAAAATCTTGCTTGAATTGCTCAGGCCTGGGAAGTTCCAAGGAACATTCTTAAAGACAAACTCAAGTTGCTTTTAGTAAAAATATCCAGTCTTATACAAATTAGATTCGAACATGCAAAACTCTGGCAATGTGTTCAGTAAAGCAAACTTCACAGCTGTTGCTGTTTTCATATATTAATATACCTACCTTTATTCTGAGCTTGAAATAAAGCTGGTCCTCCTCTGGCAGATAGATCCATGCACCTACAGTTCTGCTACTGACTTGAATTTCACAGCTTTACTCTACATTTGAAAGAAGATGCCAAAATTCAGATTCAGCCTTCAAGCTGAATTCCCGCCTGAGCTGGTGAACTGAATGTGTAGGTCTGTGGATCTGCAATTCATGACCTCACTGTCTAAATCTATTCCCTAAATTAAAACATGAACTTTAACGTGTCACAATCTACACTGATAGAAAATGATGAGTGGTATTTTAGTTAATTACCTGTCAACTCTTTTGAAAGGGAAACAGAGGATCCATGTTTAAAGTATATTAAATGATTTGGTCACCTCTGTTAATTGGGTCTCTCAGCTGGAAAATCTTTCATCCTGTGGTGCAAACTCCCTTTTAAACAGAGCCATCTGCACCGTTCATTTTGCTGACAAGAGGAAAGAGCTCATCTTTCATGATGACTTGCTGCTGTGGTAGCCATTTTCAGCAGGACACTCCCATTTTTCTTGAGATGATTCTCTTCTATCTTTAGCAGTGCAGCCAAGGCCCAGGACCATTTACCTTGCTGAGCTGCTTTCCTACTCAGTAGGAGGACATCAGTAATCGACCAACCCCGGAATTTTTTCTCTCCCACCTTGCTGAGTCCTTGGTTACTGAATGGAGAGTTATGAAAAATGTCTACCTACCGACACCATGCAATTCACCGTGCTCCTCATGCCAGGCCCTTTCCATGGGAGAAGCTATGCAATCATGGAAGTGGAAACACTGTGACAGCGTGAAATAAGTGGTTATGGGAACTGCTGTGGCTACTCCTACTAGAATACATTCCCTGCTGCAGAAGCCCATGTAGGCAATAAAACCATTTCATTTTCCCATATCACGATAATGGAGTATTATCAGGGGACTGAACTTGTGTCTTTAAGATAAGAGACACATGCTTGCATGAGTTGAAGTAATGTACAAGTGTTCATAAACTGTTCCTGTTTTTGGCTGTTCTTAGCTCATTTTTAAGTCACAAGAAAGAGGAGAAGAGGGTGAAAGGATCACACAGGAGTTTGCACCATCCTTTCTACCTATCCTTTCTTTTGACTCCCAGTCTCCACCCTGTGGCTGAATTCATCCTCCCTTTGCTTTTGGACCCTCTCTGATACATTCTTTAAACCATTCACTGGGCTGACTCAGACCCTTTTCCTACCTGTAGCCCGATCTTCAATGTGTCTTCTCTTGCTCTTCAGTTCTGCAAGAGATTCAGGTTGAAATCCACTCAGGATGGTTCTGACTTAGTGGTTGCAATTTCAGCTGTTCCCTCACCCCTTTCATGGTCCTGGAACTGGAAGCACTGTTTGATTCACATCAAGATTAGGTCAGTCTTCCAGGACAGGTTCAGAATACTGAAATCAACCTGGTCTCTCTGAGAATCCATTAATATTGCTCTGACAAGGAGAGAAGATTTAATTGTCAAAACAGATACTTAACTAGATGGGTAAATAAAATATGAGGGGATGTGCATTGAAAAGTGAGTTTTCAAGACTTTTAGAAAGACAAATCTGACTGGTGGAAATAAAGAAAACAAGAGGTGACTGGTCACCTCTTGGTGGGTCATGGCAGATCTCTGCAAAGGATGGGGGAAAATTGTTACGGGCCTAGTCTTTCATCCAGCAGGCCTTCTTTCTGTTTCACTTCTTCCCTAAGCTGCTTCTGTCATAGAATCAAATGGAATCACTAAGGTTGGAAAAAAACTTATAAAATCATCAAGTCCAACCATTAAGGCAGCACCACAATGTTTACTACTAAAGCATGTCCCCAAGTGCCACATCCACATGCCATCCACTTCCAGGGATGGTGATTCTACCACTTCCCTGGGCAGCCTGCCCCAAAGCCTGACCACCCTTTTAGTGAAGAATTTTTTTCCTAATATCCGTGCTAAATGTCCCCTGGTGCAGCTTTAGGCTGTTTTATCTGGTCCTATCACTTGTTACTTGGGAGAAGAGACTGACCTCCACCTGGCTACACCCTCCTTTCAGGGAGCTGTAGAGAGTCATAAGGTCAGCCTTGAGCCTTCTTTACTCCTAAACAACCCCAGGCTAAACAACCCCACCTATTGTTTAGTCCTGAACAACTCCCTCACCTGCTCCTCACCAGACTTTTGCCCCAGCTGCTTCACACACATGTTCAGTGCATGCATGTACCTCTCTGACCTGGATAAGACAGCTCTGGAACCAGAAAAATGGCTGCAAAGATGCTCCATTCCAGCCTTGCTGCTGCAGCTGAAGGCAATCAGCATTCAGGGGAGCCATGTCTGCTTCTGCCAAACCTGACCCTGTTTAATTTGCACAGCTACGAAGATCTAATGAGACATTTCAGAAAGTCACTAATACCATAGGGTATTCCTGTTGTCACAAGGCATTTTGGTTTGCTAACATGATATTGGAGTGCAGATTAGCGTCCTGTGCACCCCATTAACATCTGAATGGGATAAGAGAGACGGGTTCAGGTGGTCACCAGGGACTCCTGTCCTGGCCCTGACTCTGCTGTCCAAGTTAATTGCTACAGACAGGCAGGAAACCCAAGAGCATGTTTGCAGTTCTCTAATAAACTACTTTGTGTTGGAAACAATGATTAAAAAGAAGTCCAAGTTTACGAAAAAACAAAACAAAATCAGCAGTGACACTGGATAAATGCTGAGTTTCAGTTCTTAACTGTGGTGATTTCTCATCTTCATCGTGGACTGTCTATTTTTCTTCTGTTTTTTGCATTCACAGCTAATTTCCCATTCTGTCTCCCATTATGCCAGCTCCCACAGATAACAAAGCATCCCCACCTTTATTTTCTCTAGCATACCTCTGGTTTTTGTCCTCTTGTGAGCAAAACACCTTGAAAGATATTACGAAAGCTAAGAAGGGAGACTGAGAAAATGGCTTCAGTAACGCAGGCATGTTTTGGGAGAGCAGAGGCAGTTCAGGATTAGATTCAGCCAAGAAGTTCAGTCTGATTCTAGTCTCTTTCCTCTACAAGCTGCCCTTTTGGAAGCAGTCTCATTTCATGAGATACCCAGAAATTTGGCACATGAAACTCAATTATTATGCCACATAATATATATTATTAAGAAATAGTTAGGAAAATAAATGTAACAAATACCTTTAATGTGCAGTCATGTGGTGGCTGCTACACTGTCGTGGGGGATATCACGAGAGCCAAGCCAAGCACCCAGCTGCCAAAGATCTCATGGCAGAGGGCTCCAGAAACAGCTGTGTTTGGGGAAGGTGCCCTCTAACAGTATATTCAGCTTGCAACAACAAAATACCAAAGTCTTTTTTTCCAGAAACCTTCCAAAAGGGTTGGGTAGCTGGCAGCAGAAATCCTGGAAGAGAAAAAGATTAGTGCCTCTGTGAGGGTGTGATCTGAGGGCCCATTTGAGGCTGTGGTTCTCAGGACAGGCCTGATGTGTGGAGGAAGAGCAGGATCTGAGCAGAGCAGCACTGTGCTAACGCCCCTTCTGCGAGTGCCAAGTGTTGCCTTGCAGGGTGCAGCTCAGGGTGTCATTTTCTTCCCTTGGGACTTGCTGGGAATGAGGCCACCCTCAGATCTGATGCCAGGACAGACAGGGATGTGTTGGGGCTGGTTCATTACAGCTGCTGAGCATGCTGAGATGGAGCTCACACTCTCATCCTAATTACGGATTCCATTGTCACACAACAAACTTTCCAACTCATATTATGTGTTTCAAAAGTGCATAAGTGTATGATGTGTGATATAAATGACACAAAACTGTTGAATTTTGGGTTGGTTTTTTTTATCCTAGCATAGAGAAGTGTTAGGAAAGAGGGAGTGATACCCATAAAATGAAAATTCTGGACAGAATTTTATTTATTTCAGTTGGAACTATTTGCCTTCTGTCCCCACTCTTCACCAAATTTGAACAGCCAAAGTAACACAGCGTATAGAAGACCTGTTGTAGAGAACAAATCTTTACATAAATATATCATTTAAGACTTTTTTAACAAAACAAAAATATGTTTCTCCTTTTGGAGTGATCTTTTCAGTTTCAGAACATGCTCCGACATAGGACAGTCATTCTTGTGTCTGGTAGAAATGAAAATAATAAATAAAACATCATTATTTTGAAAAAAAATCTTAGTAATTTTGTGGGGAAAAAAAAGGAGAAAAATCTAGGGACTTTTCCTGTCTTGGATTTCTAACTTTCAACTTTGTTCTGCAACAAAGATGTCACATATCTTTTTTTGAAAATGGCTGTTACCTCTCTAAAGAGCATGACCTCTGCATTTCTCTGTATATGGTAAGACCGATGGGGCACCACAGAATTCAGCTAAAGTCTGCTTTCCTACCACAGACACACATGGGGAATACACACTGGTAGTTCTTTTATCCTAGTGGGTGCTTTGTATGGTCTGCTATGCCAAGACATTTCCCTGACCAATATCTAATGAGATGATTTAAATGGGTTAGCAGTTATCATATCACCAAATTTCTTGCTATCTTAGTTATGCTCACTGTCACACTGCTGGCTCATTCAAAGATAGAGCAATCTGGAAGCTGAGCTTTAGGGAGATGCATTGTGCAGTTTCTGGATTAATTAGGACATTCAGATTTTTTTTTTAGAGGTTTAAGCACGAGGAATTTGAACGCATAATTCAGCATGCACACTGGCTAGCCTTGCACTTCTCTTTTTCTGAGGTGAAACAGATTGGGAAGGGGGAGACAGCTGTGAGAACATCCTGTAGAGTCAAACAGAGCCAGTCCCTAATTTACATTGTGGTCTCAGAGATGAATTAATTAGACTTTTCTAGCTTGATATTGGCAATAACTTCCTAGACCCATGCTAGGCACACACACTCTGTTTGGCGTGGAACTGGCACTGAGGAGCAGGAGATACTGATTTGATGGCTCAGGGAGATTATCAGTATTCTCCTGAAAGGGAAGGGAGCTGGGGGAGCATTGCCTGTTATGAGCTGCTCTGTTGGGAAGTGCCAAAGTGCCCTCTGTGCCTTTGGGACCGTCGTGTATCAGCTGCTTTCACAGCATTGGTAAAGCAAGAGATGAAGCTGTGGCTTTCTCCATCCTTAAAGTAAGTACAAGTCACAGTGGATCACGTGAAAAACTGGGTGAGAGGCAGAAACTATATCCCTTTATCTGACTGAGGGAAAAGACAGGAAAAATCTATGTGTGTTCACATGTGTGTGTGTGGAGGTATGGAAAGAAAGTGATTTTTAAGTGGATGTAAAAACCTACTATATTTTCTTTTCTACCAAAATACAAAAGCACACAATTACACTTCTTCTGGTATGAAAGTTTGTCATTTTCATGGAAATCAAAATTTCATTTCTGACAATTTGAAGAGGAGAATTGAAGAGGAGAAAAAAAGGTAAAAGTCTAGCTTTGCTTTCAAAGTCTTTGTGCATTTCTTAGAAGCAAGAGGGAGTTTTGCTTAATAGAACCTTTTTTTCTCCCATGATTTGTTTGATCTGGAAGGGTAACATAAAAGATAAAGCAAAAAGCACTTACTCCACCAATAGTAAGGAATACAAAAGGGATATCTTCTCTTTAGAAGTTAGCACTTATCCATTATGAATTTTAAAAATTCCCCCCACATTTTTTTTCTCCACCCTTTTCTGGGAAAGTCCAAAAGAGAAAAGATATCTGCTGAAATACTGTATAGCTTCTGTGTTTGGTAGAATACAAGGAAACTGGATCTAATTTTATAATGAAGGGAGACTACAATTGATACATTGGTGACATCTTAAATCATGAATGACTTCCATTAAGAAGAAGCTTATGTTATCTTTTGATTTTATTTTTTCTTTTCCCTCCTAATTTCCCACAGAACACCCAGCCAAATTAGAAAACCAATGTTTCAGGTTTGAACTAGGAAAAAAACCCCCAACAATCAGGTAATTACAATATTTGTTTATTTTCAATTACTTTAGACTTCTGGTTTTCAAATCAGCAGGAGCACTTAAGTTTTCAGCCCCCTTCCCATTACTAGAATCAGACAAGTTTGCAGTGAAAATGCAGACTGGGCAGCAATTGATTTTTGCTAATGGTCACTTTACTAATGAACAATCTCTGATTTTGTTCTACCTATTTATGTCGAGTTGAATAACCACTTCTAATGCCCTTGGAAAAAGGTGTTTCTTCATCTTCCTCTTCTGAGAATTAATGCAGTTTCTGACAAAACTGCTGGTGTGGCACATGCATGATGCACTTGTGCGCCATCTCTGCAGTCTGGGGGTTTCTGTTACAAATGCATGGTTCTGTCCAAGTTCCTCCTTATTTTTAAACTCATGGCATAAAACTACTCAGCTTTCCTCCTAATGTTTATTCCCTGGCAGCTGCTGGGTTTTCATCAGCAGTTTAATGCAGAAGATTAGCTAAAGCCAATGAGCTCAGTGATGGATAACAGAAGCAACTGGTTGTTCTGGCAAGTCCCTCCAAGTATCTTTATTAGCAACTGTTGGGATTGCCGACTCCAATTTTTCTGCAGCAAAAGACCTTNGGGGAAGGGACTCTGGCATCAGGAGCTGGCTGAGTGCCGGCTGATGGACTTCCAAGACCTTTATGAATGTCAGCTGCCGCTGTGGGAGGATCACGTGGCCGATTTCAACCAGTTCATGGGATTACCTGGGTATTTGGGGGATCACTGAGCTTCCCAAGCATGATCTTATTGCTTGTCAGAGAGCAGACAGCAAAGATACATGAAATGAAAAGAATATTTCCTCCTGATAGTCTTTTTCAGGAGCTGTGAATATTTATGTAAATCAGTAGTCACAAGAGAAAATGTTTTGAGACATCTGAAACTTGGAAACAAGTAGATGGGTGATTCTTTTGGTTAAATTGCTTACTATCTGAGCTCTAAGCACAGTTCTGTGAAGCTTTTGAGTCTAAATCTGCATAGTATACAATCATTTCCATCAAAATACAGCACCTAGTATAGCTGGGAAGAAAAGACTGTTCTGCTGTTATAAGGAAAGACGAGCATTCAGTAGATCTGGCTTCAGTTGTGCATACATTTCTTGCACCTGGAAAGTGCACCAAGTATTTTTTCTTATCCTTTTTCCTGCTAATTCAGACAGTAAACTTTCTGGGAAAGAGACTGACTCTTTTCCAATATGTTTGTCAACAAAACATTTCTGAGTTTTAGTTTGGATTTACAGATGGTGCTATACTGCAAATGAGTTTAAAATTTGTTCTGTATTTTATCTGATCCCATCCAGTTAAAAGACAGTCTTCTTGGATGAAGACTTGGCCATCTGCATCACAAGATTAGGCTTCTGCTGAACACCTACCTGGAAACATAAGAAGCTGCCCACTTGGAAACTTTTCTTTATGCAGCCCATGACAGCTTTGCTCAGACACCACACCAGTAAATGTGCATTGCACTGATAGTGACGGGATTTCCCCACTGCTGCTCAGCCTACTAGGGCAGTTATGCATGGAACCAGCATGAAATAATATCTGTTGAGATAATATCTACTTTCTTTAACAAGAAAATTATCCTATTGATGAAGCCTGAGTATGAAATACCACCTGTTAAATAGAACAGATTAGGCATGGAAGGCCATTCATTATCATCAAGGCTGCCAGTGTTTGTTTATGCATAAAGAAACTCTAGCTTTTTTGGGTTTTATGTTTCTATACCCATTAAATTTTATTTTTTTAATAATCAAGTTACAGCTGTTCCAAACTGCTCTCCCTCCTGGGTATTCTGAGGTTGTTTGTTTGTATTCCCACTTACTGTGCAGAAATACTTGCTCTGAATGATCTGTCATGAAAATGTGATTCTTGTTTTGAGCTGCATGAACTGATGGGCTCCCTTATATGCAAATGTGGCAGGTTAATGAGGCAGGGTTTTAAGGGACAAGAGTGTTTGAATCTTGGATAGGATAAAGTGGCCAACAGGCTGATTAGATTACTATAGTTAACTCACAGTATTTGGGAAAACAAAATCTTTACTAAGGAAAGATATACACTCTGTGCTATTATACACTTGCTGTATTATACTCTTGCTTGAACAAATGAAAGGTGATTGTTTAAAAAAAAACCAGAATAATATTAAATACTAATAATAGAAGGTAATAAATTATGCAAAAGATGTTTTATTTCTTTTGCTAACAGTTGCAGTCATGTTGAAAAGGATCTCAGTCTCATTCTTTAATTATGAATAAAATCAAAATCTATTAGTGTAAATCTCAAAGCTGTTATTTTTTTGGCTGGTTTTCCTTTGGGTAAATCTCAGCATCTTGTTTTGAATACATTGTAATGAAATGTTTTATCAAAGGCCGCACAATAGTGTTTAGATGTTCATTTGATTGACTAACATGTCTTTGTTTTGAGAAACAGGATTTTCCTTGAGAAAGAACTTTCTCCAGTAAGAAATCACAGACACATCCTAACCGGCTTCCTGATGCTATTTTGTTGTTATACTGTGCATCTATCCACCTTCAGTATTGTGCAGTGTCCAAAGACACAAACTTGATCCAAAGTCTGCAGGAGGTGCTGCTGGTACAGCTAGGTCAATATTATGGATCATCCGTCACCACCTGGATTGTAATTTTCAACTACCCTGAATGTCTCTAAAGCCATTCAGATTTTGATTTTTCTCTGGAAAGTGAATATTTTAAAATTATCAAGCTCATTTCCTGCCCAGATGTTCAACAAGGCTTCCAGAAGCACAAAGCTGACCAGCAGATTTCAGGCTGAGAGACTTGGGGCGATGTAGGAGCTGAGCCAAGCTTAAGAGAATGTAGAAGCCTATAAAATTTTCAGTAAAGAAAATACAGCAAATACTCTTTTCTTTGACTTGGACAGGCTTCTGCAGTACACTGAGGCCCATTTGCAATAGCAAGAGTGGATGCAGCTTGCCAAAATCTTGTAGCCTAATTAGGCTGAAATTCAAATGAGAGAGGTCTAGCTGCTAAAAGGAAAACTGTGAAGCTGAAGAGCTAGAAACAACCACAGGTAAGTTAGAGATCTCTGTACACACTGCTGAAAGCAAATCTGTCTGGCTGGCAAACCTGAAAGAGAATTGCTCAGTGACTGTTCATCCTACTGAAAGATTTTACCCCAGGCTGTAATGCTTCCAAAATCTGCAGCAAGAGATACAGAGGCCTCCAGCAAGTGCATCTCGTACGCTTGATGGGACAGAAAGTTTGAAGTTTACCCCAGACTGTTATTCTCTTTTGGTCAACTTCATTTCATTTCTTTTCATGTTTGCAAGTTTTCTTTCCACCCTCCAGTCTTCATTCTCACCCTGAAAATAGATTGGGGTTTATGCTCTGACGAACTCCAGCTGATTCAGAGCTACAGGGAAAAGTCTTCCCATCAGCCATGAAATTTGTCTGCCTGTTGTCTGTCTAGTGTTTCATCCAACTTCTCCAAAGTTAGTGTCCATTCCTATGTACATATTTTTGTAAATAAATATGTATGTAAAAATATAAAGTTCACATAATACATATCATCAACTACACCTTTTTTAAATTTTTTATTATTTAAAATTCACAATATTGTAATATACTTGAATATTTTTTACTTTCATATCCTGAGAAAGGAGTGCAGAAGTATCAACATTACTTTGCACTAGGACATTAGTTATATTACATATCTGCACATCTTGGTTCTTTTTCTTTTCCTAATCCTGGAATGCTCTCTTATGGAGATTATTTATAAAAACATTCACTTTAATCATCCACCTTTGGAGGAGCTAATATTGCCAGCATCAGCTTTCAACAATGATTCTGTTGGTCCCTTAAATAGGCATATCTCAAAAAAATAGGTTTAGATAGATTTTCTTTTTCTTCTTCATCTGACTTTCACTGCTCTAAGGGCGTTGTGATAGGACAGAAATAATAGCAGAAAACTAACCTGGCAGTGTTGCTGTTATGGCTAAGAAAAGGTTTGTTGGAGATTTTGAGCAGACTCTTTTGTAAGTGATTCACAAGGCACAAGTCTATTAGAAATTAGAGTAACCTCTGTCAGGATCATATAGGAAGAAAGCATTGAGCTTACGAATACTGTGAGAAAGTTTACTAAGAGCATAAAGCAAGTAAATCTTTGCCAAAGTCTTGCATGAGACCATTAATTTGGTAAGATGGAAACCTTTCACTCTATTAAATAGCAATAAATATTGAATGGATTATCTGATCTTTGGCGTGACATGAACAAACCTTGTAGCCAAGTCCTGCAGTGATGGAGCACGGATTTACTGGGTTTTCATTAGGTTTTTTTTTTGTCCTGCAGTTACTCCTCAAAAATACCATTAAAATCTGGCAAGCTGTTATGAATTCAGGTCGATTATCATCTTGGGAATTATGCATTCAGGGCCTATGTCATCAGGCCAAGTTGCTCCAGCTGATTCTCACAATTTTTACTCTACTCAACCAGAGAAACTCAGAGGTAAGTTCATGAAAAAAAAAAAGGTGTATAAGAGATGAAAATTATGACAATGTAAAGAAAATCTGATCCAGTCTTATATCTGTGCACTGCAGCTGAAGAGAACTTATTGACAGCTGGTAGCAGAACCAACTTCCATGAACTGGTTCATGTTATTGCTAGAACTTGGTTAAAACCAGGAGAGTTATGCCTTGGCTTTTGCTAAGGGCATTAGAAGCAAATTTTAGTTTTTCCATGTTACTGCAGGCACCCTGCACAATTCCTATTCTCACATCTTAGCTTTGACTTCTCAGTTCTAGACACGGATCAGTAGCAGTCAGACTGGCTTTCAAAGAGCATCCTTGCATCCTTCCAGTGTGTTGCTGGCCACCACCTTGCTTAAAGCTCTTTTCTGCCTTACATTTTTACTGGGTGTTTGTTACTGGCTTCCCTTTGTGGCGTCTGGTCATAAAACATTCACCATGAAGTTGTTTTCTTTTTTTCACTTTTAAAGTTTCTTTAGCAACCATGTATATGTAACATTTGTTCCAGTGATGTGGCAGAGCATGGATTTTTGTAAAAACTGATAGTGGTAAAGCAGGGAGGTGGGTCACAATCCTATCTCACTTTCTGGTGTGAAGCTGATCGTGAAGGTAGAAAATCAATATACAATAAAGGTGGTGCATGTTGAAACTAAATTGAAATGATTGATTTTTTCTCCCAGCATCATTAGATTTTCCCCCAAAATCTTTGTTTCTGGTTGAGGAGAAATATTTACTCTTCACTTTAAGTTCATGGTGTGGTTCAGTTATTTTGTGGGGAGTAAGACATTACTTGTGCAGGAAACAAATGCTGGAAATCACTGTACTTCAGAAGCATTCCCAGAAGTCCCTGTAAACACAGAACACTTAAAGGGATGGATATCTTCTTAATCCATGAACATCTTTAGCTGTTGTAAATCCTCATTCCACCCCTTGGAAAGTAAATTATGCAGTGCATTAGCACAGTGTTATTTGCTATCAGAAGACCTTGGGTATCCTTCTGACATGAGGCAGAGTTGGCCTGGGGCTTATTGCGAGCTTAATTGTAGGATGAGAAAAGGATTGTGTTCACATGATGGCACCTTGCCTTGCTCAGGTGCTCCTCACTCACTACATATGTGTGTGCTGGGCAAAATTCATGTATAAATCAGGCTCTGTGTTCACACCCCAGGTGAGACTGCAATAAAGCCACAGATTCTGCTACAGGGTAATTCAAAGAAGAGTCTTGCTGATCTTCAGGACAGTAATATCTGAAGTCTCCCCATGTTTCAGGAAACTTGTGACCAGCAATTGAAATCATGCCATAAGTGTCAAGTAGTCAAGTCCTTTCTGCTGTTTTGCACTTAGCCTGTGTTTATGTACCAGCTGTGTGTGGTGAATAAATGAGTTAAACTTCCTACATGTTACTTAAAGAAAATGGGTCCTTCAGGGAACCTGATTAGTGTTGGTAGAAATACACTATTGATATAAACTCTGAGAAGATTTTCACCCCCTCAAAGGAAAAATGGTTCTTCACGAGTAACAGAGCGAACCATGGCCGGCCATGAAAAATCCCTCAGCAGATTTCTGCCATGCTTGGCTCAGTCCTGTGTTCAGTGACCTTTGCTGTGAGGCTCTTAGAAATTCCCCACGTTCATGCTTCACTTTCTAATTAATTTCACCATCTGGAAGTGTTTCCTTCTATTCATTACATGTAGTCCTTTCTTAATGTTTTCCCATTGCTGGTAATCACATTTCTGCGGCTAACCAACTGCGATCCCAATTTTTTGAGAACATGCAGAGTGTGGTCACCAAGCAAAGCAATGGCTGAACTCAGGAGCAGAAGTGCTGACATCCCTGTCCATGCTCATAATTATTTCCCTCAGGTTTTTCCCGCTGGATTCCGTAAACTCTTTTTCATTTATTTTTAATTTACTTAGTTTCTCGTTCTGCCTCTTTTTATACAATTTCAGTCTGAAAAGGTCTTTCTGCCCCATTGACCCCACAGTGATTGTTTTCTTAATTTAATATGTGATGATCTGCCTTAACTCTGACCTCCACCTTCACTAAGCAAGTTATAACATTTTTTACAGTTAAAAACTGATAATAAATCTCTGGGCCGACTTTCTCATGTGTAGGTCACAGTACTATTAAAACCGAAATAATCACCATTTCAACAGCCTCTAATGCTTCTATTTAAATCTATATATGACCTTTTTATCATACTAATCTAAGATTTATGCTTGACAAAAGCTTCCAATGCATTATCTATCGAATGTTTACCCTACAGCAATAGACATCAAAGTCTGAAATGTCAAATTGTAAAGCACTCATTTAACATTTTTAGAGCTTCTTGCCCCCCCAAAGTAGCCTTTCTCCCTAGACTGAAAACTTTCAAAGAACTCTTCCTTTTTTTTCCTGAGTGCATTCTCTGAATATTCTCTATTCCTTTTCTTCTGCTTTCAATAGCAAGATGAATGATGACAGAGAAAGTGGAAGAATTTTGGGAGAAAAATGCATACCATATCTGCTTTCCTTCTCTTTACTACCATAAAAAAAGAAAAACAATTATACTTTCACAAGGAAATAATCAAGACAATATCTGAATGAAATAATGGCTAATACATTTCCCGGTTTCTATACTGGAACATCATTTGAAATGACAAGCACTCTGTGTAAGTTACTGTTTTTCAATCTCCCCTATTAGGAGTGCTTTGAGAAAACACAAATGCTTACGGAAGAAGATATGGAGGCAACTAGAGTTACAAAGTTGCAACTGATCACAATTTTCTGACCACAGCAAGCAGTAATATTTAAATTTTAAGACTTCTTTTTCTCTTTTTTTAAATGTGTTTCTCTAAAAACAAACAAGGTGTCTTCATCTGTTTGATCAGAGAATGAAGGGAAATGAGATCAGAGGGAAAATATCACAACAGCAATGCTCTATTTCAGGTCAGCTGCTGTTCAGCTCTAATGAATGTCAGTGTTTGCAGCACCGGGCAGGTTCACTCCATGGTTTGCTCTAGCCCTGAAAATCCCAGAGTTCAGGTACAGCTAACAAGACTGTCAGGACCAGTGTGAAAGCAGGTGCTTTTAGATCAAAAAGTCAAACATTTTCCATTTCCGAACCAGGAAAATAATGTGTGCACAAAAATCCGTAGGATGACTTATCCTGCAACAAACACCTACGAGTGCCCTGAGACTCAACTGGAGACAAATCATTATGAGCAAAACAGTGTTTGCTGTTGCCTGTTTGACCTAATGGCCACTTCAAACTCTAGAGCTATTGTTGTAAATCCGTACTGGACTGTGTACTTGCAAACAGCACATGCCTTTCCTTAGAGCAGGGGTGTAGGAAACAGCAGCTCCTGCTCCCAGCTGTGCTGCCTGCTGCCTGTGTCACTGCACGTGAAGGTAATGACTGTCTACTTGTCCCCGTGGCACAAAATCTCTTTCTTTGTATTCAAAACATATGTTTAGCGTCCTACAGATTTCTGAATTATCAGATATCCAGTGGAGAATGTTGGTAGATGGAGAATCCTTTTCCTTCCTGTCACAGATGGAAATGACAAGGTTCTACCTCGGAGGTTTTGCACAGGCGTGTGATACTTGGGCTGTGCTCCTCAGGCAGTGCAGCTGAGTCCCCTTCTTCTGCAAAGAGGGGTCAGTTCCTAACTGTTTCAGGGTGTGTGCGTTTCACTTTGAGAACATCAAACATCTTCAGAGCTACCAGTTTATAGATGAGCAATCATCTTCCCAAGTTGGAGTATCCTGCCATGGGTCCGTCCTCGCTTCTGCAGTCTGTATGACCAGTTTCAAACTTACACTTGGTTCCCCATACTCAGAACAGGAGCTCAGAACAGAGATGTTAATATCTGGCTGCTCCTAGGGATCTCTTTGATCTGCATTTAATTATAACTTTTAAAGTGCTTTCCAGTCCTCAGAAGAAAAGGCCTTGACGCTCCCCAGCAGAGAGCTATTGGCCCATGCTAGGACACAGCTGGCAGGATGGTCCACTCCAACAAGATTTCCTCATGGTTATTTTAAGATAATTAGCTGATCTGGTACCTAGTGTGCTTCATAATTCTTATCTAACATGACCAATATGCAAATGCACATACTTTTGTGCATGCACAGCTCTGACAGGAACATGTCCAGAGGGCTGGAGCAGCAGCGAATGTGTGGCCATGGCCAGAAATGGTACCTGGGGAGTAGTAAAATCCTCCTAAAAATGTGTCACTGTTCTGCCTAGGGGTGGGAAAGGCATAACTATGACCCAGGCAAGGCATGGGGAAACTGTTACTCAATAATTTTTCCTTTAATATAATCTTAGATATTGTCATGGTCCCCATACAGATACACAAATATCTGTGAAGGCAGTAGAAAAAGTGCCTAGCTCTGGCTGGAGAAGGCAGTCATTCCTTCACGCCTGGCCACGCAGCGCTGTGGAGTGTGAGGCACAATTCAGCTGGAATTTAGAAGCAGCTGTTGCACCGGGGTTTGTTTAAAGCTGTTTTTCTCTGGGAAGTCATTATTTGAAATAAATCTTGTCCATTAAAGAGGCACATTTGAGTAGTTACATAACGCAGCGTTGGTTTTGTTAAACTAGAAATGCATACGATATTCAAAAGCCTAATCTGGATAGAGAAATAAATATATAATTTTAAATGGAGCACTTACGTATCTAAAAAATACATTTTTTCCTAATCCAAGCTTTAGTGCCTTAGAAGTTTATTTTTCACTGTTGGGTAGTCTTAAAAAAAGCAAACAAACCATACAAAACCCTTGCCTCAGACTGAGCTCCTCAAAATAGATCCTTCTCTGTTTAATAAGGATATATTTTCTTTTAAAATACAGGGTCTTCTTTTTATATGTTTATTAATTTGCATTCTCAGAATCAAATGCCCTCTGCGTGAAGGCATGAATATGAAAGTAACACTATCTAAGCTCAGAGATAATGAATGAAAGAAACCCAGTCTGAAAATAAAGACTAGAAATCTATGGAATTTGAGTAAAGAAAAAACATTTAAATATTAACATTACACAGAAAAGAAACCTGAAACCCTCTAGTTTGATGTGCCATTACATGTCCATACTCAGAGCAGTCCCTCAGCAGTAACAGGAGATTGAAACCAATTGTGACTTTTGTGTTTACCTTGGGTATTTGCTATAATCAGCCATATCTGCCAAAAATTGATTCAAAGGCAAAAAAGCAAATTATAAAATAAAAGCAAATAAAAAGCAAACTATAAAACTTTGTTTATTAATATTGCTTTGAGCTTTAAGCTGTTATGGTTCACATGTTCTTGATACAAGGATTGAAATGCTTATTTTTAATTAAAGATGGAGTCTCGTATTTTTGCACTTTCAGAAACCCAGATTTGGTGATGCAAATGCTCAGGGTGGGTGGTGTCTGATGCAGCCAGGTAACATGAATTTGGATCATAAAGGTTATTTCATGTCTCTTGCACTGAAGGTTGCCGTGTATTCCTGTCACAGCAGGGTGAATCAATGTCTCACACTCTTCTCCCCACACTGAATCGTCAGGGCTGTATTTTTAGGTGGAACATGGCAAACTTAAGTAACACGCCTGAGATCAGAGCAGAAGTCTGTTGCAGTGGAGGAGTTCAATGCAGAACTGCCAAACTTCCTTCTAAGTTTCCTCTTGGTTGGATTCCCCATCCCTTCCATTAGTGGCACAATGCATTATGTCTCAAGCAATACCCACGATCGTGTACTCCAGCAAAGTGTGAATATTATCTGGCAGATAGCTTATGATCAGTGCACATAAGCAGAGCCCAGAAGGATTGCTTCTATTTTCAGCTGTGCTACCACTGCCTCTGATCCATGACAAGGTCGCCTGAGTCAGTGAAATCCCTGGCTGCTTGTCTCCAATAATTAAGCAGTAAAACTTTTAAATGCACACCCCAAATTGGGAGGTCACTGTGTTGATCATCTGTGTAAGTACTTTTGTGGGGCGAAAATACCAGATCCTAAAGGGCTCTTTAATCCAGCCAAAAAAGTCTAATCAGAACCGAGGGCTGGCAGTTTAAAGTTGGGCATGTCTGAATGCGAAGCAATATAGAGGTTTTTAACACTGAAACTAGGTAACAATTTGTAGAAATTATGTAGGTGATAGATTCTGCAGATCTGGAAATCCTTTGAAGACCTAGCTATCTTTCCAGGCAAAAATTATTTCAACTGAGCGCTGGTTAATGGGCTCAGTACAGGAACAACTCCTATTAATTTTCATGTCTATGGCTGTGGTGGTCTAATAGCCCCTTCTACTGCAGCCACTTGAACTTCCAGCTGCATTATCCAGAAAAGTACAAAAGATATCATTCAACAGGTTTGTGAAAACTACTGGGATAGAATAATATAGTCTACTAATATATTGGGTATTAAAAAACAAAAACAAAAACAATCTGCATTTTGGTAGTGACAGAGCACTGGAAAAGGCTGCCCAAAGAGATTGTGGAGTCTCCTCCTCTGAAGAGATTCACAAGCCATCTGGTCACAATCCTGAGTAACCTGCTCTGGGGGGAGCCTGTTTGAGCAGGGAGCTTGGACTTGTTGGTCTCCAGCAATCCCTTCCAACCTTATTTTGTAATTATGTGATATCTTAAAAATCTTATGACTATGTTTTTTGATTTTAATATAATACATCTGTTGCCTTTAGAGTAAACAGCAGCTTATTCCAGGAGAAATCCAGAGCGATGGAATTGGAGAAATGCTCAGCTGATATAAAACAGGAACTAGACGACAGGCCTCAGAGAATTAAATGTGTCGCATTCTTGCAGAAAGGCCCAGCGTGTCCCCAGTGTGCAGTCAGTCACAACTATTCTACCAGTTTCCAGGTTTTAGATAAAAGTATTTCACATGAAAAAAGTAAAGAGCTTTTACTTAGAAATGCTCTAATGGCTCTGTGAGATTTCTGCTGTTTAGTAGCAAATAAACCATTGGGGTGTGTCCTCTTTGGGGACATTAGCGGCTTTTTTAGCTTTGGCATTGGCCAGCCACTGTCTGAGAAATCTGTCCTTATAGACCAACATATCAGTGGGATGCTGTTTCCACAGAGGAATGAAAATGAGCAATTGGAGAAATTCCTTCCAAAGAAGATGACTCCAGCTATCATTCACCTGTGGCTGAGAGCCAAAAAAAGGGAAAATAGATTTTCTAAATGTGGTTTTGGTTCCCCAAAACACCTTTTCCCCATAACAAACCCAAAACTCTAATTCCTTAACAGTACTTTTGGAAGTCTAGTTTATATACGCAATTTGGGTTGATTTCCCCACCTTCTAAAAGAGACCTGAACTGTGATATAACAAAGACCTTTGAAATCATCTTTGTTATTCCTAATGAAAGCCAGGACAGAGAGCTACCTACATATAATCACATAATGAAAAAGTCTTTCTGCCATTTGGCCATCAGTCAGGGAACCCATAGCATAATCTGTTTTTAATATTTTTGGGAAGGGGATATTTCTGAGATTTCTAAACATGTCTTATGTCCATGTTCTGTGCTGTTAGTCTTTTTCTCCTTTTTTTTGTTTTTTTTTTTAAGTTGGGATCTCTTGCAAATGACTGACATTTTTGCACCATGCTGACTCTGGCACAGGGTTTTGCTGTGTGTTTCTTCAGGTGTTTTTCTGCTTAATGCATGGACTTCTGAAGAACAAACATGATTGCCTTTGATGAATGGCTTCTTGGAATAGCAGTTGTGACTGGTAATATATGAGTTGTTACTAT
Source organism: Oriolus oriolus (assembly GCA_013400235.1). Lineage (NCBI taxonomy): Eukaryota > Metazoa > Chordata > Aves > Passeriformes > Corvidae > Oriolus > Oriolus oriolus. Next base: position 2,095,426 of record VXBT01009500.1, on the reverse strand, counting down.
TGATCCCAACAAGCTGTAATACTTCTATGAAGTGCAAAATAAGTAGAATCAATGACTTCAGATTTCTTCTGAACTGTAAAGTGACAGTGTTTTTCTCTCATCACATCACCAATTGTCAGGCATTTATTTGTTTCCTGGTAGATGCTTGTTTCCTTGAATAATCCCTGTATAATATCTTTCTAAGACTCTCACTGATCTTATGTCTTCCCTAATCATTTCATATAATAGTCTCTACATGATTTTCGCTTGTAGGCCTCCTCAACGAAGAATTTGGAAGAATTTTAAATCAGAAAAGGCAATTTGTAAAGGTTTGTCTCTATTTTTATAAAGCAGCAGCACAAAATTACTCAAAAGAAGAGGACATTTTTTGCAGAGTGATGAACTGGGGAGAATCACTTAGAAGAAAAAATGGAAATGGAGAAATAGTGTGTGCAAAAACACAAATTGAATTAGGGAAAATAATACTCTGGTTCTGTTCATCCGGGAATTTTGGTAAACAATTATTTCTGTGATTACTTGATCTTTTAATTTAATCATTTGAGGCCATCATATTTCACTGTTAATGGTTTTTGTCATTCTCAGCTATTTGCCACTCAGCACTATGACAGTTTTATAAATGTTCCGACATCCCATGAAATATTAGCTAACAGGAAAAGACATGTTTTTTGAGGTTAATATGGGAATTCAACAGCACTTGGAGAAGAACTAACATAATTTATCACCTTTTAAGACAGCTGAAGGTCTCAATCAGCCACCTGTTACTTTGAAAATTATCATTAGGCATAAACAGGTGCAATTTTCAGCTTTTAAAGTTCATTTTCAAGCTTTTACTCATGGTTAATATTAATTCACTGCCAGTAAGTCATGAACATCAAGAAATTCTGAAAGGATCAGTTCTTCGTTGTCTTTGAGTTTCTTCTTCCAAATCTCAGAGGACAAGCCCCATGACAATAGCTTAATTGAATTAAGGATGGGGAAAGTTGCCATAACTGGGCTTTCATCCTGTCTGTAGAAATATTTGAGAAGTCTGACTTCAGCTTCATTTGAACTTTGCAGACAAACCCATTGCTCCAGGTAGACCAGGGGAAGTTATGTAGTGAAAGTGCAGAAAAGAGTGGACATCTTCCCAGGATCCTTCAAATATTGGGCCTTAGCTGAGAATTGCTCAGTTTTCATTAAACCTAAGAAAAGTAGAAGGGATTTTATTAACTTATGGCAGAAGTGTATCAGGACTGTTATGGTTTAAGTATTCTCTCACTCAGGATATCTTCTTTAGACTGGCCAAGTTTAGAAAAATCAACACAATTTTAGGAACTCAAGAAGCCACTAGATTGATATTAGGCATATAGGAAGAGGAAAGAATCACTACAGGGCACTAGAAAAGATTCTGTCTTTGAGGGTGTTTGGTATAACTTACTATGCATGTTTTGGGTTTTTTAAGGATCAACGTGGCTTTTTTTTTTGTTGGAGAGAAAGAAGAGGTAGGGCCATCATGCAGTATTGGAATTACATATAAAATTCCAACCATTTACAGAACCTGTTCTTATTACTAGTTTCTTTGTCACTGGCCAGAGATGTAAATAACATTTTTGCCATAATTCCTTTATGATGGGTCTTTTGTGGGAGAAGAGTATAATAGGACCAAAAAAACCAGACACACACAAATACACACACACATACTGAAAGATAAAAGAACCAGCTTCTTTTTAATAAAGGTCTGACAAAAAAAATCTAGCTAAACATTAAATTTTATGTTCCAAATGATTTCTTTAAAAATCTATAACATGCAATAAAATTAAAATCCATCAATTAAGTAATTTTAAAAACAAAATGTTCCAATCCAGAAATATCTGAATGGAATTGTGTGAAATTATCATGACTTTCTATTAAAGTTTATATAGATCAGATTTTGTTAGGATTGCCAAGTCTTTTTACGACCATTTTGCTGCTTAATAATAGCTTTTTTTAAAGGGCAATTAGGGAACTGAAAAATGGGGATATTTAAAGGGCAATAGTCATTGTAGGAAATTCTTGGCCTGACATAAATAATAATCAGTCAGCACAGAAAATAAACGAAAGAACAGCACCAGTGGGGCAAGAAATAGTGTAATATAAAGCAGATGGATTGAATATATGTATTCTGTGATGAGTTATTCTACAGAATCAACAGTTACACAACTTAGCATTAAAGGCCTGGAGGATTCAGGGCTTATTTAAAGAAGCGAGATGCCATTTAAAAAAATACTAAAACAAAACAAAACTCCAACCTAAAAAATAATAGACTCCAAGGGAGAAAAGTTTCTAAACTCAGGTTGGTTTTGAAAAGTGCACCAAATTCACAAGGTTTTCTGAAACAACTACCTGACCTGACTTTCACTGCACATGTGAATAAAAGAATTTGATCTCTTTGCAAAGGAGGAGTTCCCAGGGGATGAGAAGAGGAGGGTCATACTATGTCATTTAGGAGGCATAATAGCCTTGTTAATATGCAAAGCCACAGGAACTGTGACATTCTGCTTTATTGGTATCACTGGAGGGACTGCTCCAGAGACAGCTCCAGCCTCAAGCAAAGCAGGTAGTGGCCTGGTGTAGCAGAAAACTGAGATTAAAAAATGGCTGTTCCCCCTTCTGCATACATTAAAACCCTACGGCCCAGGTTAGAGGTGCCAAGGTAAAAGCTGGGTTGTGTTGATAGCCTTCCCTTCTGAGAAAGAAGCACAGAAAAAGACAGGCATTTCTGCTTCGAAATATAAGTGGCCATCCTCATGGATGCAGTAGCAGCAAGTGTCTTCAGTTCCTCACTCCTGCCTTGTGGCAGAAGCAGTCCAGCCTTGGCTTTCTCATTCCCACAACTGAGATTTTGGCTAAGTTTTCAAGAAACGCTGAGACAGGATCTCCTGCATGTTTAATTTTAGTAGCTGCTTCCCTCACCATTTCTGCTTCCAGAGCTGGATGTAACATTCCTCCCTCAGGGCCTCTCCACCTGTCCTCAGCAAAGGGTGACACAGAAGTCCCAAAGCTAAAGGGAGTGAGCTACTCCATCCACATGGTACAGCTGAGCACTCAGCCCCTGAACCTGCACTGTCCCTACTGCAAGGTAGTGGCTTTTTCAGCAGTGCCAGTGCAGCCATGCAGCTCAGCTGGAGGTGGCTGGGACTCTGCTCCTTCTGCTTTCACCAACTGCCCTTTCCAACATCAGCAGGGACAGGGGCAGCTTCATTCTGTGCATCTCTGCTGTGGTGGATATGTCACTCAGGAAGGATACAGCCTTGAATAATGGCTGATTCAGATAATCCATCACTGCCTTGATGGGTTCTTCATCTCCCATGAGCCTTTAAACTAGATTATCTGAATTAAACCATGTTTCAGACATGGAAATCAAAACCAGTTGGTGCAAATGCTTAAAATTAAGTGTCATAACCCCTTATCCCATTCCATATTATAGGTATCTGCCTCATGATACAGTACTGACAAAAAAGGAAGCCAGAAATGGAAGTGCTGGTAATTCTAATGAAGTGTCTCTGAGGACGAAAGTGGGGCCCGAGAACCATTTTGTTGCAATTTCAGTAGACTTCTGAAGTGATAGGCAAAACCAATTTATGTTAGGCAATACAACTGTCTACAGCAGATGGCAAATAGGCTGTATCACTATCACAGGGAAAGCCCTGCTTTGGATTTTTTTTTTTTTGGCCACAGACTTCATCAGTTTCAGGTGGCCATGTGCAATGGGAAGGGTGAAAATAGGACAGTGAAGGAATGATGACCTGCGTAACACACTGGCTACTCTTCACACTCTTGGAGGTACAGTTTATTACCCACTATGCCTGACATTTATTGCTACTGCCTGATTCTAAGATTCAGCACCCTGCTCTATTTTTGGGGGCATAAAAAGCTGAGGTTTTCCCTTTCATTTCTCATCACTCGCTTCTCAGAACAAACCTCTCCTTCCTGACCTTTTTTGACAAGAATTTCAGGGAGTCCTGTACACAACAGGTTTGCAAGCCATATTGCTTTTACTGATTTACTGGGGAGGAGAGGAGGAAATGAGGAGAGTGAGCAAACTGCAGGTGAATTCTTTAGACAAGAATATAGCCATAAAAAGTGGACATGCAGATTTTATCTTTCAGTATATTCTAGAAAATATTAAGTCAGGAATGGATATTGCTTTTATAAAAAGGACGTGTCTGGTTTCCCTTAATATTTATGTGGGCATATTACTATTTCCTTTTATATCACCTTTTATATTTGGAAGGCTCATAAGGTGCTTTATGTACTCACTCAAAGGCAATATGAATAATATTTCACTCATTATGAGATGCATCTCTGATGTGAGAGATGTGGCCAGTGTTTCATAGCCCACAGGGAAGATAAAGCTCAAGGTAAGAGGTGAAAGGGAACAGTCCCTTAGCTGTGCCAGTACATATTAGGGGAGGGCTACTGATGGCTGTGTTGATTTCTGCTTGCCTGTATTCACCCACTGGTTGAATTCTGGTTGAATTTCTACAGCAAGGTAGTGTCAGTAGGTTGAAGTCAGAGGAAAACCATTTGATACATTGGTTAGAAGGAGGAGGGAAATTGAACCACGCAATTACACACTTGTGTATGTTAGGAAGGTGTTAGTTTGGAATTTGCAATACTGATGCCCCGAAAAATCCAGTCTTCATTACAGCCCTACACAGTCAAGAGGATGCCTGCTAACTTTTCATTCCGAAGAGGTGCAGGACCAGGAAAGTTTATGGGATTCAGCTGTAGCACTCAGATGCCCACTGTTGCTATTCCCATGAAGCAGCAACTCTCTCCCCCACACAATGTAACTCCATCCTGCAGCAAAATTTCTGATAATCACAGAGCTGGAGGGTTTTCCAAGGATCACCTTGCTGAAAGAAGGGTCAGCACCCAAATCTGTCCTTGATGGTGTCAAAATAATCTCCTGAAGATTCCCAGCCACTGGGACTTTCTCCACTTTCTTTGGCATCCACTTCATCTTCTGTGTGGTGCAGGGATCTGCAGGAAAATGGAACTGTCAGAGTCAGCAAGCAAGAGGGTGTTTGGCACCAGACTCCTAGTGCAGGAAAAAATAAACTTGTAAACAGCAAAGTTCATGCACCCAGCTTTCCTCTGACTTAATCCTGGCTTTCTCTGGCACTGACTTCCCCAAGGCACTGCTTCACTAAATCCTCCCCATCAAAATTCCGGGCATTCTCAGGAGCACGTGGTAACTTTATAATTCATAATGTGGATTTATCTCTACTCTCCTGTTTAATTCAACCTTTTGAAATAAACATAAAGGAAAACAATGATGTGCCAGGAAAAGGATGTTATTAAGAGATACTGTGTGTAATTGACTCAGTGGGACCTTTCAAGTGCTTTGGAAAGAATAAAAAAGGAAGACATAGTGGGCACGTAAAACTCTCAGGGTTGCAATCTTCGTGAGATAACAATCCAGCCAAACATCGAAGATTAGCACTGATAGGAAGCATTTTTAAAATATGTGAGTGTATTTTTTGTATATATTAAATTACTTTGAAACTCGTAACTATTACATGGGCACTCCAGTTCTGAAGATGCAGGAATTTCACCTGTGCCAAGGTAAATCTGGAGTAATTCTGCTTGGGGGGTGTGAATAGTGGCAGAATAAGAGTCAAGTACTGGAATTTTTTTAAAACTCAGGGGTCAAATCCCCAGGTGGCATAAGGAAGGGTATTTTCCTGTAATTTGGAGGCTATGATGGTCTGAAATAACAAAAACAGGTCAACTAAGGTAACTCCTGATTCTCACAGATTCAGAGGAGCTCTGTCAATTTTGTGCCCTCTAAAGGAAAAAGCCCATATCAATTTTTCTCTTGTTTACATTGAAGAAATCCTGCAAATAAATGGTGCCTGTCAATGTAAATGAGTAATTATTTTGCTGAGGGTTATAAGTTGCCCTTTGGTGTAAATCATAGTAGGGCTTAACCCCTTTAGACAGCTTCAAAAATAAATGAACCAACCTTTCATCTAAATCTGCACAGCAAATCCCCTCTTTCATTGTTCAGTCTCCTCTTACAAAGAGAAAAAGCAGAAGCATTAATGAGCTAGTCAAATATTCAAACCTTGCCAAGGGAGAAAGGATCCTTCAGTCATCATGAGCTCAACCTGATAAATCCTTTTTAATTAGTGTATATGCTAACATTGTATAAAGCAGCCATGAATCAGAGACCCCACAAAGCAAAAGTAAAGAAGAAATACATCATGAGCAAGAGGAATTGGAGCCCAAAATATTTCCATTCTGGCTTTCAGAGAGCAGAGAAAGCATGCTTATTAATTGGTTAAGTCCATCATTAATAAGCTCTCAGCTACGCTCAGTCTGTTCCCCAGCACTTTACACAATGTCTGTGCAGTAATATGCTGATAGAAAGGGCATTTTCTGGTAGCTGATAAAGGAGCAGCAAAATGAGAAAGTTGAAAGGGAGGAGAATAATAAATGTACTTTCCTTCTCACTCTGGGTGGCAGTTCTCAGCTACTGAGTTAAGGGCTTGACTCTGTTGGGGAATTTCTCCACGGGGACCTTGTTCCTCCCCTCCAGGAGTACGCTGGTGCCTTTGGGACTGTCAGACACTGAGGCAGTGGGCCACCATTGTCTCTGGGTAATCCCAGGTTTCTCATGTCAGCATTGAGTACACTGACACTCTTGAAACCTTTTGGCTGTTTGCTCTGTCTTTGACTCAGCTTCCCAGTCAGCCCAAGACACCTCATTGGAAGTAGAAATATCAAATGGTGACTGAAAACAAAAAGCATTCACAAAAAAAGACTTAAATTTGCTATTTCTTTATCTTAAAGATTAAGAACTGTATGCCTTTGGATGAATTTGACTGCTAATTTTGGGGCCTTTTGCAATTTAATTTTCCTGCTGTTAAGGTGAATCATTTGTTGAAAGGGTGATTTCATAAAATGAAAGAATTCAAACAATTAAATTCTGTGCAGAAGACAGTCACGAAAACAAGCTTCATAATAAAACTGAGAGCTGGCAATGTTGAAAAGCCTGCTGTACATAATTGTGAGAGACAACCTGGAAAAGGGGCAGATTTTTGGATGTTGTAAATCAATGTAGCTCTTCTACTTTTGCAGAAAATACACAAGTTAAACCATGTCCTCATTTGGCATGTGAAACTCTGTAAGGATCATAAGAAGTGATGAGGGCAGCCCACAGTGACTAGAAAGGTTGTTTCCTAAAATCCTCCCTCAAGCAGTAACACATCAGCTCAGTTGGTACAGTCTATCTCTCACCAAAATTTAAAGCCATCATTAAATCTTTTCCCTAATAATTAATGTGCTTGGCAACTCCTGCTCCTCTTTTAAGAAATAGCAGCTATAACATAAATCTTTGATTATTTTACACATAGCTGGTAACTTTTATCAGAGGTGGGAAAAGCAGTTTCTAACATTTAATTTTTCTGAGCTTCACTAATATTCTTGCTAAGCTCTTATTTTGCTGTTAGGCCTGGAAGAATATGTGAAATGAGATTTGGATGTGTTTGCCATATTTTAAAATAGTTTCCTTAGGATATAATCAAATTCCTTTGGTGTCTTGCTCCCTGCCATCTGTTACATCATCACAATACTGTAACATGTTCAGCAGCCCTGAGTTTTAGAAGCTTGACTGACAAGGTCTGTGATCTTAGAGGCTGAGACTGAGAAAAGGGTTCTTCATAATTCCTCAACACTGATGTGTTAGGAGAGATAGATAAGACTCATTATGCTTTCATATCTTTCTCTCACTTATTCATCACTCTTTTTCACCAGGACTGTGATGAAGTTGGTGTTGACAGACGCTAAACACACTCAGATTTTTCTGTATAAGATGGGGCATTGTCTGATGACAGCAGATGAAAGCCGATACTTCCCAAACCTGAGAAGAAACCAAACAGAAAATCAGTGATTTGGATCTTCTGGAGTTAAAACCATGCCTTTCCAGTCAATTTCCAATCACTTAAGGGAAAGCAGGACCCAAACCTCACGGAGCACAGACCTTAGCAGATGGCACATGGACCACCTCCTGTTTGTGAGGAATAGTTAAGCAAGTCATCAAAAACTGCATTCAAATCATACTCTAAGTGGAAGTTTATCATTTGGAAACAGAGGAGTTGTGCATAGGATTTGCTTTATATGAGGCACAGATCTAGGCTGACCATCAGAGCTAGCTGTGATGAGGAATTTGTGAGTGTCAGTACCACACCAGGACAGTCATCCAGAGCAAGGCGTGTGGCTGCATACCTGGGTTTCTATTTTCTTCCATAGTAAGCTATGCACACAGAGGAAGGAAGGAAGAAGCAGACTGAAGCTTGGAGACAGGCAAGAAAAGAAGATGGAAGAACATGAGTGGAGACAAGAAATGAGTGTGTTAGATAGAGTGTAAGGAAAATGACTCAAGGATTTGAGACATGGACGGGCCATTTTTGAAGTTCTAGAAAGGCTTTTCTGGTGCTGGGAAAGTGAGGAGCAAAAGGGGAGTCCAGCTGAGTAATTTACAGTGATACCATGGCAGCACACAAAGGGTTCTTTGGAGCCTCCAGCACTGCATCTGGGCACCAGGAGGAGAATCCAGAGAATGGGAACTGTGGGTCTGAAGGAGTGGCTGGTGAGGGGACCTCCTGGAGTGCAGCAATGGAATAAGAGGGAAATGAAAATGTTTGATAGCAACAAAGTCTGAGAGAGAGGGGTATCTCAGAGTACTAGGAAAAAGCACACATTATAGCTCACATTAACAATGATGATTTTAATCCATCTCTATCCCACTCAACCCAGGTTTAAAAAAATAAAATAGAAGAGGTGAAGAGTGCTTTTTCCAGGAATCTAAATTATCTGGGATAATCTGTATTAACGGGGCATGGAACGGCTCATAAAAGGAAAGTATAACAGATATGGCTCACTTAGTGATTGATACAGTGCTCCCTTGCAATACAGAAAATTCATAAAGAGGGTGATTTGGGGCACTGGACAGAAATCACAGGAGAGATTAGCTTTACAACTCTTATGCTATAGAAACCTGACATACTGCTTCTCACAGGTGGAAATGTTGTCCTTTATTTGGATACTATGCTAAGCTTCAAACTCTGTAAGAAAATGTCGAGTTGGTCCATGTTTTGAAAACTGGATAAGAAATGTGGGTCTACTCTCATTTATTCTAAAGCTTTTTCCATGATGGCACTAAAGTGGGCTATAAAGAAAGCATAAATGCAATTTATGTCCATTACACGTAAAGAGAGATGAGTTCAAATGGTAACCCAGCCATGTATCATCACCTTGCAGAACAGTAAATGGCATCCATTATGGGACCGTGGCTCTGTCCAAGGCACTGAGACCTTACTGTGCCTGAGACATCAGTGAGAAAAGGTAATTTTTTTTTTTTTTATCTCATACCTTCCCATTGACTAAGAAATCTTTTTTTTCCCCCTCACAGTTATGTTCTATTATATTCCTGTAGTAGCACTTTAGATTAACAGCCCAGGTAATTAATATGGAATCCAAGTGAAAATGCTATAGAAGCACTTGTGACATTCACATTAATAATGGAGGGGTTCATCAAAATTAATGTTATTACAGTAAATACCAAGAAAATTAACTGTGATTGGCTCATTATTTTAAATTGTGCTCCCATCTGCAGCTGACTCTTCTAGATGGCGGTGTGGAATAGGTGCAGTGATGATTCAGGACTTGGAATCAGAATGCCAACAAAAAGCACCATGAGCTGTGATCAGCATTAGAGAAAGTCTTTCAACATATCTCTGGTGCACTTTGCTGTAAGGCCTCCTTTCCTTTGGAAGCCTCCTTTCCTCACTTCCCTATCCAGTATATCTGGGATGTTTTGGAAGTACTGTAACAGATATTTTGTTTTATCAGTAAATAAGAGAAGGTTGCAATATAAGAAAAGTCTCTCTTTATGTGCAGTGCCATAGCTGCATTAGGAGGCAATTTCTGCATCAACTAGCTTCAAGTCTAAATTCATGTGGTGATGGTGTACAAGAAAAAATTAAGATAGAGAGCCATTATCACATGGGCTGTCTTGACAGAGCCATTTGGAAAAACAGGTCTTATATTCAATCTTTTGGGTCATTATCCAGCATTCTGTCAATCTGAAAATACAGTCCATCACTATCACATATATATAGAGAATATTTTTCTGGATAGAAGTACCATCTCATTCTTTTTGAATGTCTAACATAGAAAGCTTGCGTCTTCTTGTTTTATAGAAACCTAAGCAAAGCACCTCAGCTTTATCCACCAGTTAAAAAAAAAAAAAAAATGAGGCAAATAGGCAAAATCAAAGAGTTCTGGTGCTCCAAAAGTGAGACACTTGGGAAAGCGAGAGGAAAAAGGAGTTTCAACTCAGAAAGCATAATAAAATATGAAAGATTGCAGAAAGAAATCCACGTTGCAGCAGCAACACAACTGTGCAGAATCAGGAATGCCCATATTTGCATTTTGCAAAATTGTGTTTGTTTTTTTCCACCTCTCATTTTCATGTTGAGTAAAAGAACTTATTAGATAAACAGTCACCTGAAGTAAATACTTTTAACTTTCCTTAAATGGGAAACTTATTTTTGGTATGTTATAGAAATTAAAATGGCAGGAGGGCTGGACCTAGATGATCTTCATGGTCCCTTCCAACCCATACCATTCTGTGCTTCTGGGTTGGAAATTAAACATTTATTGTAGATAGAAATAATGGTAATTAAACAAAAAACCCCATGCAAATAATGGAGGAAATAACTACCTATGTACTTACTGAAGATATTGCAGAAATGACCACTACAGCGCTGTCTCATCAGGCTGGAGGCTTTGTTGCTACAAGGAAAATGCCAAAGACTAAGGTACACCCCAATTTATTGACACCATCATGAACTTCAGTGGAGCTGCTCTGATTTCTGCCATACTGAGACATCACTGAGAAGCTGGCATGTTGAAAACAGAGTTTGCATGAACTGAAAATCCACAGCAGTTTGGTTCAGTGATGTCTGTGTTCTTTCCCAGGTGTGAATTTTTCCCTAATGCCCCTGAGGTGTCATTAGTCCTCTCCCCATTGACGCTTGCTGAAAAGTGCCTCCAATCTGCATATAAATGATGCAGAAAAAAATAATAGAAAGAAATCATAGCCTCTCCTGAATTAACTTTGGGTTTCATTTTAACATTCAGATTTAACAAAATGCCTCTTTTTGTAAGGAAGTTTGCTCTTTTTCTTGTTTTAAATTACATTTTTTCAAAGAGAGAAATGAGTTTTCTGCTTCTGTTGAAGTTGAAGCAGAGATGACAAAATGAACTGCCTAGCCTTTTAGCAGGAAACCTTACATTTGAAAATACCACTCTGAATAGAAGCTGGGAATTTGTACACACTCATTTATCATAGAGGCCACGAAAGCAGTACCCTCCATTCCTGTCTGGAGAGAAGGAATGAGCTATCCCAGCAGTGATACTGCGGCAAATTGCAACTAAACACAGGAGATTTTGGAAGCTTATTACCATGGTCCATTTCAAAGACATATAAATATTTCTCCTCTAAAGCCTGCTCTGGAACAGGAGGATCTGTGTCACTGAGGTGGCAGAGGGATCCTTCATTTCGTCTGTTGCCACTAAGCTTGTTTTGCGTCTTTAGTGGAACCAAGAAAAAACTGACCAAGAAAATCATTAAGGTTAAATCTGATCTTCTGCAATCACTGTTCTGCTGGAAAATATTTAGGGGTCTGAAGATGGAAAGTTAAAAATGTGGTAGGTGGGGCTACTGACTGATGCTGTGGGTTACACACAAGCTGGATAAAATAACATGTGGTGTGGGTTGCAGCTGTCTGGGAGTGACAGTGACAACTCAGTTTGCCTGTGCCCTAGTTCATCCTCTGATAATGATTGTGTTTTTATCAGAGGCTGCTGAAGGACTCTAGCACACATGAAGACTCCTCAGCATCTCCTGAAAGCATGACTGTCACTTACAAGGCACACAATTCTTGGTGTCAAATTAATCTGCAGCAATAAAGGACTAAGCCACACAGCCCTGACAGAGTGTATCTGTAAACCTAAGTGCAGAGACTGCACATATTTTGAGGAAAAAACCCCAAACACTTCAAACCTCTTTTTAGCTTCATCTATTGATTAATTTATATTTTTTAGAGGTTTCAGAAACTATGAAACAGGGAAAACAGGAAAAATTTTTCTCTATTTTGATTAAACACTGCCTCTGCCTCTAATAATCCAGGGGAAAAAGAGGGGATAGTAGTGAGCTTCTGCACTATTATTTAGCATATAAAATGGATTTTTGAGGAGAAAAATAAAACATTTTATTAAACAACTCTTCAATAAACAATGACTATCTTCTACACCTGTGTATGCACCTGTATGTTCTGCACCTGTGTATGTGTACACATGTTTGTAAAAGGGAAAAGGTGAAAAGGAATCTGCAAATGATAGCTCAGGTGGCCAGGAGGATTACTAACATCAGAAGTATCTTTAAATGTTGGTATCATGCTAATGCTTGTAGGTTTGTAGATCATCTTGCTACATCAAGCCAAATGAAAGAATTACAAAGAAACAGAGACAGGAGAGATGGGACTTGTTCCTTAAAAAAATACTTTCAAAGATGCATAAGGACAATGTGCTAAAACACTAAGATTATTCTGAATCAGCTGAACTATTCAGATTTCCAGCAGGTGTATTTGGTCCTTAAAATTAGGAAAGTGGGATTGAGACAGTCTTTTCCTTTTACAAAGCCCACACTGTCAGTGAGCCTAAAGCTGGCTCCTGTGAGTCTGCCCTCGGCACCTTCAGCAGTGGGCTGAGGTTCTTATCGGATTGAGCCCATAAGCAGTAGGTCAGACTTGGCAGAGTTCCCTGCAAAGGCACAAGGATGATCCAATTGAAAAGATCAAAATTTTTGATGCTGGGTTTAAAATGCTTCTTTTGGGGACGGGGTCAAGGCAGTCACTTTCTGTCTTGCTGATCCAGTGAACAGCATGATCTGTGGCCAGGCCGGTGCAGGGAAAATAACCCAGACACAGAGACACAATCCAGGTACCATGGATAGCTGTGCCTCTGTACAGCTGCCAGAGGAGGTCAGAATGAGAACCTGTGTTGTTTTTCCCCAAATGTACCATCATGACTCCTTTGAAGGAGAATTGACATATTCTGAGCTAAAGATCCCATCACCCTTGTGAGCCCAGCCATCAGCGGCACAGCCATGTATGGTTTGCCTTCACAGAATCATACATAGCAGAAGAAAATAATTACATATACTTTCTCATTTACAAAGCAAAGTATTAGGATAAAATCTTTTCTTTCTTTCTTCCATCCTCTTCAGGTCCAAAGATGATGGGGGTGAAGTATCAATTTATCAAAATCCCTCAACTACAGTGCAATTAACTTGAACGGAACAAGAGAGATTTTTCCTGTGATTTTGTATTACAGTCAACCTAAGTATGAAAGGAAACAGTGTAAGGAGAATACGCCATGTGATGAAAGTTAATATTCTAGAAGATAATGAGATGTAAATTGCTAGTTGGAACAATACCTACAGGCTCAACCCTTCATACATTTTTTTTTTAGCCAAAGATAGGGGTATTTTTATGTATTAATAATTTTCAGTTCTTGAGCTCTTTATAAAAGAGATCAGTAACAAAATGCCTTTGCTTTTCAAAGGAAGAAACTGAACCCAAAAGAGATATGATATGCAGAACTCTGTAGCAGACCAGATACTCATCATAATACCACAGATTTCCTGAGTTTCCTTTTAAGTTCTGAAGTGTGATGGTTTTTACACAATGGGAGTGTTCAGCCTGGAGAACAAAAGGCTCTGGGGAGACCTTGGAACACCTTCCAGTACCTGAAGGGGATCCAGGAGACCTGGAGAGGGACTTTGGACAAGGGCCTGGAGTGACAGGGCAAGGTGGAATGGCTTCACACTGAGGGTTAGATGGGATATTGGGAATTGTCCCCTGTGAGGGTGGTGAGGCCCTGTCACAGACTGTCCAAAGAATCGATTTCAAAAATCCATTTCAATCATTTCAAAAAATGGATTCAGGGGAAGATGAGAGAACACAAAAGTACTAAAGTTAGGCACGACTTTTTACAGGCGCTGGAAGAGGAGATCTGCATATTTATCCTCCCTTCAGAATCCATATTTCAGGATGTTTTAGGCAAGGAAACACCTTCAGGAAAACCAAGCAGTGTTTGGGAAGAGCTGGTGGCAGTCCAATATTCAAATGCAAATAAAATGCAAGAAGCAGTCTCTGGTGTTTGTAATTTGCTGACTCCGAAGTCCAATCCTGATGGAATTTACTACATCTGTCAGTCATTTACTCCTGTTTTTGCATTTCATATTTATGCTAAAATAATAAATGAGATGATAAATGAGGCTAGTGTGGTGTAAAGTCATAGTAAACCCAGTGAAACCAGAATAATTCTATTTATGACATTCATCTGGATGGTTTACCAGGCATCCCACCCCACACAAACCATTTACAGAGGTGAAGGCAACCACCAGTTGAAGTGAGACACATCCAGCTTGTAAAAAAGGCTGAACCAAACCCCTCCTCTGATGAGAACATGCCTGCAGAAGGAGGTGGACTACATATTTTCCAGTCAGGCTTTTCAGAATTATCAAAATTTCTTTGCTTGCAAAGGCCGATTTGGTTTACCATAGAAAGCTGTTTTGAGGGTGGTTGATACATTAATTCACTTTCAAAAATTAAAACTCAAGGCATGATAATGCAAGAGGTAAGTTTTGATTTGAGAACATTATCTGTCCTCTCAGTCTGCACTACTCATCTTTCATACTTCTGATTTTAGGCTTATAGAGTCATCAATACACTATCCCCGACCATCACATCAAATCTTGCTTAACACTGCATCCTGCTCTTTGAGCGTGACAAACTTCCCTAAATTTAGCAGTACAGCCATGAAGCTCATCAGGATCAGCACAGCTCAATTATCCCAGTGATCCCATTTCAAACCCAAAATGAGTCAGAAAGCAAATAAACCATCCAAGTGTAAGTGTGCTACACTTTCATGTGCACACTCATCCTGTACAGGTTGTTTCCTCCAGTTTAAGCTCCCAAAAAACACAGCTACAGGATGTTTCCATAGCCTGTTGCTGTTTCCACCTCATCTTTTCTCTGTATTTTTTAGTTCCTTATCACACCAAAATGCACTCAGGTTAGGGCTCAACCTGCTCCTCTCCACCTAGTCTTATTCCACAGTAAAAGCTTGATTCACTTTTCATCTGTGATAACTGATTTTTGATATTACATCTTAAAAATATCACTTTGTACTTTCTCTTCCAATGCCCCCTGTGCTAGGGGACAATCTCATAACACCTGCAAAGACGTCACCATGTCTTCTCCCTTCAAATTATTATTTTAAAAACTGCACTTGAATTAAAAACCTAAATGATGGAATTATAGCTGGGAGTATAGCAGGGTATCAGAGCAGGAATGTGAAAGTCATCTTAAATGAGCTGATTTGGAAAATATTTTGAGGAAGACGTGCACAGGAATAATGAACTGCAAAAGCTGCAAAATGAGGAACACTTGCATCCTTCCACAGGAAAGAAACTTGATTTATGTAAACTATAAATATCAATATGCATGAAGTGTGCTCAACTGGAGAAATTCTACAAATAAACCCAAGGGCCCATCAGAGATCTAAAACATAGGAAAGTCTGGAATAACTGGGATCAGTAGGGAAGACTGAGGAAAGCATTTCGTCCTTCAAATATGGCTAAGAGGCTGCTGCAGAGAGCTAAGTTCTAAGAGTACTGTTCACTGGGCACAAGGAAAAACTTCCTGGCAGGAAGGTTTGTTAAGCACTGGGAGAGACTGAAGCTTTTGACTGATTGGTTATTGCCCAATAAACACCTGCCAGAATTGACACTGCTAGGCATAAGGTGATGAGCAGAAAAGGATCAGCTCTATCTACTACAACATCATATTTCTGGAAAACCCCAAATGGAGGGTGAAGAGTTCCTTTAACCAAGTCAATGAGACGTCTCTTGGTAATAAAAAGAGCACATTTGCTCAGGTGGCTACATAACAGCACTCCATTTCTGGACCACAATAGGAGAACTGCAGTGGGAGATTCCCTGGCATCTGGGAAGTGCCCAGCACTCACCACACCCTAGAACATGGTACTGGACATACAGAACTGTTCCTGTGATCTGGCAACTAAAATCTCATCTGCCTTTTATGCTGGAGTGTTTAAGTTAACCCAAAGTTTGCAAGAACACCAAGCTCTCACATAACGCTGCTGCAGGAATTGGAATCAAACGCTCCCTTTTCCCCACTAAAACCAAGGAAATTCTCATGATATTGAGCACATGAGGGAACAGAAGGCCAGATTCAGAAATTAACTACTCACATCTGAAAATGCTGCAGATCTCCAAGCTGTGTGTTTTCTTGTTTCAGCCCTCTCACATGATTATCTGCTCTGGCATGAATTCTCAGTCCAGCATTTGCATCTCTCTGGTAGTACCCAGACTTGAGCACTGACTGCTCTTGCTCTTCCTTTTCTGCTTCCTCTTCCTCCTCCTCCCCCAGCTTTTCCCATCTGTGCTGGGATCAGCTCCAGTTACACTAAATACCCACCTCTGCTTCCCTGTAGTAGCAGTTCCCTGCCTACTTCATCTGCAGGCAAGCAGGAAACAGCAGTGACTCATTTACTTTCACCTTTTAAATGGTCCTGGGTTAATCCTGGCTCTTTTACCTTATCTTTGAGGTTCAGGGAAAGAAGAACTTGGGCTGACAGATCAAGCTGTGCTCTAAAATGTTCATGTGGTAATAGTGTCTTGTTGCCTGGAGAAATTAAAATACCCAGTCACAGCAGCAGCAGCAGGCCCATTACAGAGTTTAGGGTGTTCACCCACCTAAACCATCTTTTAGTGTCAGACACAGCTTACAGGTAACAGGACACACAAATAATTCTTGTAGCTAAAATGACAAAATTTGGTTATTTTCTTATCATTTCAAAACATGGGAAAAAACAGGCAGTGTTTGCTGAAATAAGTAATTTTCTTATGAATTGTTAACTGCATGAAAGAATATATATTTATTTTCCTTACTGCTCCAGACTCTGTAGGAAAACAAGCACAGATATGTAGAAAATAAAAACCCTCAAAGTTTATTATGTCCTGAAATCTGATTAAAAGAGAGAAAAACACCTGCACCCCTGTAGCCATCACCCATTTCAGGTCAAAGTTCTGATGACTATTATGACCTTTTGTTTTCTTTTAGTTACTTTAGGGTGATCCTTAAAGGTCCACATAGTTCTCTCTTCTCCAACTCTCTGCTAGCCTGGGTGTGTGGATCAGTGCTAAGTTTGGACTTGATGAGGAGTGGCTTCACTTCTCAGCTCTGCGGACATCCTGCGCATAACTTCCTTCACTTCCGGCCTGGAACGGGTTATTGGTGATATTTAGTCTTGTCTGTTTTGGCACAGAGAGTCAGCAGCAGAGCTGGTACAGGGATTAAGAGCACGAGATCAAGCTGAGCTGCGGCCCTGAGATGAAGCTTATCCTTTTCTGCTCTGCCCTTCTCCTGTCCAGACAGGGGTCCAGAGAGGAGGGTAGGTCAGGAGCTGCAGGCCACCTCTAGGCAAGCTCCTTATCCTTCAGCATTTTTTTTCCCAGAATGTATCTTTTGGATATGTCTTTTGATAATCCTTGTTTTCCCATCCATGTGAACAGCACTTTGACCTCAGCTGCAGCCTGCTGACATAAATCAGACACCGAGACAGAGCCCAGCCCCTTGCTGCACGCTGTGCTCTGCTGCTCTCACAGGGCCTCTCTGCCTGCATCGATTCATCATCTGCCCATCTCCAGCTCAGAACAGCCAGAGCTGCTGATATCCTCTGTTTCTGCCTGTGGCTGTATTTCTGCAGGCTGTGATCATCTCAGATCACACACACGCAGAGGTCAGGAGGAAGAGCAGCAAACCCTCCCAAAGCCCAGGGGTGCTGCAGGTGTCAGCAGTGACAAGCCAGTAGGCTACAGGATGGCCCCTGTGCCACAGCAGGACACAGAGGAGAGCTGTACTGTCAATATATCTCTGATGAGAGCAAAAAGCCATCCCTTGCTGCTACTAAATACTGCAAATCCCACATGCTTGCTTTCCAAAGAAGAGGTGGTGAAGGATCTGGAGCACAAGTCTGATGAGGAGTGGCTGAGAGAGCTGGGGGTGCTTAGTCTGGAGAAAAAGAGGTTCAGGTTTGACCTTATCACTCTCTCCAACTCCCTGAAAGAAGGTTGCAGACAGGTGGGGTTCAGTTTCTTCTCCCAGGTAATAAGTGATAGGTCAAGGCAAAATGGCTTCGGTTGTTTCAGGCGAGGTTAAGATTTGATATTAGGAAACATCTTCACAGAAAGGGCTGTCAAGCACTGGAACAGGCAGCCCAAAGAAGTGGTTAAATCACCATTTAAAAGGTGTGTAGGCGTGGCACTTAGGGAGATGGTTTAAGGTTTGGACTCAATGATCTTAGAGGTCTGTTCTTACCTAAATGGTTCTACGAGTCTATTGTCGCATCCATATTCACCAGCTTGCATTTTCCTAGATGAGTTTATGAAGGGGGAAAGACCTTATATGATGTGACTGGTTCAGAGAGGGAGGCTGGAGCCCTCTGTTTTACCTCATGTCTCAGCTCAGGCAACAAATCACCCTTTCCTGAAGAATTACGGCATATAAATCCAGCTTTTTCCTGATTGGTTCCAAAGTTACAAATCCAAACTTCTGAATCAAAAGGTTTAGGCTGCTGATTCAGAGGCAAAAAAGAACAGTTACTGGAAAGTTTTCTTATGATGGAAAAGGAGCAGGGATGATATTACCCTAGCTGTAAGCTAGGACATTAAATAGCCTTTGAAGGGAGCTGTTTCTTGCACTACACCACAGTTCTGCAGAGGCAGCAACTCAATAATATAAAATGTTCAGATGTTCAATCTAGATGGAGTTTTTTTGTTTAGCAATGGGTAAAGCACCTCCTGAGCAATTCCTGCCACCATGGGAATGGGACAGGGGGCTGCTCCTCATTTTAAGGAACAGAGTAGAAGCACCAGCTAAACAAACCCATTGCCCACAGAAATGTGAAATAAGGTTGCTTCTACTTGCACAGAGTTGGCTTTTGCTCTCTACAGTATTTCAGAACCCTAGAAGGCTCAAACTACAAACAGACACTGAAGCCTGTCTTCCCTACTTTACCATAGCAGCTAAAAGCTCCTTGGTCTTCTTTTTCATTAACCTGTCATCCTGCCTCAGTATATGTCATCTATCTATTGCACAAGAAGCAGGAGAGGTTTCCTAATAAATTCCCATTTCTTGTCATGGGTGTAGCTCTGGAAAGGGAAATCCACAGTCTGCATGCCAGCAGCTCCATCCTGCATCCCATCAAATGCCTTCTGTGCCTCTGTTACCCTGAGTGCTGTCGCAGGGACAAAGCATCCCCAAATGGGGAGACTGGATTTATATAACCATAGAGAAAGTTAAAATTTTGACTCACATCCTTCAAAAATGTCAAATCATTGATTTTCCTAGACTATTAACAGACAGAGGCACCCAGGGATTAGCCTATGCTGCTCAGGTGAGCCTGCTCTCACCTGAAGTTTGCCAAGGCAGGCAATGTATTTAAAGGTAGGGATATCAGGGACAAATACAGCTGGTTCTGAATATCTTGGACCAAGGAGCATGCATTTACCCCAGAACAGCAGTGCTGGAATTCAGCTCTGTCTGCACACATACACAGAGGTGTCTTTTAAAGACTATTATCTCATAATTTTCTAAAATTATTTTCTAAAGGATTCATTTTACTAGTGATATGCAGTATAAGGCAAGGACCCATGAAGGCTCATCATAATTCTTCCTATCAAACCTGTGAAACTGCCTGAGGAAGAAGTGTGAAGCGGGAGATAAGAAACAAAACTTGCCAAAATTTGAGACTAGACAGGCAAACATCATTCTGCCATTGTATTTTAGTGGTTTAATTCACCACGGAAACAAAATGCTATGAATGGGGAGGTATCAGAAATGACAGAAGCTGAGCATATTGGATGTTAATACGGAAGGGAGCAAGGTATACATACATGTAATATATAGATCTGTATGTGTGATCTTCTACATATATGTACGTGGCAAGGTTACTTGGGAAGCTGCCTGTCTCTTTCAGTCCCTGCTCTCCCTGTTCTGTTGCTTTTTGCATCACTATGAAATGGGGCAGAGCACACAGAGTTGTTCCAGCCTGGGATTCATTTAGGTAGCCTCATTGCTGGGGGAGTAGCAAGCATTGCATTTCAAATTGCCCTCAGTGGCAAACCCCTGCATTAAAGTAATCACACAGGACTTGAGCTAAACAAGGAAAATTAAGAGGAAAAGCAGTAAATCTTCTTTATATGAAGGGTTTACATGATGCTCAAACAATATTGTACACAAGATTTTAATGAGAAAAATCATGTTCCTGTCATAAAGCAGCAACACAAATATTCAAGCAGGTAAGAAAATGACTTTCCCACCTCTAGGATTAGTTTCTGATAAACAAAGGTCCCTGAAAATGTTGAAGTCCCCTTTTCTGCTTGTGGAATTTAGGCAAAGGGTCTCAGGGCCAGGCAACTCACAGATACCAGGACAGCTCTGCTGCCTCTGAGAGAGAGTTTGATTTTCACCATCTGAAACTGTTACAGGAAAAAAAACACTTTATACAGTGAATGCTGACTGGCAGCAGATAAATGGGTGTGCATGTGTGAGAGGGTGGATGACCAAGACTGAATGATTTTGCTGTTCATCTACTGTAGTCCACTGTTCTGGCAGGAGACTCCAGAAAAGGGGCTCCCAAAAAGAAGTGGTTTCCAAAGGAGGAAGTGAGGCTGGAAAGAAGCAGGTGAAGAACCTGCTGGGGAAAAGATGTCAGATGTGAGGAACGTCATGGAGATCAGGAAGATAAATGCTGAGGGACAGTCAGTGTCCTGGGCTGGTAACTCCACCTCCCAGTGGGGAGGGATGCTGAGACCCGGTGAATGCAGTGCTGGGGGACAGTGGGTGTATGTGTGAGATCATCAAGTAAGCTCTAATAAAAAAAGCTCTGATATGACTTGTTCTTAAGTAAATGCCAGAATCTAGATTTACTGTGAGTGGTGGTTTACTCTGTCTCATCCATGTCAAAGACCCCATTCCATCCAGTCTTCACAATTTTGTTGTCCCTTATATAGCTTAAATAACTTGCTTTCCCTCCAGAGCATCCCACTCCCTGTGAAAAGGATGAGCTTAGCTGATAATGCAGCTCGCATCACAATATTGAACTACACAGTCAATCAGAAGCACACCAGTTTAGTCTTTTTCGTTCCTTGTGTGTCCTCTTTGAGTGGTTTCATGCTGATGCAATTCATTGAAAATCAAAATAAGTACAACCCTACACATGGAAAATTGCATTTGAAGGTTTCCCAGAGACCCAGTGGTGACCAGCACTGATAGATTATTTTATCAGCCTTGAAAGAAATATTCAGCATGGTTTTGGCAGCTTTGTCATTCAAGTGGCAGGAAGAATTCAGTTTTCCATTCAGCAGGTGCTAATGCAGTTATATCAAATCCTAAGCATGGGAGAAAATGATCAGCACATACAGATACACGCACATCCCAACATTCCCCCCATCCTTCAAAGCTCAGCAGCAGAAGGGATCTGACCGAAATTGTCACAGTCAAGTTGTTATTTCATGTCCTGTAAACATGTGCCAGATGATTGCATCTTTTCCTCAGGCAGAAGGATGGATGGAAAACCTTGGGTCCTTGCTTGTTAACAAACCTTGGGACTTACTGAGTTTCTCTCTTCAAGCACCAAATTTGCTGCTCTGCAGCTTTTGTGAGGCTTTTGACAGCTTTCCTTCAGTCCTGCTGAAGATGTGTCTTTAGGCTCACTACTGGGAAGAGCTCAAATTTCTTTAGAAGGGACAAGAACCAAACTGAGCAGGGTTTACCAGAGAAAATGTCACTTAAATGAGGAACATCTGTTCTTTTCAGGCCTAGCCCTTTATTTAAGAAAATGGGAGCTTGTTGGAGAAGAAAAAGGTTTTCTTGTAGACAAAGGGATGTCTTTTTGAAGAGATGCCAGCACACCCTTATTATATGAGCCCCAGCCATTTGGGACTTTGGGTCATGAGGGGTGAAATGTATAAACACTTTTGAAGACCCCTTTGAAATTCCCTTACCTTGGCTCTGGAACTGAGGGAACAGTGCTGTTTATGCATGATTATTTTAAAGTGAACTAAAAGAGGTTTTAGCTTTCTTCAGTCTATAGGGTTGCAGCTGAGCCATCCAAGCAGTGAGAAGCAGAGGTTCCATCAGAGTGGATGGGATGGCCAGATGGGAGCAGGAGAAATTAGAGCCTTCCCAAGAGAAGCCATTCCCTGCTGTGAGCCAGAGAAAAAGTCTTTTAGCTGCAGAGGAGGAAAAAAGAAACACATTTATAACAATATGAAAGAAATAGCTTGAAAAAGCCTGATTTCTTACAGCAAACTGAAGTAATCTCTGCTTAACTATAGCAGCTGTGGGGCTGGGTCCTGGAATCAGGGTTATCTGACAGCTTCAAAGTTTCTGATAGTAATTCAGTATTGATCACAGAAATAACAGAGGACAAAGGAACCCTCCAGCGGAGAGACACAAAGCAATGCTCAAGTTTAAATGTTGCTGTTTCTCATGGAGTTTTGATAGTCTGTACAAAACTCCCTCATTATCTTTTTTTGTTGTTGACTGATTTCTGAAGGCCCCACTCCACACTGTGTATTCATGCTGCTTCTCCTGTTGAAGATACCGACCTGTGGGAAATTGAGTCCATGAAACTTTCAAAGACCCTTCTCTCTTGGGTGAGAGATACTCAAGCAAGGCCAGAAATCAATCTAATAGAGTTGAAGAAATGAAAGCTGGAGATTCATATACCTGATATTATGATTTTTCTTACTCAAGTGTATCTCTTCTACAGATGACCCCAATCAACTTACCTTCATACCCTCTTGAAAATGCTACCCACATGCAGGACAAGCAGGAGGTCAGTTTTCCTACTCCCTTTATATTGTACACATAATTGATATTTTTGTCATTTGTGCTTGCTTCTAAAATTGTCTATGAAAGTATTTTGTAATGCTTGACTTTATTTCATCCAAAATTGAACTGTGAATCTCTTTAATCAAAAATAACTGTGCTAGAACAGACTGCTGGTCCATGTGACTAAAATATTCCGAATTTTCATAGAGCTGGTCAGCTACAACAATCAATTATTATAATTATTATTATTGTTGTACATACTCACAACATAGAAATCTAAGCTTTAGGTCAAGATATAAATCTGAAAATACCCACACTTTCTATATTAGTGAAATTTTACTACTACTCTTATTTAGTAGGAGTTCTTAATAATGTTTTAAAAATAATTTGTCCATTAAAATGTTGAGGGAAAAGTAAATAATTCAAGAAAATGTAATTTATATCTGAAATATACAAAGGTGTATCACTCATATTAAAATCAAATTCCAGCAAGAAATGCATTTTAGGAAAGATGACATCTTCTAGGTGTATTAGTATGTCTCTGATCTTCTGTATTGCTCTTTCACCTTTCTGAAGGAGAGATGGTTTCTGCATTTCTGATTGTATTTTACCACAACAGTCAGGAATAATATGATCTAGCAAGTTATTCCTGAGCTGACTTCCATACAGAGTAAATGATCTTTGCAGCAGAGGATATTCAAGAACATGGATAACCTTAGCACAATGAGGAGATATGGCCAGATTCTCCAAAAATATAAATTAGTATACCTCCACTGAATAAAAAAGAGCTGTCATTTTATGTCAGCAAAGAAGCTGTGTGATACAGGGTCAAGTTGGTCAAATAACTATGTTCTTGAATTATTTGCTGTAGCTTAAGAAAATGAATAAATTAATTCCTTATGAATACCTTTTCAGTATGACTCCATGCCTTAAATAAAATATTTATGAAAGGTCTAGGAGAATCTTGTCATATTCTGATGGGATAGAGCAGAGAGTGATCTGACACTGTGAGCCAGGCAGTAACACTCCCAACACAGTCTGTGTTTGACTCCTGAGGAGACAAACATCACTAGCAGATCTTAAGTGTAGTGTTGGGAGAAGCTTTTGTTTTAGCAGCCAAACTGTGACAGAGGGCAGCAGGCACAAACTTAATTCTGTCACATCTTCTGCTTGCAGTTTAGAAGGGCTTAGCAGAGTACACAGGGTGCAATGTGCTAAAGCATTTCACTAAAATTCAAAGATGACAAAGATGATTCAAACACTTAGTCGTGTTTTTTTTCTACAGTTTTACCCTCTGAAGCATAAATGATACAGCAGAAAAGCAATGTTTGTTTCATACGCAGGTGATAAAGCACAGGTAGCAAGGAGCAGCTTGCAGGCAGTGTTATACACATCCAGAGATTTAAGTGTTGGGGACTGTGGCTAGCAAAATACTCTCATGGACCAACAAGATGCAGCCCACTTGATTCATTTATAGTGGGTTAAAGTGTGCGTTACTTACAGTCTCTGAAGGTCTGGAGAGTCTTGCCGCCATATCAGGGGCTCTTGCTTAGACAAATGTCCTTGTTATATGTTATTGGCTTTCAAAAGGTTAAAAAATGCACCTGCTGCACAAGACAGATGAATGTTCAACCCTTCTGATCATCAAGTAGACTCTGTTTCATTTCCATGTCACACAGATCCAAAAAAGATCAATCCAGGGCTGAATGAACTCACAGGATATGTAAGTAACTGTGGTATCTATACCCAAAATCGCATGAGAAAATGCTCTAAACACCATCATGTCACTGATGTCCTTAGTGTAAAAAGGGCAAACTCTGACAAAAGTCTGGGATGCAGCTTGGTATTAAACCCATGATGGAGCAACTCAGCTGCTATATGTCTGCATTGGAGTTATTTTCTTCTTTTACCTCTTTTGATTTCAGCCATGAATCCCAGGCTAACTCTGCAGCTACCATAGGACTCCACAATATGAAGTTTACATGAAAATCTGCCTTTTTTAACAAAAAAAAGGAATCATTTTTAAAACCCCTTCTATCTGATAAAAGCAAGTGCTATACATGAAAATCAGTCTTCTTTAACAGAGAAAAGGAGGAATATTCAAAAAAAAAGATCTTTATCTGATAAAAATAAATGTTATAAAACTTTAAGGCAGGCTCTAGGCTCTGGGCAGATGAATGTTCAGACAGATAAGAAGTCTGCGAAAAAACAAGCTCAACCAGGGAATTCCCTTTAACTTGGTATTTATAGTATTATTGTCAAGAAAACAAGAAATAATGAAAAGTCAAAAGCACAGAGTTAAGAAGCACATTCCCCTAAGCTAGAAGTCTGCTTCTTTTTAAACTTCTCTAAATAGTCTCTGAGATCCAAATATTATTTGAGTTCTGAAAAAACTTCTGGCTAGATAGAGAAACTCAAACCACCTCTTGGCAGCAGATGAGCAGGATGCAGTCAGACATGGAATCTTGGCCAGAGTCAGAAGGGAGTTAGAAAAAACATTAAGTTTAACCTACAGAAGTCAAATCTCAAGGTTAGGTGAACCCCCTGCCTTTGCCTCTACAAAGCATTTTCATCTGGTGAGATCAGGCCAAGAAATGCCTTTCAGTATTATCTTTGTCTTCAAGTTACAGAAACCCTGAGACTAAAGGGATGAAATTTTAACTCTGGTCACTGAAATGGGAAATGTGAAAAAAGGTAAATAATATTACCAAGAATAAAGAGTTTGAAAACCAGATGGTTCTCTAAGAGAGAAGTATATAGAAAAAACCCTGCTATTGTGACAAGAGCTGCACAGAGACTGAGTTTGCGCCAGGTGAGAAAAACCTCTGAAAATTTTGAAATTTTCCATGAAGGAAAGCTCTACCTAGTGGTCAAGAACAACACGAGTGGATTGTGTGGGGTCTTCACAAACATTTAATTCCAACAAAATACAAATCCCTTATGTCTTCGTTGCTATTTGAAATATTACATATTTATCTATAAGAAAAAACCCAGCAAAGTAGGCAAATGGTGACTTTCAAATGAATAAATAAAGCTTCGGAAATTTTAGAAAAGACAATGTCACTTTCTTAGAATCGTGCTCTTTCTTCTTTAGAGTGGAAATTAAAATGAGTCCAAGTACCTTAATTCCAATGGTATAAAAAATATTCCCATGGGCTCACTGTGGCCCCATCACATTTCTTGTGAGTACTTTTGTAAGTAATGCACATTAGATCCAGAAGTTGTCATATATATTGACAGCTTCCAGAAGTCCTGTCTGTAAAGAAGATAAAGAATATTTAGCTATTTTTGGAAGGCACTGGATGCAGCTCTGTTTCTGTAACTAAGTTTATATCCTTTGCATCGCACGTCACTGGTACACATGCCAAACAGGAGCATAGCTATGTGCATAATGAGACATGAAAGAATACTGCAAAATATTAATAAAGCCTTTGAATTTTGCATTGTGAGTGGAGAATTACAGCATCTTTAAGCCCAGCATATTGCAGTGACTGATTCCCAGGAAGAACTTTGAATCACAAGTTAAAATATAGCCAACACAGAATGAGAATGTAGTGTGCAATCTCAGTACAAGAGATATTAAGAGTAATTGCCTAATTGCCCCAAGGAGTTTGTAATTCAGTGCCATACTCTAATTTTTTCAGTGGCACATATATTTGAGTGGAAGACTTGTTCATTGAAAGAGCCAGTAGTTCATAGTGAAAGGATTTTAGACCTTTTAACATGTTTCTTGCTATCCTTCGGGCCCAGCTAAAATCTCTATCACTAGCTCTTACAAGGAGCTAGAGATAGCTTTATAAAACAAATTGGTTCCCTTTCATTTCAGTGAGACCCAGAGAAAACAAGCATTTCATCCCAGGGGAATTTAGGAGTCTTTTTTTTTTCTGGAAAACTACCAACTTCTGCATAGGTGTTAGGAGGCCAAATGAGTTTCATTGCATTCTCATACACTGGGCAATAAGAGTCAACTATAGACCACGAGATAAAACAATAATAAAAAAATGTATTCTGAGGAGATCGTCAGAAAGAAATTCATAGGAAAATACAAAGTGTATCATGCTGCATTCCGGGAGAACACACTAAAGCAAGGGCAAAAATAAGATGAATTTACATTCCCTTTAGGCCCACTCCATTTCAACAGACATTGAGCAGCAAAAAGGCCCTGAGGTATAAATTAGAGCAACAGCTGTTCTTAGCTTGCAACACCTCATGTTCAGCTGCCTGCAGGCTCTGTGAAACTCAAGACACCTGAATAACTGTTTCAGAAATGTTTGAATTATTTTTTTTTCTGGGGAACATGCATCCCAAATCCCAATCAGTCTCTTTTGGGTGCAAACCCTGTGCCACTGAGCATCACTAGTTATGCACTTCACCCCCCTCCTCGACTGTCTAGGTGAAGCCACCTTGCACTGCTCAGCAAGGAAAGGGACTGCTTTGGTTAATCGTTCTCCTAATGACTGTATCCCCAGGACAGAGGTAAATGTCTCTCTCCTAACAATAACATCCAAAGGGAGATTTGGACAGAATGCAAGCCTGCTTTAACTTCCTTGACAGGGAAGAATCGACTGGTTTTGTATCAATAACCTGCATTATGGAAGACCAGGATCACAAACATCAGATAACACTGAAATTAAGTAGCACAATTGCCACTCTTTATCTCTGCTTGGTTTGCTTCTGATCAGTCACACAAAGACTATTAGGGAAAGTCACAGGCTTGCTTAAGCAAAAACCAGGAAACAGAGTTAAAATTTCGGCATATTTCCAACATCAAAGCAGTTCTGCGCCTTGTTTACCTGAACACAACCTGCCAGATGTGGGGTGCTTTGACACCTAGAAATATTGTCCTGTGGAAAACAGCCACCCCCTCAGGCTTGCCTTTCCCTACTTTATTGCAGCTCCTTTGCATATTCACTCCCTAAGCATCTCTTACCCATATCAGGATATAACTCTTGCTGGCTACCCAAGAAACTTCTGCCGTGCTTAGCTCAGCATTTATCCTGCTTAGTGTTGTGGTTACTACAGCCTGATTTCACAGTTCTCTGTACTCCTTGATAAAACAAGCCAAACTTTCTAACTGAGCAAAAATATTGTGTCTTTGTTTTCCTGTTCGAAACCAACAGATCCTCGCTATAGGCTGTCAGGCTAATAGGATATCTTCTGTACATCACCTGACCCACAATGTAATTTTTTTATGTCAAGCAAACAATACAGATATGAATTTTACCTGCTTGTGTTTTTCGTTAAGCAAAAACATCTTGGGGAGATCAACAAGCCCTCAGCTCTTGCCCCACAGTGTAATCCACACTTTGATGAATGATTTGAAAGATGTGTACGAGGAAATGTCCGTGCATCTTCCCTGGGATGTTATGGATGGTTTAGAACAATCCATCACATTGTCAAGGTCAACTATAGGCCTGTCAACAGCAGCCCCTTCAAAAATTGTTTCATGCCAGGGTGGACCACATTTTTTCTTTTTTCCTTGCTGCAATATCTCAAGAAGTCTCAGTCCAGGTCTTAAAACAGAGAAGAGAAAGGAAATTCTCCCCCTTTGAAACCTCAGAAAGGCTCAGGCTACGGCTGGTTTGAGACCATGTGGCCTGGCCAGGCTGAGAACATGTGGCTAAACATGACTTAGCTCACATTTACAACGGCAAGATGATTTCCTTTCTGGTTTCTAGTGGTTTATTTAGGATGGGAGAGTGTTGGGACAGTAGGTCCTGAGATGCTGCAGCAAAACTATAAGCAGAGGGAAGAGAAGGAGCAGACTTGGAATGACAGCAGATGATGCATTTCAGAATCAGCAGTAACTCAGGGGGAGCCACAGATGCATCATCCCAGAAGGGAAATTACAGCACCAAGCTCCCCTGAAGTTCAAAACTGGAGCAGAAAGGATGCATTGCAGCTTTAATTATGCTATTAAGGTTTCTTTTCAGGGGAATTACCATCCATTCTCAGGTGCTCACAGAAATGGTAAAATCAAGGAATATTTAGGGAGTGGAAGAGTTTTAATACTGGGTGGCAGAGCTCTTACAGGCTCTAATTTTATTCTGAATAATAGAAATTGTTCCCAAGAGACACTTTCTCAACATCTGAGAAGTATAATATTAATTGCTTCTCCCAATTCTAACTTTCAGGATACTCTTGAGTAAAGCAAGAGACTGGGACTACTATTTTATGCTGGCAAAAACTTAAATGTACCTGATTTAGTTTCTGGTTGGTCTCTGAATTACCCCCATTAGCAGAAGCTATTACTATATGTGCTGATTCTCCCAGCTTTATTCTTCCTAAAGCCTGAGACTTTATCAATATATTGTGTAAAACAACATGTACAGAATCCAGGCACCTCAGTCTCATGCACGTGCCCATTCATGCACATGCACAAAGTACACCTGAGCAGACACAAGAGTCACTGATAAAAGACTAGCAAAGATTATGTGATGAGTCTGTGACATCTTGAAGTAAATGACAAAAACAAGGGGAAAAGCAAGCATGCCACTTCATGAGTGGGCTCCACCTTCTCTTGTGGCCTTTAAAACCTCAGAGTGTTCTTAGACACAAAATTAATGTCTACTATAGTCCTTCCTTTCTCCATCTGTCTTGACAGCTGTGTAGATGAAAATCTCAAAATTTTAAGAGGAGGGGACAGGCCAAGGAAGGCTTCCAGCTGCTTCATTGGACTCTGGTCTTTGAAAGCCCCTCTGCACCAAACTTTGTGCCCTCTGAAAGTAGAGCAGAGATGAACATCTTTCTCTGCATCCTCTGTCCTTGCTGTTTTGAGGCCCTTCAGCTGAGTGCTTGACCCTGGCTGGCTTCTAGGAGACTCCCTCCGGTGTGACTCAGGACGTGTCTGCAGATCCTTTCAGCACAGCTCTGGTGTATTGTCCCTCCTGCACCTTTATGAGGTAAATCAGTGCTAACCCATGAACAAAGAACAAAGGGACAGTGGGAATATCTGGACTAGAGCTGGTAATTTAAACTACTTGCCCTGCACCCAGTTTCCTGCTTCTCAGCTATTTCCAGTCCTGACATTGTCCTTCTCTAGCTGGTTAACTCTGCCTGGTTCCTGTTGCTCCTGGGGACACAGGGAAGCTGCCAGGGAGCTGAGTGCACCAAGGCTTTAACACACTATCTTCCCTTGGCTGAGCAGCAGAGCTTGGCCTCGTCTCTGTTTGCAGCATCTTTAAGATAGCACCTGTTCCCAAGTCCCTGGAAACCAAAAAATGGGCCTCAGATGAGGTGCTCTGGCTCAGATTCTTAAGGAGGTGCATGTAATTCTTTCTGATTGATTTTCATTTGTAACTGGGTGCCTCTGCACCTGTAAGGGTCTGAGTTTCCACAGCATAATGAATCCTCACAGAAAGGAAACCTTTCTTCACCACAAATAAGTCAGCACTAATCTTTCCATCAACTGTTTGTATCAACACACAGAGTCAGAAATTCTGGGGGATTTTTTCCTGTCTAAAAAGAGACAGTTTTCAGCCATCTATTTTTCTTTTTTCTATAGGAATTGTTTAGTATGCAAATGAATAAATATGCATGTAGAAACACGTGTGCACATCTACATGCATATACAAATACCCAAGCCCTTAGCATTGATGCAGATATATTTTTCTGAATTGCAGTAATGTTAAATAGAATCCCTCCAGGGCTTTTCTCGCCACTCCTTTTTACACGTTTGACAGTTTCCCAGGGAATTAGTCTTAGTATTTTATTAGGTATGTGTTTTAAATAATTAAACTTGACAATTATGTGGGAGAAATCTCAGGCAAAAAGGACTGAAATAGCTGAATGCAAAAATAAAAATACTGGGAAGGCTCTTTTTCTTTCTTTCTAAGCTACTCTATCACTCCCTTTGACTGTAGCTCCTTTCCCATTAAATGCCATTGCTCATCATGTTGATATGCAAAATCTCAAATCAGCAGGTACATTTCATTTATTGAAACATTATTTGAGAACAACTTTATTAAAGATTCAAGATGCCAGTACAAGATGACACAGTGCATAGCAGCTTGTAATTTGGAAAGCTTTACAGAATTAAACAACACTCAGCAGCAGGCAGGATGCAGTGTGAATTACAGAAGGAGTGGTGCTAAGCTGGTTCACGGAGAATAAATTAAATATGTTCAGTTACATGGTCAGTAATGAAGATAGGCAGGAGCATGGATACAGAGATAATTGACAAGAAACTGTGTTTGGCAAGAAGTGGGGAGGGACAGAGAGAGTGGCAAGAAAACTTTTTTTAGGTTACAGTATGTGCAGAGAAGGCTGTGGGATTTGTGGGAAAGTGATACCTGGAAGAAAAGGCAGTTCTGCTGCTGCAGGGTTTTCTGTCTGACTGAAAGTCACTGTGAAAAATGAAACATGCTCTGTTTAGATTTGGATGTTGGTATCTACTGCAAAGACTCCCAGCTCTGCCTTTGAAGGCCAGAGTTCAGGGCACTCTGACAGTGGCGTGTCCTGGGAAGGACCAAGCCCCCACAAATAGCAAGATCTTTGCTCAGCTAAAGCTCTTGAGAAAGTTCATTGCATAACGCAACAAAATGTGTACACCAACAACTGAGTACCAGCAAAGAAAACATGTGAACAATAGCTGGGGAGAAACATAATGTATAACATTAATTACAAAGAAATTTTAGCTAAAGCCGGAACTGAGTACTGGGCAAACATTTGCAAATAACATATTGAAATGTGTTATTTCACATTTCCCATATTACATACCAAGAACAAATTTGTACGAAGCATTAGTAAGCCAAGCTGAAACTTTATCCCCACATCAGTTTGAGGTTTTTTTTAAAATGCCCTTTTTAAAAAATAGGGATCTCCACACTTAATTGCCAATTAAGGATTTCTCAAGTT
Source organism: Oriolus oriolus (assembly GCA_013400235.1). Classification (NCBI taxonomy): domain Eukaryota; kingdom Metazoa; phylum Chordata; class Aves; order Passeriformes; family Corvidae; genus Oriolus; species Oriolus oriolus. The sequence goes on along the minus strand of VXBT01009500.1, from coordinate 2,063,546 downwards.
TTTGTTTACTGTAGAAAAACATCTTTCAAGGGATGCTCAGCAAAACAAACCTGACTAATACCACTTCCTGACCTTTTGAAAATAATCCTTGTAAAGTATTTTTAAAGTCTGTTAACAGGAAGTACAAAACTTTGAAAAATACTGAATAAAAATATTTCTGCATTCTTCCAGAAACAGGGAATAATCCACAGTTGGCTCATGCTATCAGCATTTGCACTTTCCTTTTCTACCAGTGAAGATCCCTGTACGTCCCTTGATGCTTCTAGGAGAGATGTTGGCACTTGTCTAGAATCAAAAAAAGTATCAACATATTTTCTATGGTAAATAAGCTTCTGGCATGCTCAAATGTCACCTCCCTCTGCCCCAGTAAGCCACCCCATAAATCCAAGGGCTCTGCAATGCCATTTGATCTTCCAGTATATGCCCTTCCAGTGTTTCTATCAACCACTCCATCATAAATTACAGCTTGTACTTTATGGTTTTGTTTCCTGTCCAGGCATTTCTCTTACAGAGCCACCATCTTTTGCAGGCAGGGAAAGAACACCCAATAGGGCAGAAAAAGCTTAGGCTAAAGGAAAGAGAAGGAAATGAGTGTGGCCCAAGGGATGAATCCTGACTTCGTAAGCTAAAATGTATGGATCCTTTTCCTGATTCTGTTTATGAACTTCACCTTGTTTTCATTTGTTCTTTTGATCAGCCTGAAGGTCCTTAGGCACCTTCCCTCAAGCCCTGCTTGTAGCACACACAGTGTAGCAGAGTCTGACAACAATTGGATGCTTCTAATAGGAAAGTGTTAATAAAAAAGGCTGATTTGTGTAGGATGTGATGGCTGCTGCATTCACCACAAAATATTTCTTCAGAAAGAAGTTTAGATTATTTTCTTAGGAACAGATGTCCTAATGTAGGAGCACTTTTTCCATGACAGATCCATATCCCATTTGCTAATTTTCTGATAGGTTGACATTCAAATCCATGCTGCAAATGCCCACCCTTGAGGAACTGGACTGAGAATGCAAAGAAGCCACATGGCAAAGGCTGCTAACAAGCGACCTATGGCCACATTCATTCTAAGCGTGGGTGTCTGTGGGATGTGAAGGGCTCTGTTCAGCTCTTTATTGTAAACTCATTCACAGGAAAGCAGAAATGAGCCACCACAGACTCTTATCAGGGCCAGAAATATAAATGGGCAAAATGGTTCATCAATCTGTTTTCTAGAAAGTTCTTCATAAGGACACCTGCATGAACTCAGGGAGTCTACAAATTTTAGACCAAGTTCATACTGAAACATCTGACTTGAAAAAGGTTTCTAATAAACTTATGAGTATGCAAAACCCTTTTCTGTACTCATTTTACTTCATTTTTAGATGCAAAGGCAACGAAATAACATGGGAGAACATGTTCTCCTAGTATAAATGCTCATTAACAGAGATGAGAAAGCAAGGGAAGGCTCAGGAGAGAACTTTGTAATGATTTCCAATCTCTTTTGGAGACCTAAGGCAGACTGTTACAGAGGTAAACTATACTCAGACAAATCCATCTTTGTGTCAGGAAAGTCCCCAGTCATGAAACTTCAGAATTTGATGGTACTTAGGAAAATTTAGGAGAAAATTCAGCTCCTGTTGGAATCAGTACAATCAGTGCAATGTGCTAAAATCTCTTAAAGGTCTGGATCTTTGCTAGGAAAAAAGGTAAATGCATCTCTGATCTCTTTCACACAGTCCCACGGATATGACTGAGACATTCATAGCTGCAAGTTATTTGCTGCTGTCTTCCTCAACATGCAGCAGATTGTCTGGGTTATATTCACAGAAGGAAATCCTAGAAGAAGTGGCCAAGACACAAATTGAAGAGACTTCTACATTGCACTCCTGCAGCTCTGGGACCATGAAAATCCCGAAATAGCAGTTCCTGGTCACTGACAGATAGTTTGCTGTCTGCCTGCAGCTAGCTGAGTGGGGTGTATGTCCTGGGATATGAAATTATCTGAAGAAATGTCTGCTTTGATAGCTGGATGGGGTGCAAGGGAGAGCTGGAGAAATTATCTTTAACAGGAGAGCAGCCAGCAGTCAGCATGTAGCTGATTCCTGCCCCCAACCACAGCAAACTGAACAAACAAACACCAACAAAGCTCAGCATCACTTCAATTCCTTTCTAGACTCAGACCCATCCCTGCCTGCCCAGCACAAAGGGGTGATTTTCTGAAAAAAAAGGAGAAAGTTAATTACACAATTCCTCCTGTTCTCTCCCGGATTACACTGGTGCGGTCTAGACTTGCAATTTAGAAAGCTGTTTATAGGCAGCTGCTTGGCAAAGAACAGACATCTTTCTTGTAGTCCAATACATTTAAATATTTAAAGGCCAGCTGCACAGAGCAATGTCCCACAATGTTGTCACTGGGACACGGTGACTCATCCGCAGCCGGAGGAACAGGAATCGGACTTTCCACCACAAGATGGGGCTCTGCCTGCCCTCTTTCCCCATATACCCTGCTTTACGCTTTGCTTTCTGTCCTGCATGAAAAATCATTGTTTCTTTGGTTATAATGTGTCTCTTTTTTCCCTCCTTCTTTTGCTGTATTGAAGAACATAAATTTTTCATGGCAAGCAACTTTTCTGTCTTGCCCCCGAACAGACACACTAAAATGACAAAGCCTCTAGGATCCCCTTGGCTGAGGCAGATGAGTTGTACTTCCAGAATTAAAGCAAAACCTTTATTGCAGAGGGAAACGATGCTGTAACCAGGCCATCTGTTTCACAGCCTTCTGAAATGGAGAGCATTCTTACAGGTTTCCTGCTTATTATTATTTGAGCATTTTGCTCCTAACAGAGGATCAGTGACCAGATTCTGACATTTGGCGCTCACTGGAGAAACAGGAACAGGCTGAAGTTCACAAAACTGTGCTGAATTTTTATGCAAGAATGCATGGCAACCTCTTTTTATAGCAAAGAAATTATTAGCACTGTGGTTGTTCCCGGGGGCTTTCATCAGCTCTTCTCAATGGCTGGTAGTAAACACACACACACATATAAAGGGAATTGGCTCGTGCAGGGTCACACTGCTCCTTTTCCCCATGGAGGGGATGGCTTTGAATAGGATTGCTGGTTTCTATCCATCAGGTGCCAAATGGATTAACTGAATTCCATCACTGACTGGTGTGTGGAGATGGCCACGCCAGAGCTGCCCACCAGCCCCTGCCCATAGATTGTTGCAAACCAAGGCACCATAACCACTACAGGAGGGGATCACCCAGACTCAGCACACAGGGAGGGACTTTCTCCCTCCTTTTCAGGTAATGAGATCTCTGGATTGTACTTGTGAGGATGAACACACATAGTTCTGGCACTGCAGGGTGAGCATCTCTCAGTGTGGGGAACCCCCACACAGGGACCTTCCTGTCCCAATGTCCAGAAATGTGTGCTGAAAACTCAGCTTCTCCAGTAAGGCAGACTTGGGTCCTGCTAAGAGAGTAACTTTCCTTCTTGACTTAGCTACAGGAAGGTGACACTGTTTCTTAGAGCAGTTGTGAGCCTTTTAGAATGATTTTGCAGACCACCAGCAGCCTGTGAATCATTGGTCAGTGCGTGCTACACTTACTACAAAAAGTGAAGGCCTCTGAATAAGCCCAAATCTCATTTATTTGCTTCCTTATAATTTTTACTTCTGCTTCTTCTGCTGTTACATACTTGTGCTTTTCCTCAGTCAGTACAGAATGTTACTCATGTTCTAAAACCACTGAAACACCAGAAGAAAAGGTATTCGCACATTACTAAATTTCATTAAAACATAAAACAGCCTTCAGCACATTTAAAACTTGGAACCAAAACATATTTACTGGATCAAGTCCAGTCCTCTGTGACCTGAGGTTGCTTCCTCATACAAGCTCATTGTAAACTTGTCAAGGCTACTTTAAATGAATTAGAACTTTCTCCCCCACTAGTCCACTTGGAACATTGCTGGGATTTGCTGATAAAGGAATCTCCTAATTTCAAAGTTAAAATTTCTTCATAGCCCTGGGAAGTGGGGTTTCTTGTGCCATTCTTAGCAAAACAGGCCGAAGAAGAGTATCAGAGGCTTTCCTCCATTTTTTTTTTACAAAAGGACTAGGAAGTAATGAAAAGTGATTAGTCAAGCAGTGGGCTCAGGGGGTGAAAGCGCATTTTTAGTGCTGGGTCTGAATGCTAGTTAGAAATCATAAAAAATCTTCTCTGTACAGACTGGACAAGACCCATCAGCAATTCCCATCAATATTTTTTAAAATTCAGATCTGAAGTATTTATGTGAATTAACATGATACAAGAGTAAATAGAAACCACTTTGCCTCTTACCTTAAACCACAGCTTTTAGAAATCACCTTTCTTTCTATGGTCACTGGGGGTTTTAGGGAAAATTGTAATAGATGCCTATGATGCAGGGCAGAGCTGCATACTAGGCTTCCTTCTGCTGTGCTCCTTGAGTGCACTGGATTTTTAAAGTGTATTTTTAAATCTTCTCTCACTACTTTGTCCTTCTTAGACAGAAGCTGTCAACCTTTTCTCACTGAAGTTTTCTTTCCAGGAGACTTGTGGCAACCATCTCATGGCTGTGCCTTATACACTTTATTCACAAAGGCTGAATACCAAGGTACCTAGGAAATGGTACCCTGCTTCCAGGAATAGGGAAAATTTAATTCAAGTAGTTCAGGAAGTGCTCAAATTTGGGACTGGATGCACAGAAAAACTCAGAAGAAGAAATATAGACCCTGTCTACACTTCACATGAAGAGCCACCTCCTATTCCTCCTGCAGATATGAATCCCAGCTGTGGCTCTGCTATCTGTTGGCAATAACAGGGGACAGGCAGCAAGAGGCCAGTGCAGCCCATGCCTGGAGTGCCAGAAAAGCTGCCCAGCTTGCCCTCTGCCAGCTGTGGCATTGGCACACATTCAGACAGCTTCACACAGCCACAGCTATCATCACTCTGGTCAAGAAACACCAGTGGTTCATTCCACACTAAAATGTCCTCTCAGGATCCCAAATACTTTCAGAGAGGAAAAAATTTGCACATCTTTTTTCCTCCAGCCTGCACTTTTTCCTCTTACTAGAATTTGTTTATTCCCTTAGTACTCACGTTTCTGCACAGCCATTCCCAGACTAGTTGTCATTAATTATCGGGTTTAGGGACTGTCGCTTAATGAAGATAAATGACCCAGCAGTCTGTAATATAAAGCCATTTGCACAGTAGCAAATGGTGGGTCAGGCTGGTGGGTCTGCATCCAGTTCAAAACATCCAGCCAGATGTTCCCTCCATACGCACTGTCATCAGAATTGTCACTAATCACCAGCCTCGTTAGCAGCTTCTCTAAACCCAAGCCAAGGCCCAATGGGCCACAGAAGGAAAATTTCCCTTAGAGATTATTTTTGCCAACATGGTTTAAAAATGCATTTAGCCAGGGGAATGTAGGAAACAGCTGCTTGTACTGTTCAGTGTGTGAAAAGATGGCATTTCTTCAGAGCAGTATGGCACTGTTCATAGCAGCAATCAGTGCTGGAGGACACATCAGTGGTTTTGCTTTCAGAAAGATGTTTGTGTATCTCAGTATGGCAGAAAGGAGGTCGGAGAACAGGGCTTTCTTTTTTTCCAGATGACGGTGATGGCCCAACCACCATGAGGGCAGCTGCTGCCTTTGTAACAAAGTTCTCTTGACATAAAAAGATTGAAAGGAAAAGCAAACCAAAACCAAAACCCCCTAGGTAATTCAAATGAACAATGGCAGGATGGTTTTTTTTACATTAACATTTTTCGTGTAGTTGGAAAAGCTGTGACAAAATGCAGTACAAACCTTTTAATTCTGTCTCTTACCAATGTCTCATCCAGTTCTACTGAAATTTTAGAGGCTAAACACACTCAATATCCTCAGCCAACATCACAACCTCATCACAAAGAATTAGTAAAACAACAGCAAGGAAGCTCATAAAGGTGAAGTTTCAAGGAATCTTATCTCCAGACAATTGTGCCAGCTTAGTTTTTTACATCCTCTCCTTCTCACATATTCTCACTATTCTGCTTTGTTGTACCGATCTCTTTTTTCTCTATTATTCCCTTTTTGAATAATACTGAAATGAGGTCTTTTCTTCTCTCTCTTCCTATCTCTTCTAAATAGAAGCGAACCTTATAAGCAAAGAAGTGCAAATCTAGTATTCCTCCCGATGATGTCTGAGTGGATTTGAAACTTAAAATATAACCATTTGTTGCATTCTGGATAAATGATCTGATAATAAAGGAGCTTTGTGCCTTCCTTTGGAGGGCTGGTCTTTTGTACAAAAAGTACAAATGCAAACTGGTAAACCTGCATGTGGTATATGGTGATCTATATTTCTGTGTGGCTTCCTGCACTCTTCCTTTTACATAATCTGTAAGTAAAAATATTAGTAAGATGGAGGGTTAGCAATGTGCATTGTTATTCAAGGTAATTAAGGAAAGTACACAAGTCATTATCATTAGTGGTTCATAATACAGCAATCAAAACATGGTTGCAGCTTAGCCCTAACTCTTAGCTGACTGAGCAGGGCCACTGCAGCAGGACTGTGGAGAAATGCTCTATGACAAGAGCTTTGTAATGATTTACGGGGTGCTCCTTAATTGCACAATCAGTTGTTTGTTTCAGTTAATTGAATTCCCCATCCACTAATTACTCTTTGCAGCTCTTTATGCCACTGTACCAAAAGCTTAACTTTTCATACAGCTGCCTTAGCTCTGTTACCTCCCAGGACTTTTCTGCCTCACTGAATTGAATTAGTGTTGCCTCGGGAGTGGATCACCAGGAATGATGGATTTACTTCCCATATGAATTCCCTATATATTGTACACGTGTCTTTAAAGAATGTGCCAGGATGCGAAGGGGGATGTGGCTGCTTTCTTCCAGGTGTACTACATGTGGAGTCTTGATCTTTACTCCAGAAGTCACTGCTACACCCACGCCCAGGACACAGTTCAAACCATCACCTGCTGCATCCTCGAATTCTTAATGTCTTTCTGTCACAGAGGAGAAAATTGCCTATGTTTAATGGAATTTGAAACTGCTAAGAAAAAAATCTGTATTTCTCTCTGTCACTATAAAGCTAAGCAAGTAATACATCGTGAGCACGTAAGAATGAATATGCAAGCAGAAAAGGATGAATGGAAGGGATGGTGGCTATCTCACTGGCTGCTGAAATCTGCACACAAACTTGTATTTGCTCCATCACTCCTGAAATGTTAACTGCTCTTCACTGTCTGCTGCTATTTATTTTTAAACTGGTTTGTTGTTTTTATATTTTATTTATACAAAAGTCACCCATATTTGAAATATACAAAAGTTCCAGTTTTAACTTGGATGTTTATGAAAGTATTTTCGAAACTACGGAAAGTTGGAAAGTCTTCCCTCCATGCTTGTTTGCACATTTATCGAGGCACTTAATTTTCCATGATCCTCTCAGTCTGGAAAAAAAAAAGTCATTTACAATTTGTTTATAAAGTCCTTTTCCTCCACACACACTTGTATTAGTTGTAAATGATTACTAGGCACATTTGTTTTTTATGTTTCTGCTTTTAGCATTGCCAGATGCTTACTAGTAATGATGATTCATTTGTTTCACACACATTGATATTTCTGGTGCTTCTGCTCCTAAGATAAGCAGATGGAGGGTGGCTGAATTTCACCAAGCTGTGTATTACAAACAGGTAGGATGCAAGTAAGGGAGTATGAAACAATGTGCTGAGCTGCCCCTTATTGTCAGATCCTCTGTTGCCAGCATAGACCAAATATCAGTAATGTATGTTTTATGTCAATGCTTTCTTGCCTTTTACAGCCTTCAACAATAAACCAGCAGGCAGTGGAATCTCAATATTCTGCTGGGATTTTACATAGTTTAGACACAGATTATTCTCAGCATCTCTTCTCCTTTGTGATGCTTTGTTTTCTGTTGAAATCCAGCAAGGATTAAAAATCCTTCTGCACAAAATCACCCATTCAAGATATAGATCGCCTGGATTACACTGATGTGCAGAACAGCTGCCACTTTGATTTGGAATTAACAAATAGAATATTGGGAAGTAATAATTGCTTATAGCTGAGCAAAACGAGTGTGTGTAAGAAAGAGAAAAGCAACTTTGGTATGCCAGCCTGAGAGGTTGCTTTGAAATAGCACAACTCTGACAAGTTTAATTTCAAATATGTGGTGGTTTTCAACTTTGATCCAGCCTTTTAATTTTGTTGTGGTTCATCTTTAATTTCTCTCAGAAGCCACCTGCTACCAACACCTTACCATGCAAAGCCAATACATTTTGTAAATGGTTGTAAACTTCTTAAATTACTCCACTCCTCCCCCTCCCCTCCAAATCACTATAAAATGAGAAGAAAAAAGGTTAAAGCTTTTATTTTATGAGATTTTGAAAATAAGCTTTGTCACTGGACGTTCTTCATAGGACATTCAGTTTGGTAGCCTGAGGGAACTTGGAAAAGATGGTTGGTGTCCTCTACCAAACAGATGAATCCTAGCCCTGTCACTGCTAGAAAAGGAAAAAGAAAATACCAAGTAAGAAAAAGAAAATTGTCAACAGTGCAGTATAATTTCTGGAGAGGTTAACTTTGGCATTTTTGGGTTCTTTTGAAGGGGATTTTAGTGCTGTTGAAAAAAAAACAACCTTGAATGTAAAAGAAGAAAAGTAAAAATTGACTGCACCAGATTCTTTTCCAGTAAGTTTAATTTCCTAATTATTTGTAGGGTCATTCCCAAGAGCTGCCAAGGTGTGACTCATTTTTATTAAACACTGTGCCATCCAACTCTGTTCATCAATATCTTTCAGCCATTCATTCCTCTCAGCCAGTGTCCCTTTTAAGAAGAACTCACAGCACTGGATTCAATTGCTTCAGCTCTAGTGAAAAGCTCACATCAAATATGCTGAAGAGTGTGTAACCTTTGTCACAGAGCTAGTTAGGGGACTAGGATGAGTCCCTCCCAATAGAAGTAAGTGGTCCTGTTGAGCCTTGGAGGATAGTTTAACCTACAGATCCACACTGAGTCAATATCCAAAGACTGCTCCTAGGGCCACATCTTTTGAGCTTATTACCTATCAAAGAAGCCTTTAAAAAAGAAATTTTTGATTCATGTCATTAAAAAGTTCATGTCAATTTCCTTCAAGAACAATGATTAATGCTAAATAGCTGAGCAAATTCTGTTCTATAGTTCTGGTTGTGACCCAGAATATTTTACATCCTACTCTGTTCTTCCATAGTATCTGCATCAAAAATAAATAAATACAAATAAATCCTGCTCCAGTAATTGCTCAAATTCCCATCGTAGCTGATGTTTTCTTTTTTCTAGACTGGGGGCTTGAGGACTGTGTGGAGGCCTGTTAATCCTTTTGATTCATTATGGATAAAAAAAGAATTTTCAAAATAAAGTGGGATTCATTGTTATTCTTTCCATAAGGGCAATGGAAAGAGAGAGAGGAACTACGCAGTGGGTAGTTCAAGAATGCTAAGACTGATTTGGCACTGTTCATTAAGGTTGTTGCATTATAAATGATCATGAAATGCACTATTTAGAATTCTAACTACCCCAGTAAAGGCGGCACATTTATTTTTAGAGAACTGTTAGGAACAATTGCTTGGTTTTCCTTATAAACAGCGGCAGCCGCAAGTGGAAATTAGCTGATGTGTAAACACAGTTGGGAGGTAAATGTGTCTGTGTTGGAGCGAATGAGCTGCATTGCATGGCAGGCAAATATCAGCCAGAAAACTGCTCTATTCTCTGCTCCATCAAATCCTACAGGAAATGCTCTGCTAGCTGGTGTGGTCAGATAAACACCGAATCTCCGTCGTGGTTGTCTTGTGGTTGTACCTTCACCACTGAAACCACAGCAAACACAGTAACTATTCTGCCCGGCAGTGGCACTGGCTGAAATAGCCTGCAGATGAAAAAGCTGAAGACTAAAGGCTTCACTGCAGGAGAGAACATCATCCAGGAGGTCTTCAAGAACACCTGCTGCTGCTGATGTGGTGGGGAAGTTCCAGTGCTTACATTAGAAGAACCGTTCTCTGAGGAACAAATTTGCCTAAGTTATGCAGACTAGAATTAATTTTGAATTATCATCACTTAATCATTTATAAAGTTAACTTGGGCTCATTTCCAGTGTCTTTCCTTAATTCTCCCCTTTGTTTAAATTGGGAAATAGTATGTACTTTGCTTCTGCACAGACATGTTCTGGATCACCACACGTTTTCATAACAGCCTCTCTCCAGCTTCAAGAAGCCTTGCTTTCAGGTGTTCTTGATTGTACACAGTATTTCTGGAAACTTCCTACTCTTTTTGATGCATTTTTTTTCAATCCATGCTCCTTTTGATGAATTTATGGAACCCCCAAAGTTTACAGATAAATGCTTTACCAGAAAAGGGTCTCATAAGACTATTTTCAAATTTGGAATCTAAGGTGGACAAAGTCATTTACTGCTGAGACCATTGGTTTTTTCTCAAGGTTTTCTGAAGTATATTCTACCTTAGAAAAGAAATCACTTTAACTAGGATGTAAATGCATATCCAAATATGCAAAATTATTCTGTATTTTGCATAGCTGTGAGGCTGTGCTATGTGGAGGCCATTTAAAAAAACTTATAATGAACATCAGGAGATATTTTAAAATAGTAAAGCTTTTTTGTTTGTTTAACCATCTCCCAAGTGAACAGGACAGGGAAAATTGAGTCAAGGAAACAAAATTTCACCTCTGGAGAAAACCAAACTCAAGCTGATATTTTAAAAACTTTACCTTAAACCTGAAAAATGCAAATCACAGATCTTCCCCCAAACTGGTCACACCAAAATGTATTCTGTCAGGGCCCACTGAAGAGGCTCAAAATGAAAACCATAAAATATTCATTTAGACGTTGACTTCAAAAAAAAGACTTGACTAAAATTGGCTTAATGTTTAAATACAAAGGCACTTCAAATTGAAACACTTTTTTCTTCCTTTAATGAGTGTCAAAGCAATTTTTTGGACAACACTGACCCATTTTTAGCTTAAAAATTCATCCAAAATAACTCTTCTGTCAAAAGGACAATTACAATAAAACTGCCTTTTAAAATGAAATAGAGAAAATTCTTTAGAGAGAAAATTTTTGAGAGAAAATTCTTAACCATGTCATGTCATGTCATGTCACTTGACTCTCAATAGTGAAACAATCTGGACAAAGATATTTTAGTGACAAAAAGGTATGGAAAATTATTCATGACTGTCAGAAATGTCTAGTCTGAAATATGGTCTGAAGATACTTTGTCTTATGGGAATGTGGTAAGGATGAACATGTTGTGGGGATGTTCAGATGGTCTTTTGATGTGGAGACTGACAAATAGAACAGCCAAATGCAAGAGTGGAGTCCTGTGGTCTGTGAGCCATTTGTGATTTACAGTTACATCTGAGACACCCCTGTTAGGCACCTGAAGAAATGCCAGTTCACACATGTGAATGCAGTCCATGGAAGCCACATGTCCCCACTAAATCCTCATTTCTGGAGAGCTTTGGTAGGACCTGGAAGTTTAAAAGCAGTTAAAAATCACTGCATTTAGCCGCTGAGAAAAATTTCCACCTGGAGAATCTTGAAAAGTGATTTTTTTCCCCACTAATGCTTTTTGAAGCTCCTCCCATTCCTGATGTGTGAACTGCTCTTTTCTTTCATAAACACAAATATCCTGTTCACAGCGCTGCCAGTTACAGCATTCCCCGTGTGTTTTGTTTTTCCTGTAGCTGAAGATAAATTTTAATTACTTTTGGATACTTTGCTGCCATTTCCCTGCCAGAAGGGTCTGAAGGGAACACATCACCCCTCAACCCCTCAGCTGGCAGAGACTCACCAGCATTACCAACTAGGAAGAGTAACACTGTCCCCCCACACCATGGTTTGTTTTTGGCACGTTTGCTTGGCAGAATCCTTCTCCTCTACCCTCAAGTTTTTCAGGGAGATACTGCACACTGAAAAAAGAGATACCTGCAACCACATGGATATGTGGAAGACAAATCTCTCAGAGTGATCACAAGACTGTGTTTCAATTTTAGAGCCATGCAGCTAGAGAGGGCTGCACTTTAACACATCCCCTCTGCTCATCCTGCAGTGCAACACACAGCTCCTGTGATTAATACAAAGCACCGTAAAAACATAGCTTGCTGCCTGCCCAAATCTATTAACCCTGTGTGAAGGTCTGCTACAGAGTCAAGGGGCCTTCATGGACCTTTTGATTCTCCCAGAAGTTGTAATTTTTTCCCTCATTAGGATTACCCACATCTGCTTTTAATCAGGCCCTCCAGAGCTTCATAGGGAAGACTTATCGCTGATTAGAGAGTGATGCTTGCCCATATTTCTCTCTTTTCTGTTCCTTAGAGGCTCAGTTGGAGGAAGAATGTCTTTTTGCAGAGTCTGCTGTTGCAAAATGAATTAGAAATTATGAGATTGGGAATTTTCTAGTTATGAAATTTCCAACAAGTTTTCAGGGGACAACAAAGATGTATGATAAGAACAACAACAGCAATAATAACAGTAATAATAATAATAGAATTAGAATATGCACAACACAATTACCACTTGCTGATTGATGCCCAGCTGGTCTCTGACCTGTGGTCCCTGGTCATCTTTTACTCCAGTTTATGTAATGAGCATGACAGGCAGGATTGTCTATCGGGGGTAAGGAAATCCTGCCAGTTCTTTCAAGCCCAGACAGGTGCAGAAGGATAGGGAGGATGATGGAGAAATTAACAAGTGGAGAAATCACCACCTGAGATGCCCTGGATCTCAGTTAGCAATCATTCAAGCCCACATATGTTCAGTTGAACAGGTTTCTGCTGCATTTAGGGACATGATTTGGTGGTGGACTTGGCAGTGTTGGGTTAATGGTTGGACTCAATTATATTAAAGGTCATTCCCTAAATTATTCTGTGATTCTGCCTGAGAGTCACGTGCATTGGCTGCCATCCAGCTGGTGGCTCAGAGGGAAGCACTTTGCCTTTCCCAGGCCAGTAATTCTTCTTAAATCTCAAGGGAATATGGGGTCTACAGCATGGCACGCTGTGCTTTTTGCCCAAGGAATAGAGTAGCCAAATTTGTGGAGGATGCTTTATGGGAAGTTTTGCCAAAAGGCTCCACGTGTGAGATAAAGGTGAAGGCTCTGGGTTGGGTTGCTTACAGTTTGCTTCTTGATCTCTGTCCCTGCTGTCCTATGCTTGGGGAAACTTGATGTTTCTGGTCCAGAAAAAGAATCAGAGCAGTTCTATAATATCAAGAAAACTTTTGGTGAAGCATTGTCTGACACTTCATCCACCCAAGAGGGGTCAGCTCCAGGTATAGTGAGAAAAGCATCTACTAATAGTGAAGAAAGTAAAAAAAAAAAAACTAGGCAATGAGTTTGTACAGAAGAAAGTAGAAAAATGTCTTTCTAGTTCAAGTTTCTTGCAGCTTGAGTAGTAAAGGATGTATTTATAAACCACAGATTTTTCCCTCCTTTGGAGAATTAATCCCTCCCTACCAGGAAACTGCCAGCAGGTTCAAGCAGCAGATGCCCAAGCCAGCCGTATACACTGCCAGTTATCAGCAGCCCTCACTATAATGCACAAATCTGAGTGGGAAAACTGAGCAGCTGCCAAAGAAAACAGCCTGAAGGAAGGGGGAACGCACGGATATTCACAACGCCTGAATCATGGGCTCAAGGAGCAAAACTACTTCGAAGCTTTTTGTTTTCTAATTTCAGGAACAGATTTATGAAGGGGGCTAAAACAGTCCTCAGCCCTAAAGGTACTGGATGTAAAATATGTTTATTCTTGTATCAAGGCTATGTAGCAACATGGTCTTATTAAATACAGATCAGACCTCCTTTTTTCACCATGGCTTTTTCTTTCTTCCTTCTTCAGTCTTGAAGAAGAATTGCATCTTTATTCTATGAGTTTCTTTCCCTCTGCTCATGTTTCTGCCAATTTTTTAAATTTCTTCCTTCTTTTATTTTTTTACCAGACTACATGACAGAGGTTTACCACTTCATCACAGTAATTCTCTTCCAATTGCCTTAACAGCTCTTGCTATAGTTTCATATGTATTTTATCACAAAATATATATGCCCCTCATATGTTGATGAGGGGTGTATATGTCTGTAAATACAACAGTTTGAATTGAAAATGCAATCATGAGCAAAATGCTATTTATGAAGATTTTTCTCATTCTAATAAAATCTTAATTTTTTTTTTTTTTTTTTTTTTTTGCCATGGAAATGAAGCATCTTCAGACAAACTCATATCTCTTTCAGTTAAATGCTTTGAACTTTCTGAAAACCGTTATTTGGTTGGCTCCTTAATCTTTGTGCCAAGGTTTCCTGCCATGCTTCCTTCTCTAAAGAAGTCTGTTCAGACTGAATGTACCATAAACAAGGTTGTGCCCCTATTTTATGGTACATATAGATAATGGGGAAATGGTGTTTTCAATAACACAGTTCAAAGGAGTCAGTAGAATACAATATTTGGATATGTCATCATCTGTTAAAATACTTTAAATCAGTATTAAAATTTTATGAAATCTTCCTTTGCATCTCCGTTCACATCCATACTTTTTCTTAGTGTTGTATTTGCCGTTTAGTTTCTCAGTCTTTCCTGAACAAGTCATGCCAAAAGAAACACGGAAACCTCCCAGTCATGGTAGGAAGGGAGAATGACATGAAAAGGCTAATAGGTGGGCTGACACATCTGCTCTTGTGTCAGTGACAAGCTTAAGGCACCATACAGCCTTGGGAATGTCAGGAGATGCTCACTGGGAGGTGTTCCTGGGCAGAGCTACACAAAAGAGGTGCTAAAATGCTAAAAGGAATGTAGCCTCCCTTCTTTCTGTTGCGGTCCTTGGTCCAAAACATGAGCCTCTTGTTGTATAACATGGTTGTGGCATGGGTGAAGTTTGTTTTCAGTCTTCCTTGAAGACACATCTCTGTGGAATAAATTGTTTTATCTTCAGATCCTCAGTTCTGTCTGAGAACTTGTTAGGCTTATCTTTTAATATACTTGAATACAATATATTTCAATATAAAAATACAGCCACCGTCTTTTGCAGGCTGTGGTTTTATTCATAAGTCTTATTGACATCTTGTGGACCAAGCAGCTCTTTATTTTTGACCTTTTACCATGAATTATTTTGATTCAGCCAGACTTCTGTGTGTGTTACAAGCAAATAAACAAACAAACAAAAATTAGGCCATTCCTTCACAAACAGAGCAGCTCATAATTCCAAGGGACAGGTGGTGCTGCTGCTATAAATGTCTGCAACACACAAAGGAATATTCCTTACCTTTGCCATTATTACTGAAACAATTGCCTCCTATGTTAGAATAGTTAACAAGCCTGCTGGAAGGCGTTAGCTTTGATTACAGTATGACATGACTGATCTATTGTGACAGCAGCTAAAACTAAATGTCCAATTAACCTTCAAAGTCAGTCTGTGGCTCAGCAGTATTCGTTTTTTTCACTCTGCAGAGGGCCTTTTCACATCTCTCACACATTGTAATGTGCTACTGGGCGTCCAACTTCATAAAAGCTACTCCAGACTAACGTGACTGATCAGCAAGATCACTTGTCATCTGTACTGCGGCTGAGGCCTCCTTATCCATTCTTAGTTGATCAGGGAGTGTTGGCTTGTCCATGAACTTGAGAATTGTCCTAGTTTTTATTGGAGTTCTTGCTGATTACAACAAGCCATCAGGCTTTAACCTGACTGGGTGAGGTCTGCTGCCTTTGGCACAGTGGGTGATCCAGAGGGTGGGCTGTCTCCGCATCGCATGGAAGTGGTACCACAACCAAGCCCCACGGGATCAGTCTTTTCTTTGAACACATCCTAGATCCAGACTTGATGCCAATATGCAAAATCAAAGACGTTTTGGCCCCCAAAAGCAATCTTGGTGATAAGTTTGTATGGCAACTCTCTGCAGTGCTTCCATTTCCAGGTGACAACAAATCCTGTCTTGTGAGGCAAGGTCCTGATCCCCAAAGTATATCCTTTGAGATAATAAAACCCTTGCCAAAGATTCATATCTAAAAGGATACTCCTCTGCTCAAGGTAGAGATTTTTAGAGGGAAAATAACATTTTGGAAGAGATTTCTTTTTTCCACCACAGGTTTTATTTAATAAAGTACTACAGAGAATCAAGAAATGGATCATATAACAGCCCTGGATAAATCTTTTCCAGTTGCAGTCATCTATAGGTCAGTATGCTTCACACCCACTCTCCACTTTCATATACAGTCAGAAGAAGAGTTTGCCAAGGGACAGCCAAATTCAGCACATTTCATTCAGTCACCAGATGCCGGACATCAGCCTTTTAGAAGTGACTGAAAGCAGTTGAGCAGTCAAGGCTGTGAAGGTTTAATTTGACAGGTTTTGATATAAGATGCATGCTGAAGGAAGTTCAAATGCCCCAGTGCTTTTTGTACATAAAGAAGCATTGTTGGCATGGCACCATGGTTCGAGTCTTCACCTTGTTTAGAGGGACACAGACAAGTGTCTTGGGAAAGAGCGTAATGCTATTATGGTCTGTCTGCAGTGGGGATTTACCTATCAACACTGCAAAATATCGACATTGCCTTTTTTGAACTTTGGGGAAGAAATCTGTAGAACCAAGTATATCTTGTCAGAAGAGCATCCTCATTTCTAGCTGCTTTTACACATTTTTTCCTGATTTTGGTCTATTTTGTCAAGAGCAAGCTTAGGAAAGCAATGCTGATCAACTGCTTGCTAAATCACCTCTATCATTCAGTCTATTTTAATTCATACACTGGCACTGCACACCCAGATTTACATTTTGAAGAATCTGTTCTCATATTCTGGATGACAGAAAGATACTCCAGAGGTTGCAAAAAGGAAAGAGCTGAGGGAGCTCATTTCTCCTGGGGCTTAAGTACAAGATTCAATCATCAGTTTTAGACTCTTTTTTCATTAACATTCTAAATTGTGCAGCCCAGCACATTACAGATTATTTTTCATCTGAACCTCCTAAGAAAAATACTATCTTTATATTGTAATCCTACATGGATATGCCTAAATTGCCATCAGTACCACCCTTCTTAAAAAATTTCAGCTATATTTGTTAATGTTCTTGATGCCTCTCTTAAAGGGCTATGGTGCCCGGGGTTTCCTCTCACTGTCACCGGTATTTGTGACATTCAAAGTGATTTCTTGTGCTGTCTATTTCTAACAGCTTGCCCCAAAGCTTGCTCATGCCTTCACTGAAGACACTGGTACCAGACGAGATCAGGTAACCACAAGTGGAAAAAACAAATGTACCCTGCCATAAAAAGGGCTGAGATGGTGCCAGCCACTTCTGAAACATTACTCTATTGAACTCTGTCGTTCTGAAGAGTTCAGGTCCTTAAAGTTGTGTCCAACAGCTGGACTGTTCCTTCCACCTATTTCATAAACACATGTTGATGGATAAGGGATTAACACACTAATATTTGACAGGAGAAGGTGCAAGTGCTCAGAACCAGGCTTTCCTCGGCTTCAGTGGGAAATTCTTCTGGTTTAAGAGTCATGATGGCATCATGGTAATCTTGCTGAAACAAATGTAAATTATTCCATCTTCTGTCATGAGCATCATCTTTGTCCCCTACTGTCACGCTATGGCCTTTCAATACTGTAAAGACTAGACCTTACCAGAGTCTAAGACAGCAACAGGGTCACATAAATACAAGATTGGTCTTTATGAAGTTTCAAACCCAAAAAACAGTTGAATCTGTAAGTTTATGTCCTGGACATTAAAAGACCTCCACATGGAGCAGAAAAATCATTATTTTCTGTAACTATAAGTACTGCTAACATTATTTCAATCATCCAGCTGCTACCCCATAATTGTTTATTGACTCCCATAATTTAATCCTCCCAAGGTACACCTGCTCTATCATTACCTGAACTTCTTGCATGTTTAAATTGAAAATTGTATAAATCCCTGCACAGATAGTGAAAAAGATAAGGAGGGCTACTTGTGAGGAAGAATTTTGCTAATGTCTGTTCCTTACTGCAAGAAGTATATGTTGTACCTCAAAAAAAGGTGCACTACCATCTCTTTATGATGCACAGCCAGTAAATCTAATTAAAAATGAGAAAACAAACCAAAAAATCAAGCTGTTTTCTCCCAGGTTTGTGAATATTTCAAAAACTCCCCCTTCACACTCCCCCTTTTACCTGTGTATGAATAATGACCTCACTTGGTATTTATTTGTTTCCCATAATTACCACTGGTGTGGTTTTAGCCCCAAAACCTTTGCTTCTTTTCCATGACCAACTTCCTTTTCTTTTTTCCAAAGAAGCCAAAAAAGGATAAGCAATGAACAGAGAAGGCAAACTTAGTGCAAATTCATGAAGCCTGTGAATCACAAGCCTGTGTTTCCATTACTACCCATCAGTTCTTTGAATATAACCAGTAAGCAAAGAGTGTGCTCCCATAAGGTAGCAGCAAATGACACTTGAGATGTTGGTCCAGAAACGTGCTAGTGAACATGTTTGTTCATTATTCACAGACTGCTTCATGCTAAGTGACCTCAGATGTCACTGCCACCTCTCCCCTGCTCTACAGTTGTTTCTGTCACCTTTTAAAGTCAGCTCAGAAGAACTCCAGTTAGCACAGATTAGGCATGCCAATCACTATGAGAAATGTATTGTAGCTGTATCTACATCTTGTTTCGTTTTAAAATACATATTATTTAACTGCCTTTAGCAAATGCAACCCCCTGTGACTTCAATTTCCTGCAGTGTTCCAGATTCTAAGTTCAACAGTGTGGGAGACCCTGCTGGTCCACTCACTTCTAAACCAGCTGCAAATGTGAAAAATAGAGGGGGCTTCAAACTTTATTTCGTTTCATGTATTCAGGTGCAACCCTTTCCTGGGCCCTCTGAAACCATACAGGACACCAAATGAGGGAATGGGGAGAGGCAGGGAGATGAGGCCTAATTGTGACGTTCAGCCAACAATTAATCCTCTCTTACAAATTTTCAGTTACATAGGAGACATCGATACTTTAAGACAAAAAATAACAAACTTGACAGCTCTTGCTCACTCCTCTCACAGGAGGTTGCTTGGCAACCCGGGAATGTGGGAGAGAGGAAGCTGTGGGAGTCAGGCACGGGAAGAGGAGTGGGTTTGGCACTTCTCTGGATGCCCAGAAAGCCCGTGGAGGGTCCACACTACTATAGATGGTGAGCATAAGAGCAACCCTATGGCTCCTTTAAAGACCCATGGGACAATTTGTCCTTCTAGCCAAGGTCAAGGACAGTGCCTTGGGCAGCAGGAGCAATGCTGTTCAATTCACAACTTAGTGGCTTAAGAGACTTCCTGCTTAAGAGGGAAAAAGAGAGTTCAGTGAAGGCAGCTGAGACATGCTTGTGTATGGTATTGTGGCTGCATAGGAAGAATCTGAAGGAAAGTTAACCCTTGCCTTCTGAAATTCCAAGTTCAAGTACTACCCACTGCTCTGTTGTTTCCTCTGCTATGTCTGTGGGCTGAGATCCTTCCTTCCTCAGGTCCTCTGAACCTGACACAGCACCACTACATGCCTATTCGCAGGTCAAGTCATCCATCCCAGAGAAAGCTGCTTTCCAGAGTACTCCAAAGCCTTCTTTTCAGTCCTGTCACATTGCTGCTGGTCTTGACATTGAAAAAAAGGAGTAAAAGAGCACATCTAGCATAACTGCAATGCAGCAGCAGGTCCATACTCATATCTTCTGCTCTGAGATCTCAGTAGGCCCAGGATAAATTTTTTAGGGTCCTTCTGAGCAGGGGTGAGTGTGTGTCCAGAGAGCAAACTCAAGGACCTCGTGCTGTGGTAATGCTGCTGTTTCAGTATCACTGGTGTTGCAGGAGAAGCTGCCCCTGTGCATGTGGCTGCTCATGCACAGCAGCAAGGAGGGAAACAGCTGCTGTAATCCACCCTGCATTACTCCCCAGTGTGAGGAGCTGGAAATGCATACATGATCAGAGATTGTGCTTCAAGTGAAGGGGAAATTCAGCTTATAGCTGGGAACCAGTGGCTTTCTAAAACACACTGGCATAACCATGCCTGGCACATCTGTCGTATTTATAATTTGTCTCTCCCCTCTTATAAAACCAACCTGTTTTTCTGGCCAATTCCTGTTTTCCCCACCAAATCTTGACTTTCTATGAGGTGCCGTAAACCACTGAAATGATTCTCAGGCACTATAGTGCATGAAGGATGGGTCCCACTACGCTGCTGCTCAATGAACAATGCATCACCTGTCTTAGCTGAGATAAGATAGATTATAACATAGATACCCCTTTCCTCAGCACATATCTTTAGTGCTGCTGACAGCACTGCATCACAAGAGGAGATAATGTCTACCCACCTGTAGCAACATGCTTTTGTCCTTGACCTTTTAGAATCACGTATCTCACCCTCTGAGTGTCAAAATGTCAGGCAAACAGGGTGAGCCTTGTGCTCCCAAGGCCCTCCATGCACAGGAGGAGCTGACGGGCATCTCAGCCTGGACAGAGTAAGATACTAAACCCCATACAGTGTCAAAGTCTCAATCAGCCCATGCATCAGGGGGCTGCTCACCTCTTTTTGTCAAGGCAGATGCTGTTTGCTCAGTGCTTCAGCAGCATTAAAAGGTTGACAGTCAAGCATAGAACTCTGGAGGAGAAAGCCAAAGAGAGCAGGATGATGGCCACATAGTTGCCATCCTCTGTGGGAGAAGATCAGAACTGCCTAACTTCTAAGTATGAATGTTACCAGGCTCCTGCTTGGGAACTTGGATCACGGTGTGATTTCAGTCCTTGGAGTTCTGATGGACCACCCAAAAGCTGATGAATATGAATAATCCTTGCCCTAGCTGGTATGATCAGTATGATTGCAAACAGCCCTGTTTCCCTTTCTTATGACCTTCTCTATAGAGTTTTCCTCCACTGCTGAATTGTAGAAGTCTGCAAGAACTCATAAGATTCTTTGCCCATGTCTCTAGCTCAGTTCCACAAAACAAATTACTGCAAATCAGGTTTTCTCTTTTTTTTCCCCCACTAAATTTTGTCACTAATCATTTAACATCAGAAGGCTGATTTCTGATGTAGCCTAGCTAATCTATCTTAATAACAGCCAGCTAACTTTTTGGAAACATTGGTGATCATGGGACTTGCAACGCCTCTCCTGGCTTTAGTGGATTTCTTATGCTTGGAGACTTACAAAATCATTGCAGATGTTACTTTTCTTTCACGTGTCTCCTAAAGGCTATTCCAAACATCTTGCTGAAATAACTTCTTTTTATAAAACTGCCTAAGATAATTTTCAATGTCTCTGTTACCCCAGAGTGCTCGCTGTAATCAGCTATTAAAAACATTTCTTTCTGCCTTCTCCAAATCTACCTTCTTCCTACATGTTTTCACCATTCAGTAATCCCAGCTGGTTCACATACATGGAAAACCCATTTGTAGTAATTAGACAAAATTACTTACACCTGCTCAGCAACGCACTGCATTCTTATCTGCAGTAAGTGACATTTTCCCCAAAGAGTACATTTTAAATGAAAAAGTGTTCCGAGATGTTTTCCTCTCCTTGCCCTCCTCTCATTCTGTCCCAATTCCATTTATTTTTTGTGGCCTTTTGACCGGAGTTACTTTTTTAGAACTGAATCCAGGAGAGTGCTGAGCTGACAGGTCCCCAGCTTTTGTGTGAGCACACATCTGTTGAACTGAGTTTACTGATGAGTGTGGGAGGCACCAGCTATGGCAGTGGGCAAGGCACAATTTCAGCCTTGCAACTGCACACCTTGAACAGCTGTGTCCTTCAGCACTAACAGCCCAAACTGGGCAAGCAGGATTCCTCTCCTGCATGGATAGGGTATATTTCCTTAGCATTAAACGTATTTTTCTGGAGCACTAGAAGTTGAAGGGTGTTTAAGCAATATAAGGCCTGAAGTTGCAAGTAGCAAAAAACTTAAAAATAAAATAATATAATAAACCGAGTTTCCCAGATATAGCAGCTAGAATCAAACCATACACAGTCCATTAAATGTTTAGATAAATTTAATAGCCACTAAATTTTTCACTGGAAGTCATCAGTTACCATTAAATCCCGTGGCAGCTTCCGGAAGAATGATGCTCACATAGATTCTTTTATAATAGGAGCTGAACATATTGTAAACTTTAATGTATTTTCCCCCACAACAACTACTACTAAGTCAGGAAATACTTCTAGCCCCATTTGATAGATGAGGAATTTCACAGAGCAATTCTTTCATTGTCTAAGGTCATATAAGTAACTAGATGCCAAGACAGTAACTAAACTTGGCTCTCTCATATCCCAGTCTCCTAACATAACAATCAGATTAGTCAGTGGCTGATTTGAATCTCTTTTCAGCCATTCCTTTTTAAATAGGCAAGACAGCATCTCTGCAGTATGTCTCCACTGGACTGTGCACAATAAAATCTCCAGCATGTCATGTAATAAATGCCCATAGAAACACTTTCCATCTCTTCCTTTCCTTTCCCTGTAAGTTGTTACAACTCTTCCTATCCCAAGCCAGGAGAACAGACATGGAAAACCAGCATAAGTTCAGTCCTAGGCAGAAAATGAACATATTTCTGCTCCAACTTTGCATTTCTCACTGTGTCTGCATCAGAACCAAATGCTGCTGGCATCAGATATGGCAGGACTTTTTGCCCAGGCTGTCAAGGGCAACACAAAAGAGAGTAATCATTTAAGGTTTTTTCTCTTAGCCTCTCTCCCATTTCTGTCTAAAAACCCAGATAAACAAAACATCAAACCCATTCTCTAATTAAAAATAACAGAAAGGTGTCAGTTTGTCCAATTTTAATTTACTATTGAGAGAACACAGAGTGCATTTTGTCCACATTCCCACTAATGTATCTATCGCTCTGTTTCCTCTGTCAAGGTTTCATCCATCTCTTTTGCATGCTGTTATAAATGAATCAGCACACAATTTGCTGACTAATCCACTCCAGAAAATGACAATCTGGAGACCAGCAGCAGAGCAAGTGCCAGGAGATGCTTTTTGGAGCCAACATAAGACTATTGCAGGCTACAGTAGAAGGCTGCCTTTTTGAAAAGGCTGGTAGTGATTTTCTTTCAAAGCCAGTTCAGCAAATCCTACAGAAAGACCAGATTTTTTCAGAGATTTAAAGGATCTGATCTTATAATATTGGTCATAATAATTTTGGGACCTTCCTGGTAGAGTGTGTGAAGTTGTTATTGACTTTGCTGGGAAATAATGAGCCTTTTTTAGGTCATCTGAGAAATTTTCTTGTAATACCTTTTTCTACCTTTTTCTTGGTGTTACTTTAATAGATTTAGTGTTTCCCCACAGAGGTGATAGGTGCTACAGAGACAAAGTACATGCCATAAGCATTCAGTACAAAAAAACAATTACAACTCTGTAATATAATCAGCAATAAGGTCCTTAATTATTGTTATTGAACCTTGCAGCTGTAATAGGTTTTCTTTTATTTTTTTGCATTACCTTCAACAGTTTCAAAGTTTTCCTTTGGTATTTCTTTTCTATGTAGTATCTAACAACAAATAATTACAAAACTCTTATTCTGACTCTCAAAAAAAAATTCCTGAGATGTTACACCCAGAAAAAGAGAAATATAAGGAGCCTAAAAGTTAATTTTCAAATATTAGGTTCTCTGGGCACAACCGTGACTTGGAAATAGAAGTCAGGTTATTGTGAGGTTGTTTGTGAGTACTGAATTTGTTTTTATTTGTGCTTGAATTTGTTTATGTTGCTTTTGGGCTCTTTCAGTTAATGCCTCTGAGAGCTGAACTGGCATACTCTATGTTTAAAAGAAATGCAATAAAAACAATTTAGCATCCTTCCCCTGTGTCTAAATTTGTTATTTCCTACACATAGGAGAGAATAAATTGTATATATATATATATGTTTACATTTATATGCATGTATACATAGATGGTGAGGGTATCTGCTGGGAGCTACTGGGTTGTTGTGCACCAACAATGGATGTTTTATCATGGGAAAAAAATTGTACACAATATTCAGGAGCAATATTTTAGAAGAACAGTTCCAAAAGTAGCTGGAACATCCATAAATAATAGACACAATTGTCCCTACTTGACCCATGCCCTCTCCATCAGTTGGATGTGGGTCTTGATCAGACAGTCCAGATCTACAGGTAACTTTCCACCCCTTAGGACTTTCTTTAAATTATGTACCACACACCCTCAGGGCTGTGTCTTAGGTCCCCATGGACCAGCAAGTAGTACTTTCTTACTGTATTAACAATTTAGCTGGGTACGAAAGATTTAAACAGAATTTCTGGCTTTTCTATTAGCTCCTGGCATGAAGCCAGTGAATCACTGCACCTCTGTGTTTCATGAAATAGGGACATGGGTATTTGCTGTCAAAAACTGGGACAAAAGATGCATCTTATGGCTTAATAAAATAGCCAGTGGACTAGGAAATGTCTTTGGCTGTTTATACCAGTAATGACTGCACACAATGCAGTTAATGTTTTATGTTTCGCTATCCCCAGTAATGTCTGCAGCACCATATTAATTGTTTCTGTTCCAAACAATGGAAACAGATAACTGAGGCCAGCCCATGTAGGGAAACCAGCTGTCAAGCTCCAGTGATCTGAACCCACAGCACTGGAAGATTTCAAACTCTGTCAGCTGAGGTGACCACACCTTTACTCAGCATGTGTCTGTTTTAAAGACTTCGTACTACCAGAATTCACACATATCTTTTAATTATAGGAACTTCAGCTCACAAGATTAGTCCAGAAAACCGGTAACTGATAGTATATTTATACAGTAAAGCCAGGCTGAAGAAACCAAACCAGTCTGCACAAAAGCATATTAATAAACTAACCCTATCTACATGTGAATTCCAGAATATGTATTTCTTCCTAAAGCAGGATATTATGGGATTTATTAAATTACTGATAACATTTCATTGTATTTTCTGAAGAAAAAGGAGTATGTTCCTCCACGGCTGAGGAAAATCTAAATGGGGAGCTGAGAGGCTATGAAAGGACTACAATAAAACATTCAGGGGCTTAGCCTTGATGGTTAATTTATTTTGTGGTGAAAAGTTTCTTAACAAACAAAGTTGAAAATATCTGTGGATTCTTTAGAACATTCAGTGTCCGGGTGGATTAGGAGAACGGCGCACTAAAACTTTAAGAGCCTGTAGTCACCCTGTCTACTGTGTGTTGCTGAATGCACCCCTTTTTTGTACCTGGTTGTGTAATCTGGCACTGCATTCCCAGCACTGTGTTTTAGTTCATCCAAGCAGTGATATTGTGATGTCTGTCTCATGAGAATAACGCACATGAAATAAAGTACCTTTGGTGTCACCCCTCTCCACATCATAGTAGGACACTGAGAATGATAACAGTAGATGATAACAGTGGTAGAAAAGAAGCTGTGAACCAATTTGCTTTTCTGCTTCCTTTCTTATAATCACACTAGCCTACACGCAACCAAACATGTAATAGTGTGCATGTATATGTATGTATAACTTGCCACACATGAAACTAAAAATATTCCATAAATTACACATACATGAATAAGATAAATCAGTGCCAGGAGGGCGTGGAGTGAGAAGTAAAGAGAGCATGAAGTAAGAAAAAGAAATCACAATCTCCCCAGAACTAGAGTCAGTGAAAATGAAAATGAAAATGTGACATTTGCTGGAAGATACAATAAAGGCTTAAGGAATCAGAGTGCCAAATCAAGTGCCTTTGAGCAAGAATGGGGGGAGCCAGGGTTACTGTGCTGTGCTTATGCCAGTCTGCTTCCAGGGAAATTGTTCCTCCTCTTCCATCACCTCTTAGTCACACACTGAAACTGAAGACACATTCCCACTGTTTGGGACATGACACAGGAATGATTATCTGTACGTTCTTACAAAAAACTGAAGCCATTTTCAGTGCAGGGTATATCATCTTCCTTCATGTTTCAGAAAAAAAAAATCCCTTCTAAATGAAGATATTGCTTAATAGATTGAATGATGGGGGTGGTGAAGCATCTAGCAGTGTGGTAAACTGCCTCATCACCTCTAACAAATTCAAGACAATATCTAGATGACATTTTTGTGTGATGGATGCATAAAGCTTGTTTTCAATCCTGCACCTAGTAAAACCTCACAGATGTTCTAGTCTCGCTCCTTTTTTTAAAAGTTAATAAAATTGTGAAGAGAGTGTAGGAAATAATTCCAGAGATTAATGAGAAATCTTGTGGGCAATGGGAACAACCTATTTAGTTAGTGAAATGTATGATGGAGAGGCTCCTTTTTTACAATAAGTGAACAATTTTGTCAGAAGAAAATACCAGATAATAAAAAGCTCTTTGTCCTGGTGGAGAACAACTAATAGCTGCAAACACATTCAGTGGGAATCAAGGTCTAAATATTTATCACTGATGGTGGTAAAACACTGGAATAACTGTAAAAACACCAGGAGGTTTTCCATTTCTAGATGATTTCAGCAGTGTGATTGCTGCTGCCAAGGACTGGCTTTAACAGCCTGTCACAAGTTCTGGTAGCATGGGTGAAATGTGTTAAAACTTCTGTGGTCATACTGTATGAGCTAATGGTCCCTCCAGGCTTCAGAGTCTATCAACCTATTAATTAGCAGCTAATTAGCAGCTGGTAGCAATAATAGGCTATTATCTTGTAGCAAATCAGCCAGTAGAGGAACAAGTAATAAACACGCTGGCACATTATATGACTAACACTCATTTTTAACAGTCTTCCACTATTTAGAATGAATTGACATAAGTCCTGTGAGACTATAGATGAATAAACAGATTTTAACACGTAGTAGAGTTATCCTAACCTTAGGGACCTCTTCTGCCCTTGCTTTGTCTTCAAGTTCTAACACAGACATAAAGGAAAAAGCTGTGTATGGTCTTTCTGTTAGAAAGTTTTGGGGTTCTTTTTTGAAACACAAAATCCATTTTAGTACTTTAAAATTAATAATCATGAGAGGGTATGGGCCATGCAAAAATTTACATTTAAACAAACATTTAAATTTTCTTGTGTTATTTTTTGTAACCTAAAACAATTCTATGTATATTGTAACTTTAAAAACTAGGTTAAAGTTTTGAGTTTCCAAGTTTTCCTTGTAAACATTCACAAAAATACCTTTTTAAGTTTTCTCAAAATTCTTTGGGGTAGAGCACCATATTTTTCACCCACGCCTGATAACACTTTCTTCCTGTTTGCTTTCTTTAATTAAAGTTAGCTTCTTGATACATCCTGTCAATTGTCATCCTGGAAATCTAGGAACTGAGCCAGCAAAAGAAATCTTGTTTAGGCTGCTCCTAAAGTCTACATTCTATACTCTGTCCTTAGTCAAAAGGAAGATAGAAATTTCTCGAAAGAGTCACCCTGAAAACCCATGCTGGGTTATGCTCTGGACAATAAAACAGATTAGTATTATCCTTGTGAGAGTAGTCTTTATGAATGCCAGCATTAAAAGTCACTTTTCCCATCTGTGGAAAGCAGCACGAATATTTTCCTCGCTGGCAGGAGCAACTCCTCTCACATTAACAGACTGTAAGGCAGATGTCCTCCAGAAGCATCAAACTAAATCCACAGTACTGATGTACATTCATTAGCCCTCAGATTTTAATTTTTTAAATTATTCATTTATAATCTAAATATTCTTGCTGCAAAAGCTGGGATAATGTATACACAACAGCCCTGAAGTTTGTGCATGGACCAAGCCAGACACACTGATGGATCTTCATCATCTATTCTGTACAACCGCCTTTTTCTATATGAAAAAGGAAAGAAACAATGAAAAGATAAGAAACAAAAGTCATTTGTTCTGGGTCCTGGACCTATCACTTTCTTATAGCTTTAGAGATAGTACACCTTTGCAATCCTCCTGTTAGTATGAAGAGGAAGAGCAAAAAATAAAACAAAAAAATCCATTACAGAGAGCACAGAGAGACTTGTAAAGGGATTAAAACACAATAGCAAAAGTCCTGAGCACAAGGAGAGTTGCGTCAGGTCATACAAGGTCTCTGACCTACAGCAATAGTGACAAGGTAGTAATAAAACCTCTTTGGTGGGAAATGCTTTTGATCTCTCTTATTTTTTACCTGGCAGATGTGGTTGAAGTTTATTGCTTTCACCCATGTAGCCTTAAGTACTTAAGACAATACCAAAGAATCAGCAGAAAGTTTTTCTTCATTAAGTGCATATTCTGCATCATTAATGTGTCTTTCCTCACAGTATTTTGCAAGTTCTAGGAGGCTCCACTGTCTCCATGGTTAGACCAAACAGGTTTAGACATTCTGGTGATTTCTTGGGTGCTTGTACAGATTTCTCAGCTCCTTCCAAGTACATAAGACAGCAAAGAGAGTAGGTAGTTGTTTTAGTTGTGTGATTTGTCTGGTAGGTGTTTTACTGGATTTGTCCGATAGACACACCCATAATGAAGACTTTGATTTCTTCTTTGTTGTCTGAAAAGAAAAAACAACCACAATGTATAGTCTTTCATTAATCCATATTCTACTCAGATGTGGAAGGTTCTAATTAAAGGCTCTAGGCAGTCCTGTCTGTCTCCATGTTAATGCTCCTACTGAGCCTGATGTTTTGTGTCTTATAGTGAGAGAGTGAAGGTGAAGTGTGGGAGGAAAAAAGGCAGGGTAGAATGAGGTGTTTCATTTCTCTTAGATAAGGACTGAATAAAGGAAAAGAGAATATTTCAAAACAAAAGAGATGGAAGAAATGAAGAGAGAGATGAAAAGGGAAACAAAAAGTGACAGTAAAGAAGTAAAAGTATTATTACTGCACGTCCATTTTTAGTACATGTAGTTGCCACCATCAGAGTGATTTAAGGAAGAAGAAAACCAGATTTCTAACTTTAGCTAAGAAAGATTGCCTTGCACTATTGTTAATATCAATAGAGTTCAGTTTCTGTTGCGCTGAAAAATAGTGTGAGGGGAATAAAAAGAGCGAAATTCTGAAAAAAACCCACAACACACACTGAAGCCTCACAAGATTAATTGCTGCACAGCATGAAAATCTTGGGCTAGAATATCTAGGAGATAGACTGGAGAGATACCAGATTTGTGAACACAATTACTCCAGGGTGAAAATGTCAGAGCCTATTGCACTACAATAAAAATTCCATTGGTTATGACAAATAACCACCAATTGAATCAGAAATATTCTATTATCCTACTGTATAAACATTACGTTCATTTCATCACTTGAATGTATAATCACTGCTCTTGTTTACATAGCTTGTGTTGGGCAGAATGTGATTTTTTTTTTTCCCAAAATATAAAGCACTACAGACTTATTAAATCCTAGCTATAAACTCTTTCTTGAGGAATAAGAACAAGCTGCTTTGAAAGGCTGGAATGGCTGTTGGCTCACCCGAAGTGATTTGTAGAGAGCGAGAGAACATGCACAGAATGTGATATTGCACAGAGAGCAGCACCTGCCTCTGCAGCTGAGCCGGGGCTGAGTGGCTGGGAGCTGTAGATCACACCGTGGGGAGGGCTGGGCAGCACCAGGCAGACTCTCCTGCTTCCTCCCGAAATTCCAGTGGTGAGCTCTACCTGAGCAACGGCCTTGCTGCCTGTTCATGAGTCACTATTTCCCTGGAAGTGTGAACAGCCATTTCTATTTGTGCAAGACTTCATTAATCCCAGCAAATACATCATTTTGATTATTTGTTATTGCAGCAGTGGCTGGTGGCTGGGAGCTGAGGAGGTTGCTATTTCAAAGTAGGCAACATAAACTTATACAATGAGAGAGAAGGTCTGCACTATTTCTGCCTCTTTCGCAATAACCAGCACGGCCTACGCTTTGGGTGGCATGACAGGGAATAGACCATTTTCTGGCTTTCAATCATATTATAATTTCATCTGACTCTGATTCACTCCTCTTCTTATAATGCAAAAGGTAGTAAAGGAAACAAGAAGAGCTGTTCCCAAGGTCAAACTATAAATCCATGACAGACTTTGGAATTGCAAGCAGCCTCCAGCCTGTTGATTTGTGCTCACAGACCAAGACTGTGCAGGACATTTATATTTTCCTTTCATCATGAGCTTCCTAGAATATTCAGTTTCCTGCCCTTGCAGTGTTGTATATCATAATGAAGAGACCTTCTGTGGTTACTGTCAATTTTATCAAGCATCAACAGCTGTCTGAGCACACATGGATAACCGTGATTGAGTGATCTGTCAGGAGTGTGGTAGAGGCTACATCTCTGGCACTGAGATACAAGTTCTTTTCCCCCTACTTAGTGTTCTTTCTGTAGACTTTACAATTAAAAAGTCAAAATAGAGAGGTGGACAAGGAGATCATTTATCCAATTACCTTACATTCTAAAGCCTCATTATTATGTACAATATAAATTGAGATTGTTAATATAATTTAATATTCAAGTGGTTTTGCCTTAGGAATATCATAAATTTCCTTTGATCGTGGAAAATTATGCACCTTTACATGAACATTTGCACCAAAATAAATCATGTAGTGCTGTGTGAAAGCTCTGTAAAATGCAGAGTGTCACATCAACAGGCTTTGATAAAGCCAGGTTTTCTTGTTACTGCTGGAGCATGGTAACATACCCCCATTCTCAGTCCTGGCCTGTCATTTACCTGCAGGACTTGCTCTAAGGCTTGGTGCTCTTACCTCCATGAAGTGATAATAATGCTAATGGATCAGGACTTAATGAATTTAGAAGTCCTTTGGAGCCTCTTGGTTAACAGAGACTACAGAAGTTCAAAGTGTTGTTACAAAATCGCCTGCTGCCAGCTCCACTGGGGACATCATGTGAACAACCTTTTTTCCTGCCCCAGCCTGTTGTAGAGTAAGTGACTGAGCCAGAGCTTTCAAAGAGTGGATTCAGCAGGTGAAAGAACTAGAGAAGGCCTTTGCAGTGAGATTGAAGGAAGGAAAGTACCCTACTAGCTCAGCAGCCTGTTCAGCCTCTTCAAAGAAGGGCAAGAGTCACCTCAGACGCATGCATAGGTCCCTATCCACCTGACTGGTGCAGTATCAAGAGAGCAGTACAAAATGATGAGCCAGTAAGGGCCTTTGGAAGAGGCAAATAAGAGCAATGAGTTGGAACCAGAGACTGGTGGGGAAGGCAGAAATGTTACAAAAGGTTTTGTAACGCTGTTAGCCACAAATCATCTCTCACCTAAAAACAAACAAACAAAAAGAAAATAGAGAAAACAAAGCGGCAACCCCGTCTCTTAAAAATTCATGTACATCCTTGCCTGTCCGTTTCACTGAGGTTACCTGGCTCACTGTTTTCTTCCAGAGGGCAGATGACTTTGCATGGGCTGTGCACTTTTTCCTGATCAGAGCATGTAAACCACAGCCTCCTGAGGAAACATCTTCCTGGCAAGGCAGAAGTAACTCCCTTTTCCCTCCAGAAGCAGTGGGGGAAATGAGCCATCTGCCCTGCACACAAGAAGCAACTCATCTCCCAATGACTGATGAAGGCAGTCGAGTCACTGCACTGGGAAACCTCAGTTTTAAATCTTCAAAGAGTGTTTCAGCCTTATGAGTTGGTTTATGCCATATTATTCCTTGATCATTTACTAATCTGTGGTATGCTCTTGCTAAAGTTATTCAACAGCTTTATTAATACATTCCTTGGGTCAGATATCACTTCAATATGTGTAAAACTTTACTAATTCACATGAAAGCAATGACAATAAAGCATCCACGTTATAGCAAATTAGCTGCAATTAGAATCAGGGCTTTTTTTGTTTGTTTGTTCTCGGAAGGATAGTTAAAACTTTGTGAGCAGAGATTAACATTTGTAATGTACCAATAATGTTTTCCTTTAGTGGTTTTTTTTTGCCCCCTAGAAGGGTAATACTTTGAACCCCATAGGAATATAACAATCTCCAACAGAGCGCAGTAGTGCAGAGTCTGAGCATAGACAGATCTTCAGCTGAAGCTGCAGGGGGTATTTTAAACTGACAAAGGACTTGTACTCAAACATGCCTAGGGCCCTGGGAGTAGCACAGGATCTTTACTGATCACTAAGGTAAAGGGCCTTTCAGTTTGCTCCTCTACCCTCCAGCAGCAGAGTTGTTTCTAATGATAGGCTAGAGACCCAAAGCAGGACTTTTAGAAGTCTTTGGGTCAGATCCACAAAGGAGTTAAGATTTTGCAGTCCTTTTGTCACTTGCTGTGAATTGCTCTGGGCTGTCCATCGTGTAAATAATGGCCTTATTAAACCCTCCACATGTGGAGTTTGTCACATACTCAGCAGAGGCTGTAGGTTTCTTTTGATAAACAGGAAAACAGCAACCAGAGTTGTCCTCTGTGTGCAAATCTTTCTGATGGAAAATATTCCTTACCCCCTTCTCTTCCACATCCAGATGATGGAAAATTGTCTGTCACAAGGTAACTGACTCTGTAGATGAGGGGTGACTGGTGACCATAGTTCATCTGAGCTTGCTTCCTTGGAGCCAAAGTGGGGAGGCAGAGTGGCTACGAAGCGGGTGAAAAACTGGCTGAATTGTTCAAATTGTACAACAGTTTGAAGCCTAAATGATGTGGTGTTTTTCCTCAGGTGTCGTGGGATGATGATATTTCATATCTTCATTAACAACCTGCCTGACAGAAGAGAACACTCCCTCAGCCAAGTCCCAGGTGATGTTTCATCAGGCAGGGAGAGGGAGCTGCTGAAAGCCTGGAGGGTAGGGCTGCTGTTCAGAGAGGTTGCAGAAAGCTAGAAAAGTAGGGAATTTGAAGAAGTTAAAAAATTTCAAGTGCGAAGTCCTGCACCAGGAGATAAAACCTCAACAATGCAACAATGTAAGCAGGGTGCTGGGCTGCACAAGGAGCAGTTCTGCAGTAAAGGGCACAGCAATGCCTGTGGGCAGCAAAATGGATATTTCTCAGCAAGGCGTCCTTATAGCAGTGAAAGCTGAGTATTGGTCTGGGTGAAAAGTGGACATAAACAGCAAATCCAAGGAATTAACTTTTTCTGCTGCTAGGCACTTGGTTAAGCTGGCCTCATGGAAATGTTGATGCAGATCAAGGAGAGAGATGAATCTGTCAAGCTGCACAAGGAGAGACTAAGAAAGAGCTGCCTGTTTCTTTCAGCAGGAGTTGGGGAGTCAGTGCTTTCACCAGAAGAAACAGCCAGACTTCAGGGTGCTGAGAAAGAACAAGAGCCACAAGCTGAAGCAACAAGAATTTCACTTTTTGAGAAAATCCACCATGGCAGTAGCCCTCTACCAGAGTGCCAAGAGGCTCTGGATTATCCCTCCATGTGGATTTTTGGAATTTAGCTAAACAAAACCCCAAGGGAGCTTTTCTAACTTTGAGCCTTGTTTTGAGCATGAGACTTCTAAAGGGCTCTTCCAAGCTGCATTATTCAGTAAATTGACATATTTCTGTCCTTTTCATCCTGTTTTTTTTGACAGCATGGTCTTACCACGAGACATGTCTTACATCATTAAAGGCAGGCATTTATTGTAAAGCAATTGTAAGGTGAAGAGTCTCTGTAGGCTGATCAGTCCTATCCTAAAATAAATGTCTAAGTGAGAGGAACATAATTCCATCCACAGAAGAGAGAACCTTGATAGGTAGCCCCTATTTTACACTTCAGATTTAGGTAGCTCCGCAGCAGTATTACAAAGATAAATTCCACTGTAATAGCAGTAAAGTGGTTCACAAGAAAGTGAGTTAACCTACCAACCTGTTGTTCACAAACAAGCAGCGAGAAGTTCTGTCTCCTCTATATATTGCTAAAGTTAAACATGGCTGAGCTGCATTCTTCTGCATTTACCCTTGATTACACCATTGATTTGATGTTGGTGCCAAAGAAGCTTAATAATGAACTGAAGTATTTATCACCAGAATTGAGTGAAATGAGCTCACTAGCTTTGTTCCAAACCTGGTTCATAACACACAGGTTCTACTCACTCTAATTTACATTATTTGCATTATTGGCAGCTCTCCCAACAATACTGTATTAGGCTGAGAATTGCAAGTAAGCATGTATTTGTTTTAGTATTACTTAGGTAATTATTCATTGCAAGGAAAGCTTTGCTCTCTCAGTTTAGATATGACTGTGGTTTAAAGACCCTTTCAAAAAAACACAAAGAATCTATTCCAAGTTGAACTGTGAAATTTACTACTAGGCAGAATTTCAGAGCCAGAAGCTAAGGGTTTGAATCATGAACGTAAGCCAAAAAAAGATGCCTTTATATTGAATCTGTCAAATGTATTCATGCTTGTTAACACCATATAAATCTTAGTTAATAGGTTTTCTAATTCTTGTTTCTCTTTTTTTTTTTTTTAATTTAATCCTCTGTCACAGTCTGAAGCCACCACCTGTAAGGAGACAGCAAAGAAAAGTAAATCTGGGAGCTGAGAAATTACCATAAACATTCATTCTCTTTACATGACCTCAGCTTTCAAGGTGAGTTTGGACTGACAATTTTTCATTTGAAGTCAAAAAGTGAGTTCCCTGGACAAGATGAGCATCTTCCAGAAAATTTTACAAGTGCCTTCATCTTTGCTGCCTCCTCTCACAATATGCCTAACCGTGGCTTACAGCTGTCTGAGGACCTCCAGAACGACCGGTCAGAGTTGTGCCCCACAGCCAGGGCTTGGTTTGGAAAGCTGCCTGAAGCTGTGCACTGATAATTAACTAAATCAGTAATTCTAACACTCCTGACTGTTTGTTTCCGCTTTGCTCCCCCCTGCACTCTCCCTTCTGTGTAAGCACAATATTATTTAATCAGTAACTAGTTTGCCTTGGTTTTCTTTTTATAATAGATCAGCCTTCCTGAGCAAAGCAGAGGTAACAGATGAGTGTAATAATTGGAGATGTCAGGGCATTGGGGATTTCATTAATGACTGAGAAATGGACTGAGAAACATCAAACACTTCCTCTTCCCTCATCATGCGCCTTATCTGCGGAAAAATGAAAAGCTGGTGGTTAAGCCCTTCTGTACTTTAGAACAGATTATGAGTGGGCACCAAAGGAGGCATCCTGTCAGATAAAGGTACATGAAAACTAAGTTTATTTTGCCAAACAAAATATTAGAATAGAACCCAAAACAACCTATGAGAGTGCTTTATTCTATGGCTGAATTTTTCTCAGCCGAATATAACCAACATCTCTCCAGAGAAGAAATCAACACATAAGTTATCTGCACAAGAATATATTTTAAATCTTTAGAAACCTTTTGAAAGTCTCTTGACCATTCACATAATGCAGGTAGGAAGAGAGGAATACAGGATTTCATACAACTCTGGTGAAGCAATGAACTGGGAGGCAAGACTCGTGGGTTGGCCTGTGATGTCCACTGCCCTCTGACTCTCAGCAGAGCACCATTCTTTTCCTAAATCACCGCTCTTCCATCAGTAATAATAAAAACTTGATTCTCCACTCTCCTTTCTATAAAATGTTTAGATGTTTGAAGAGGAAAAGCATTGCATAGCCTGGATTCTTCAAACCTTCGGTGTATAAATCAGGTTCTCTATAATATATGTTTTATTGGAAAATAAAAAGTGATTCACTGAAACAGATTTCTTTTCTTGAAATTTATCAATTGGGAAAAAGTTCCCTCAAGTCATATGGAATTTCAGACAAGTAAGGATGAAAGAGATTTCATCCACCATTTCTCACTGCCAGAGCTGCTCCCTTTCATCTCAATAATGCATTTCAGGTGGCTGCCTTGACAATCAGCTCGCTGAGACAAGCAGGTGGGTGGCCATAATGAAGTTTCCCTTTGAATAGGGGCAGGTCCTGCATTTCCCCGTTGCCAGCTGTGCACATTAACTTGAGTGCCTTGGCATGGTTTGCTCTCACAGTGTTCTCAGCCCTGGGCAGGAGATGAGCTCTCAACAACCTTTATTTCATCTGCACAATGAAAGGTATTGGTTGAGTGTATTTCTGGGTTGAGTGCTGTCTGAAGGATCTACTTCTCATTGTGCCCAGCTGCTGTCAATCCTTATTAACAGAATATGTATTTCCACTCTGGTATGTCCAGGAGGTCCTAAGCAGAACCAATACTCTTTTCTATCCAATATACTGAATGAATGCCTGTAAATTTAGAGATTTAATGTGAAATTTTGCTCAGGAATGGAGCTTCTATAAAGTTATGGGAGAGTTTAGTTTAGACGGCCCTGGAAATGTCATTATCGTGGACTTTTCTTTGTCATCAATATGACCTAAGACTATTTATTAGCTCATTATAAAATTAATTGGGAAATAAAAACCTATTTTTTTCCATAAAGGTCTGTCTAAATTCCAGAGGAAGTTTAGCAACCAGAATTAATCTTCTAATGTTCTGTTTTATCATTTCTAGTTGAAATTACTTCTTGGATGCTGTTTTAACACAGGGTGATGTTACAAAGAACTAGGTTGCTGCGACTCAACAAGCAGATAAATTTGCTTCCAACTTTAAGACAAAATTAGATTTTTTTCTCAGAAAGTGGCCATTCAAAAAATCCTGGGTCCCTGCTAAGAGTATTACTGGCCACTTTTTAAGAATCAGCCTTCTGTCCAGAGAACTATTAAATCTTTACCTCAATTATAAAACCTTTTCTTTCTGGGGTAATGTAAGAGATTTTGTCCCAAACTTTGCAGAAATAGCTCTCACAGAATTTCATTTTTCCAAAGGGAAGACCTAGAGATTAACTAATTATTTTCTGCCATGAAATAATAAACATTTTTAAAGTAAATGCTTTCCAACTGAAAGTAAATTTCCCTGAGGAAAAATGTTAATTTCTAACTTGAGTTCTTCAGTGAAAAGAAGGAAATTGTAATAATACATTTGCCTTCCAATAATAAAGAAAAAACACCTATCCTTTTAAAAAGTTACAGTGTTTTGTTCAATTCTTTCAAAAGTATACCTGTTCACTGCCTGGTTTAATGAAAAAACCAAGATTTTCTCCACAGAGGTTTTGTTACTGAACTGATTAAACCATTGTTAAAATTAGTTAAAATTCCCTCAGATCTAAACTGCGGAATCTTGTCACTGTTGAACAATATTGTTATAGCGTTGGGGTTTTTTGCTAGCCTGTTTTCTTAGTTATGGTTCCAACTTTCACAGTTAGTTAATAACAACTATGTTAAGATTTATTGGAAAGATTAATATTTATTATGATGAGTCTTCTAAGAATATTTTTTCTCCTAATAATAACTGGAATATGTAAATTATTCAACTGAGATAAAGAGAGCAGAAAAAAAGGTCACATATCATTGAACAGTCTATCACCATGGCAAATATCACAAAG
The DNA here is from genome assembly GCA_013400235.1 of Oriolus oriolus. NCBI lineage: Eukaryota > Metazoa > Chordata > Aves > Passeriformes > Corvidae > Oriolus > Oriolus oriolus. The sequence goes on along the minus strand of VXBT01009500.1, from coordinate 2,026,283 downwards.
TAGCCCGTAATTGTGGAAAATCAAATATAAGTGAGCCCATAAACCTAACTTCTTTCTTTCAACATTCATTCAGGAAAGCAAAAAATAAAAAGCCAACCAAAAACCACATGAGCTGAAAAATATGTTAATACTGTAATTCAGCAAGGCTAAACTTTATAAGGCACATGATTAAAACTTTTAGGGAGTCTAAGCAAAGCTATGATTTTATTCATACCAAATAAAAGCATGTAGTAAAAACCACATAAAATAAGAAAACACTAATTTTGATACACTGGCAAGCCCATGAGTGTATCTAAACAAGTTCCTTTATTAACAATTCAGGCTTCTTTTAGTAGTTCAATAATACATTATGGTTTCAGATGAAAATCATGCTGCAGAGAAAAAACATCACTGTAAGCTACAAAATCAATAATTTCTAACACAAATGAGGGAATTACTTTGACTTGCAGCCCTCTACACCTACTATTCTCAGGGTTAATGGTTATGGGGAGCATCTTTTCAGTATGCAAATTCCATAAGGCTAAGTAAGAGATTTGGATCCAAAAATTAAGCCCCACCCCACACTCTGCATGGTATCAGGCATTAAAGCACTGAGTTCTTCACTTTTTTGCTTTCATGATGCATACATAAACCCCAGAAAAGGAGAGAAAGGTCTCTACTCCTCGCTTCAGATATAACTTCATCCTAACTGTGACCTTATACTGTCCTCCTAGCAAAAGGGGTTTTCTTCAAAAAAGGTGTTCCCAGCCATCTGTTCACGAGGAACATTGCCAGCTGGCAAATTTGGTTGGGTTTTGTTGCTTTAACTCATTTTCAAAAACTTCAGATTTCCAAACCTGGCAGCAGATGCAGAGTAACAAATTTGTGTCTGTCAGCCCTGTATTCCCTGATGAGAGGCCTGTGAGCATGCTGATTATACATATGCAGCTAATTAGGACCACGGTTAGGATAAGTTAATGGATTGATTTACCTCGGTATCCAGTTAAGTGGCAACCTCAGGAGCACACAGTGCAGCAGACACTGCCCCATGATCTCCCAGTGCCTGATTCTTGCCAGCTAAGCTGCGGAGGCCAGATTTCCCATCTCCTCGGGCATGGCTTGCCTCCTAGAAGGTGTGAAAGGGGAAAGGTATTTCAGCAAGGAAAGGGATGGTAAACAGCCCCCTTTTCTAGACAGGAAGGGGTGGTTGTTAAGTGTAAAGTCCATTTTGCGGCTTTGTTTCCCTTTCAGGAAGTGCTGAAGGCCCCTGGCACTGTTTTAATTGTCCATGTGGTTGAACATAAGCGGCAAATTTTTGGAAGAGTGTGGGAGCCAAATCTTCTTTCACAGGGACCCTTGCCTGTGTGGTGCCAGCTCTCTGTCACATGCAGTGATCCTTATTTCAGCCTAATGATGAGTGAGGTCCCTGCTCCGGACTGTTACCCTCACTGATCCACAATGGTGCTTCAGGGGCAAACTTCCTTTCAGACTGGAAATTCTTCCTTTTCCTTTCAGAAGGAAATTCTAATGTAGGTCAGGTCAGCCACATACAAAGTGAGTCTGTTCTCTGCACTGACAGGGTTCTAGAGAGACCTTCATGGGTAACTGCAGTTGCAGACCCCCAGCCTTCCTCCCTTCTTACTTCTGTGCCACAGAACTGAAGTCCTGCAGAGGAAGGACCACCATGGGAGACTAGTCTGGAAAATAATTTTACTGAACTCTATAAGCCTGGCGTGCAGATCCTCAAGTGTACCTAGGAAATTTATGACAAGGCACAGAATGAATATTCTTTCTATACAGCCAAGAGTAGAAAATCCAGCTCTGTTATCTCTCACGTATACTCAGCTATTCCCTCAACATACAGTGCTAGTAGGAAATTGAGGATTCAAATGTATAGTCATGTGTATTGTACCATGTGTACAAACACACACATGTAATTGCTTGTGCATAGAGAGGTCACATCCTGCTGGCTTGGTTTTCCATTTCTCACTAATAACTTTCTAAACCCCTGGTCAACCCATTCAAGTTTGTCAGAAGAAAAGGGATTCCACTGCCTGTTCATTAGTAACAGCAAAACTTTGTAGAAAAGCATCTCTCATGTCTCTTTTTATTCTTTAAGATGTCAATGAGTCAAGTGGTACAAATTTGTGGGGACCCAGTCTTTGTTCTGCTCATCATGAAAGTGTTTCTCATGATCTGGCATTGCTCACCGCTGGAGAGAGGGTTCAGTGGTCAGAGATCCAATGGCTTTGTCTAGTCTTGTATCCAGTTCGGGTTTGTCAAGCACTGCCTCATGTAATCTCAGCTCAGTTCCTTGTGCTTCGAATGGGGAAAAGCAGCATTTGGGAATGATCCGTACAGAGCTGTGATTTCACAAATTGTGTTGGGTCTCTAATGAGCAAACTCCTTCTGCAAATGGCTGAAGTAGTTATCACATGATGCAAGCCACAGAACTGCATTTGCTTTTCTCCCCCCAGGCACTGGCAGTTTCCAGTGAGAGTTTTGTCTGATGGGCAAGGCCTGACAGAGCAGCATTGAGGGTCCTTCAAAGCTGAATGCTTCTGGGCAAAGCATTTCTAAACCTATGGCATGAGAATAAAAACACAATCTCAGAAATGCCCTTCATTAAGTATCTCCTGAGACAATAAACTTGTTGTTTCTGGTTTTACTACAGAACAGTGATAATGTATACATTTGTTGGCCACATTGTTCTACACCATCCTCCATTATCTATTTAGTGGAGGTAGAGTTGTACATGTGCTAACAATCAAGTCAATACATAAGTACTGCACTGAAATACAATATATTAGCAATGTATTGTAAGAATTTAAACTATTAGAAGGACTGCAAGGTGATTAATAGACCAGTTTGCAGAATGATTTAGGAAAATGCCTTCATCACAGAATTTCTTAACTGAAGACCTGAAATACATCCTCAACTGCTTTATTCAACCATGTCTTCTACAGGGTATTTGCCTGTCTCAAAGTATTAGATGCAACACAGAGTTAATTGAATTTTTTTAGGCTTCACATTAAATTTGTGCTAAAGGACATTGCTGAATCAGGGATTTAATGGGCAAACAGCTAAACAAAGGAATCATGTGTGTGGCTTGAGCCAGGAAGCAGGAGGCAGGAATCCAGAGTTTTTTTCACAGCTCTGCCTTTGGGAAAGTGAGATTAATCTTTATACTTGTAATAGATTTTGAGATTTCCTTAATATACCTTAGGCATCCCAGATATAATTAGAAATAGCAATTTCATGTCAGTCTCGTACTTATTGTACTTAGCAATTGTGGGATTTAGTTAATTAGTACATTTCATATGCTTTGGGGTCCTTGGACAATGAAGGTCATGTACCTACTTAGATAGGTGTTTGGAAAAATGTAGGCTGTTATTATTCAAATGAACTTGAAGTCCTGTTAGTCAGTTGTAGAGAGCTGAGGAGGACTGAGGCTGAGATAACCACTCCAGCTGTTCATGTGGCCACCAGCTCTTAGAGAAGACAGATTCAATATTTTCACTACCAAAATTACTATAAATTTAAAAAAAGGAGGGAAAACATTACACACATAAAAGTCCTGTTTTAAAGTTAGGACAAGCTGTGCAGAAAACCGTGAGGGGAAGACAGCCAGGTCTGGCTTGTGACAGGTCCTGGACATATGTTCTTCGTGCTTTGAGAGCACAGCTAAAGCTCTTCCCACCATTTTGGACACATGTAAGGATTTTCTTTTCTGTTACCTCTCTATCTTCTAAAGCATGAAGGCCAACATTCCCACCTTCAGTATAGTGAGTTATTGTGGAAGAATCCCTGTCTCACATTTATATAGCCACCTATCTTGAGATTCCCCTTGAGACTTCTGAGTCAGATGTGGTTCATATCAACCAACATATTCAGTAATGAAGGTGAGGGGCGAGATGGCAGGCAGACAGACACACTGGAGAGACCTTCTTTTCCTCCAAGAAAGCAGTGAAGGAAACCTATTAACCCTTTTCCACTTTATCCATCAGTGCCTCAAATCTCTTTGTCCTTTGAGTGACTATTTAGATTTACAATAAAACGTCATATGAACTTGGTTTAATTCCAAAATCCAGATTTTATGTTAAAACCAACAGCAGAAACAACCAAAAAGTTAAAAAATACTTTCAGGAGGACATAAACATCCATAACATTTGGTTTCCCAGCTTATAAGCAACACTGGTTGCAAAGTCAAATAGAGGAACAGCTCAGCAGGAAAAAAAGTAACCAGTCAGCATCATTCTCCCTTCAGGATAAATATCTTTAATGATAATCAAAGGTATGCAGGAGTTCATACGGGTTCTTCTTAATTTTAGTGCAAAAGACAAAGATCACAAGATGCAAAATAAATGAAAAGATCAAATATTGATGGGCAAGCAGCAGCAAATTCAATTCTTTGATTTTTTTTTTTTCTATTTTTTGCTACTCTGAGCCTTGGTCCCGAGCAGGCTTCTGCATATTAGTAGTCTACTTAAGCTCATCAATTTCTAGATTTTAGGATTGGAATGAGCCATTATTATCATCCAGTGTGACCTGCAGAACACAAGCCAGAGAATTCCAGCTGATAATTTCTGCAGTTCAACAAACTGCTTATTGCTTTGATCTTCCAAAATGCTGAGCTTTCTGGCCCCAGCTGGGTCAAGCATTTCAAACTGGTCCATGCTAAGAGGGAGACAAGATGGCTCCTCACAGCTTAAAACTACCCACAGACGTGTCTTACTTGAACAGAGCCTAAAGTAGTTTTCTAATAAAGGATTTGATCCTTGCTGGTGGTAGGAAGGTGGTTGAGGTTCCAGATCCATAACCAAGGCAGATGAGAGTGAGCACAGACTCACTCGCCAAACACTGAACAGGATCCTTTGCTGGACTGTTCAGAACACAAACTCTGATTTTCTTTGTTAATGTTACTTTGTTGGCATCAAACCAGGTTTTAACAACGTGTTGATCAATGGCACTGTAGACAGAAATATTCCTAAGACCTAGAGAAACACCTTGGATGATTCCAAGGACTTTGAAGCTCTCCAAAACTCCAACCTTCTTATTATTGTGGAAAGAGGAATTATAACAAAATTCCATTTCATTAAAGCTTTGAATTTAATTCTAAAGCAGAAATAAAACAAAGGTGAAATCTCTCAAGTCAGTTTAGAAGCAAAACACCAGATTCCTGAGGAAGCAGATTCCTTATTTTCTTTCCTCTCTGCCCTTTTAAATGTTGTTATACTCACTTACTGCTCTCTGGGACTGTGCCTCTTTCTTTCTTTGAGCACTTTTACAAAAGCAAGAAAGGAAGAAATACTTGTCGTTCTTTAATCCTTGAGTTCAACAGACAATCTGGGATTCCAGTTTGAAATGTCAAACTGCTCACGTCCACCTGCAGAACAAAGTTGAATTTTCAAATCTTTTATTTATTTATCTGTTTGTCTGGGTTAAAAGTTATCCTAGCACCTGTCATATTCCTTGTTAAAGCCCTCTGGTGAAAGGACTTTGAAGCAGTGTTCATAAATCTCATTCTTAAATAGCATTCCTTTGAGGTAAAAAAAAAAAATAAATAAAGAGACAAACAAAGCTCTCTATTTTTCACTGTTCATTAGATTTTCATATCTGGAATAAGCAGGAGGCTTTAAAAGCAACAAAAGGAAAGCAGCAACTCCAATTGCCTGGAATAACTAAAGTACCATCCCTAGGTCTGCATTCAGTTCCCATCCTAACACAGCACCCTTATGTGTTCAGTGCATAGGATCCTGGGTAATATCTGTGAATCAGCTGTAATTTTTATCCATCAGAAGTGTCACAGCATGTGCCTGTGATGGCCTGAATTCAACTTCTTCACTTGCGCAAAGGTTGGTAGCCTCTCCCTGAAAGTGATTTAGGGTCCCTGTGTAATTCAGTCTCCAATTTGCTTATAGAATGGGCATATTCCTCCTTGAATATCTGATCTCTCTTTGAACTCCACGGGAAACTCAAAGCCACACTCAAGATTTCAGACAGCTAGTGGGTTTATTTCTTATTCCTTTGAAAAACCTCAAAATTGTGTTCAGTTTCAGTTGAAAAAACGGCCTTAAACCCTACCAAAATGAACTGTTTTCCTTTTTCTTAACTATCATGAAAGACAGATGCTTACTTGATGTAAAATTTAGATCTAGTTTACATTTCTGAACATGAAACATCTTCTATGATAAAATATGAAGAAATGTGACATTACTTCAACATTCCTAATTTAATTAATTTGAAAAAGATTCATTTTAAAGAGGTAAAAACATTTTGTGTAATCTTCATACTGTAATCAGTATGTCATAATTTCATTTTACTAGACTATTTAAATATTACTTTATTCTTTTAAAATGATATATTAACACCTAATTTCAAAAATTGAAAGTTCAGTGGTTTTAAAAATGTTAAGATAAAAATAATTTCTGACAGTTATCCTCATTTCAGCTTTTCGTCTTGAATAGGATATCAGAACTTGCTGGAAGAATCATGGTTTTCAGACCAGACTTCATACATTGTGGGTAGCACTGCTCAGATTTCAGAGACCAGCATAAAAATGGGTTCTTGTCATCTGTGCATTTAGCAATCATCTCTTTAGTTAGCTTCATAACAAGTCAGCACAGCCTTACTTCCCCCGTGGTCTGAGGGTACAGCTGCGTTTGCAGAAGCAGTGAGTGAGCAGTGCCATAGCAAGTGGCACTTATGGCTCATCAGTGAGTGTCAATAACTGTGTGTGTAGTCTGTGCATCTGAATGTGTTCATCACTCTCTGCAGTCGGGATGAAAGACCTGCTTAGCAGATGGAAACCTGTCAGCTCCTTTTCACTAAACTGCTTTCTTGTGTCATCGATCCTTCAAGGCACTCCTTTTTTAAAAATACCCACCCTCTTAAGCAAAATCACAGGGTGAGTCAGAAAGGCATCCTGTTTCAAAGTCTTTGTTGAATCCTGTGGTAAATGCCAATTGTTCCTGAGAGGATGGCTTCTTGGTCAGGAACGAGCATCTCCTAATATCCTGCTTACCTTGAACGCCAGAAAGGGAGAGGAAAAACTGAATTCTAATGCTTGAGAGCTCAGACCAATGGGAGTTTAACACCATTAATTTTATAGCCTATTTTTTTCCCTTGTCACTGTAATGGTCAGTGGCCTTCTACAACTGTACAAGGAAAAAAAATTCCTAAAAGGAAAGATACCTAATGTCTCATCAATTTTTTAGGGCTGATTCTGTTCTCCTCAGTCAGCACAGGCTCTGCACTTACTGCTGGGCAGCTGAGCCAAGGATGGCAAAGATGGAGGTGAAAAGAAGCTGAAGGGAGCCAGTCAGTAATGTCTCAGGTGTGTTTTCTGCATTAGCTTCAGTATAAAGCAACCTTCTTCGCATGTCTGCATTGCAGAGGGAAGACACATCAAAGATGGCTTAAAAACAAAACTGACAGCAAAACCAAGGAGTACCCGACTGCTCCCAGTTACTGGGCTCTGTCCTTTTACAACTGTGCTGTACCACTACCCTCAGCTAGAGAGGTTAACATTAGCTGAAATTCTTCTGATTTAAACAGAAAATTTAAGAGGAATTGGTTATTTGCAGTATATTGCAATAGCTGCACTTTAGCTGGATCTAGATCTTTCTCTGTCTCTTCACCCTCTCTCCTCACTGAAGCTGGTACTTGTCCCTCATGCCTGTCTCAGCCTCCAGGCTCTGGTAAGGATCAGTGCCTGGAAAATCGGGGTTGCATCTCAGGATTATCAGTCCAAAGACAGAAAACAATATATACAAAGCAAGACTCCTTGCTGTTCACCTAGTGCAGAGCAAAAATGTCAAGAAAAGGGTCAGACAGGTGCAGAGCAGCACGTGTGCAATCAGGCAGCACTAAGCTGTCACCTTCTTCTGATGTGTTAGGAATGATAGCGGCAGAACTGCCACATTCCCAACCAGGCATTATCTGGATGAGTTAATTCTGCTGCATCCTTCGTACCACAGCAGTGATAAGAGCACTGCTGCTCTGACGGACTCCCAGAGTTCATTTCTTGATGAGGCAGAGAAGGCAGCTCTTGTGTCAAGTCCTGGAGAACCTGGCAGGACTCTGTACACTTTGCATCAGCAGATTATAGCTGTAGCTTTTCTTCATTTTCATAAAGAAGTTCTATGTGTTTCTTTTTGTCAGTAAGCCACACAGCATTTTACTGAAAAATGAATGTAGAAAGTAACTCACAAGACATGTCCCACATCTCTGGACAGGGAATCAGAAGAGAAAAATTAGCATTGCTCCTCTGATAAGTGTTTGTCTTGTGCAGCTGCCTGATTGAACCTGGGATTTTTCATGGAATCAGTCCTCTGACTTCAGGAAATAAATCAATAAAACAAAATGCCTGTGTCTCTATGGAAATTTGCTACTGAATCTGCTTTCCCTTAGGGCTACCAGAACCTCATCAAACCCAGCACGATGAAGGCTGCCATCAGGAGAGGCAGTTTTCTGTTGTAGCTGCTTTTTCCATCCTTGGGTGCCACATGTGGCACATAACCCTGCTGGATGTGCCACAGCACATGCTGCAGCACGTACCACATGGTTGAGCCTTGGGCTTCAAAACCAGTAAAAAAACCCCAAGCAGCACAGAGACCTGATTCGAATAAAGCTTATTTTAGTGGCAGTGCCTTACATCTCCCATAACCATGGATGTCAGTGATTCACAAAAATAATACTTTTGCATGTTCAGTAAGACCTGATAAAACTGGCTGGCTGACTGTTCCCTTCTGGGAGAGTGAATGCATTCACCTTCAGCTTGCAAGCAAAAAAAAAAAAAATCATGCCACAAACTTGCATGAGGAATAAATCCTGTGTTCAACAGGCTTGTCATCTGGTGGTGAGTCACCACTCACCTTGTAATGAATGGCATTAATTTGATTTTGAAGGAACAGCTTTTGCATGTTATGTCTCACGAGGTTATAAACAACACCTGAATACACAGCTCACATGGGCAAATAAAACAGATTTTATTCATGGAGGAAATCCCAGAGGGAGATGGGAATTTGTTCTAATGATAGTTAATCTCAGGGTTTAGGAGGCAGAGAGAAACGAGGGAAAATAATTTATGAACCTGTCCCAGCTGGTTGTAGTGTCGGTGCTTTGGGAGGATTTGTACACATGCACCCAATCCTCCCCTCTCCCTGCACACAGACACCCTCCTTCTACCCCCAAGAATTCCGAATGCTGTACATTCAGAAATGTACAGCAGCAGTTCTTGTGAGGTCAGGGGACTGTTCACCTGACTCAGGCCCACGTTTGGACATGTGTACATTGCATACTTTCTCCTATCTACCCTTATTGTCTTCTCCATCTGGGAGCCATCTCTCCTTCTTACTTTTCCCACATTACAGGTGTTATTGCAGAAAAGTGGTTTGTCCTGGTCCCCTTCTTGCATGGTAATGGGAAAGGGCAAGGAAAACAGCCCAGGCAGCATTACACCCTGCTGTCTTTCCTGTTCCGCATTACCTATGATTGTGAGGATGAGGGTTCAGCATGCTTGTATATTTATATGTGTTATGTGATGTAAAAAACATGTTGTGACACTGACCTCTATATAACTCTACTCCTCTTGCAAATGAAAAAATCATTGTGGGAAACTGCACCCATGGAACTGAGTGTGGAAAAGGACAGGTAGCTGAGGTCTCTGGAAAAACCCAAGATATTTGTGTCTCACTGTAAAGTGGGTGTTGGCTTACAGATGTACGCAGAAATTATGCACACACAGAGCACACTTTTATTTTTATCTTCCTTTAAGAAAAGAGATCTCCCACTATCTTTTTGAGTTAAAAACAAACATGGAAATGAACACAAAGAGAGTAATTTAAAATTGAAATTATTTTTTTACTGCCTCTCCATCACTTCTGTTCCAAGTAGCTGTTGAACATTACCCTGTCAACTCTTCAAGTATTTAACTACAAAATACTCTTCATAAATAATGTAGACAGATTAACTAAATGGTACATAATTACTGCAAATTTAGAGTCCCCTTGCAGAATATATTTTATCCATGATTACAGTGCTTACAGACTTTCCAAACAGTCTTTTGTATATTTGACAGTAAGCCATAGGAAAATTTCAGCTGTCTATAACTGCATTTTAGAATCTATAAAAACTTAGATTAACATGTTATTAAAGACTTTGATTTAGGAAACACCTAATATATTTTTCTATTTTTTTCCCCTTTCATTTAGGGTTAAAAAAAAAAGCACAAGATTGCACTTGTAAAGTGGAAGTTTTCAAAGTTGATTGCAGGTTCATAGCTCTGTAACAAGGTACTTTCACTCTGGCAGAGACTCAAACGAGACAATTAACAGGAGCAATGAAGCAATTCAAAGAGAGAGTTGTGGGGCTTTTTAATTGGTGCTTCAGAAAGCCAAAGTTCCCTCTATACAGAAAAGAGAGGAGCCAGGGAGTAATTGCCTCTCCGTTTATCTAAAAAGGGCTTGAAATCTCAGTCAAATAAGCTGTTGATCTTAGGACAGGAAGGTCATGGTTCTCTGGAAGTGTACAGATGTTCCTCTCCTGCAGTGAGTGGTCCTTCTGTGATTTGAAAGATTTTATGCTGGTCATTACAAGATACTGAACGAATGCCAAAATAAAAGCTAAAATAGAGATTGTCTGCAGTTCTTATTGTGTAATAAGGGAAAATTTCCACTAACTGCAACAGCAGCTGGGCCTGTCTCTGTTGATAATTAAATAGTCATCTTATATCTGAGCACTTTGCTGTGTTGGTGCTCACATTACAAATCTGACTTTGAGTAAGGACAATATATCCACCTCTGAAAGTTGGAATATATGTTGAGTAACTGGTCCCAGAGCAACCTCTGCTTTTCAGACTGACAACATGGGGTTAGGTTTCCAGAGCCCTGGGCAGGCAACATAAGCACCATTACTTGAACAGGGTCCAATGCTGTCCTCAAAAGTGCACCAATGTAAAAGTTTCAGCAATGTAAGCACAGTTCAATCTTATTTTCATTCCCAGGCCATCTCAGGTCACCTCTCCCTCTGTGTCTTCCCTGTCCTCCACGTGCATCTTGGGAAAGCAAAGACAGCAGCAGGCAAATTGCTTTAAATTCCATAAAGCCTTGAATGCCCATTGCAGTTCAGTGCCTTCAGTGTTTAAGTTAGACTGGTGCCCTGCAGAATTCTTGTTGCCATCCCACTTCTGTTCTCATCAGCAAACATCCACTCTCCTTATGCCTCAAGTTGAACAACCTTCTTCAGAAAGAAATCCTGGCTTGAGTAGGGTGTAGGCCTGCAGTGAGTGACTTTTAGAGCATTTCCATTTCCTCTTGAAATCAGTGGGAATTTGGGGCTCAAACTTCCCTTCTCAACTGTGCATTAACCTCCGTGTTGTGCTTCCTTGCTTTGGATGTATGAACAGAACACTCTCAGCTTATGTTAACCTTGACATCCTTACACAACAGTGAGGGAAAGATTGGGTTCTGAGTATATCACAGAGGTATGAGGAAAGAAACTGCATCATTTCTGCCAAATAAATGACTTCTAGGCAAGACACCTGTTAAAAAACATCAGGCTCTCAAGGAGACTCATTTGCATTGTGGTGGAAAAATTGCTCATGAAATCCTCAGGCATACTCTTGGATGTATTGCAGAGTAAGGACTTCAGAGCTGAAAAGGGAATTTCATCTTCAGTCATTGCAACAGATAATGATAAATTTGTGGCTGTCTTATCCACAGGTACTTGCCCTTGTCAACAAATGTGGAGACCTGGGATGGATACCTTGAAATGCCGTGCAAATTACTTCTAGACAGGCAAGTCTTATTTTATACAAAGAAGGAACTTACTGGTATATTGCAATCTAAAGGTCCATTTGCTGTTCCCCATGCAGGAGAGGTAAAATCAGGGTATTATTTAAGATGGTGTTTAGGTTACCTTCTTTCTACTTGTCACATGTAATCTTGGAAAATCATCTGTTCTCTCAGTGCTCTATTGTTTTGATCTGTAAATTAAAGGTACTATGACTATCTTCACATCAGCCTGTCTGTATCACAACTAGATCAGATTGAAGAACAGATCTTTTATTCAGTGGCTGACTTTACAAATCAGAAAAAAAAATTTGCTGTAGATTAAATGAAAATGGAGATATCTTCTTTGTCATTTTATTTTTCATAAAAACCATCTGCAGATATTGTCAATACCAAGAAAAGTGATTCAATTTATTTTGGCATTGAAAAATTCTTTATATTTTTTAAAATACATTTTAATATATTTCATTTTGCCAAGTTTTCATTTAAAAGAAAGACACTTATAACTTTTTTATTTTAAAATTCTCAAATTGTGAGAACTTTGGCATCCAGGGTAATATTTCTCATTTTGAGAGTAGTGAAGTGTTATAGTTTTAATTTTTAAAAATCAATTATCCACAAACCATTTTCTTTTTTTAGTGCAGGGGAGAAGCACTGATACTATCTGCAAAATTTGAAACAATTCCTCAAATAACTGCAATCCTTCCAGTCTTCATTTTCTATTTTTTGCATGTTGCCTTTTTTCTTTAACACAGTTCAGCGTATAGTTCCCTGGTATAATGAGTACCCAGCCTCGGTGGAATCACATTTAGCTGAGCTAATTGCTTCTGTTTTCTAGGGAAGGAAAGAATAACATCAGTGACATAGTGGGCAGACCTGCTGCAAACACTGACAATCCTACAAACAGCAGTGAATTTTGTATTTCTGTCAATTAATCTTCATGTTTATTAGCTGCAAATATGACAGGGTTAGGATGGAGGACACAGTTTATCACTTATCCTAGTCTTGTTTTTCTTTTATCATTTTGCTTTATGTTCTACAAAGCCCCAGACTTGACCCGAATTAGGTCCCATGTTAGTTTCTTTCATTCTTATCTTGGTCATGGCAGCAGGCAGGAGATCTTTTATGATCAGTGTTTCACCTCATTTGTTTCGGTTGTGGCTCTGGTTCTGCCAGAGGAAAAAGAAACATGAGAACAGTTTCTCTTCTTGACAATCAGACTGCCACATAAGTCTCCTCTGACTTACATCTTCTCTCTTACGCCTTCCTCCCCACTCAAACCTCACATCTTCATGGGTCTTGCCGGTGATTTCTGATCTGATTATCTGCTTCTGTTGCCTTTCCACTTCCATCTTCCGCACCTCTACACCAGAGAATTTGGAGCCTGAACCCCCATGCTTTCACAGCAGCATTAAGAAGTAACTACCAACAGTGATAATGGGAGATTTAACAGATTGTTCTTCCCTACCATCACTGAAGATCTGCTGCTGAATTTGAGAAAAAAATGATAATGCCAAATTTTCCTTGCAAAACATTATTTCACTGTCTCATGTGGGGTAAGAATGAAGCAGGTAAAAGTCTTCTAAGAATCAATCATTCTGGCTTGTCTTTGTTCATTTATTGTATAGATTTTCAAAATTTAATTTGATACATCCTCATAAATGGCATCCACGAATGGTAGGTCTTTAATCTTAGAAGGGACCTCCTAGAGACTGGTCCAGACTCCAGCATTTCGCTACATAGTGCTTCACCGGATTCCAGACCTGGGATTCTCTTGAAACAGGGTAAAAACCCTGTTTTCCTCATCAAATTTGTGTGTGTACATGCTGGTGGGCATCTCTTTATACAGACTGGCCCCTTGCTTGCAATTTTTGGGCCATATAGAACATATCTAACAATTGCAGCTTTTCTTGTAAGATCTAACAGTGTGAGTAAGAGATGAAGATAAAATTTTGTCTGTGGACACTGTTTATTTTATGTAGAATGACTCTGAAGAGTTGAGGTTCTTGTGTTTGGGTGTTTAGCTGAATGCTGGATGATGTTGGATAAAGCCAAAAGTTGAATTGAGTAGATATATAAATGCCTCATGAGATACTCCATGTCAAACAATTGTTGTGCTACTTTCATTAAGGAGCTGACACTTTATGACATGCAGAGAAAATGAGAATTAATTTCTTAAACTTAGCAGTTTGAAGGTCACACAATGCCATTTTGCAGATCTTTACAACTAAACAGTTTTTCTTGTTCTGCAAAGTCACTTAATCACTTTTGTTTTCATGGATGCTTACAAATAAGGATATCACTTATCTATAAACCCACCTCCTCCTGAGCATCTCTGAATAAGTATTTCTCAATCCCACATACATTTGAAATATCAAGATATTATTGCCCTTCGTGGAAGCTGGGGAAACCAGGCACAGAAACTGTGATTTCCTCAAGATCATAGAAGTATTCTGGTAGAACTATCAGGATTTCCACTATTTGGGAGAAAGCAATTACTACTGCTCCCTATTTCTAATATTTTCATGTATATCTGCCCCAAAAAATAGCACAAATTGTTTTTTCCTGTTGGAATGAGAAGCTATGGAATAAAGAGGTAGGTAGACTTTGAGCTTATCCTCATGTGGAATCGAATTGTCTCCTTTGTATCAGAGAGAAGCTAGCTGGGTTTGTAACTTGTACTGCTGATGCTACTGTATAGGCAATCATCACACAAAAGTATCGTAATGAAAGGATGGCTGGAGTTAAACCTCCTGGCAGGAGGCACCATGGGTACCTACTTCTGTCTCCACAAAAGAAACAATTTGAAATGTGAGTTATAAACAGGCTGTATGCCCTGCACCTCCTGCTGCTTAATTGATACCTTACTCTGGCAAAGTATAGTTGGTACACCTCTCACTCCCAACAAATCAGGTACAACTACAAACTCCTCTAAAAGAAAATAATTTTGTTCACATTTACAGTACTTATTAAAGCTTGCCAGAAACTGAAATTTCTCATAATTCCATGTTGGTGTTCTTCTCATGATAAGTAAAAAATTTCCTTTTGATTTTTTTTGTTGTTTTGTTTTGTTTATTTCTTTGGTTTTTTGGGTGGTTTTTTTGTCTTTTTAGAGAAATAGGAGAATCTTGTGCCTCCATGCCATTAGATTTGACACACTGAAGATTGGTTTGATACTGAGCAACATTTGCCTGCACTGCTGCAGTGCCTGTGGGGACTGGCATCCAGATGCCCCATCTCTTACAGAACCTGAGCTGGACTAACCTAAGCTTCCCAGGATCTCTGTGGCATTTGATGCTGAGAAGGGAACCATGTGCTCTATGAGAAAAAATGTTCAACAGTGAGGCCCAACACAAAAAAGGCTGTGAGGGGAAGGCATGCACTTCCCATAGAGTAATCTACTGATCCAAGGAGCTCCCAATTCAGGCAAAGCTGAAATGAAAGAATAAGATACAAAATATTTTGGCTATTGCCCAGGAAATCACATTAACTCAGAAATCTCATATCCTCCACAAAGTGATTTTTTCATTTGGAAGATATCAGCTGTAAGTCCCTTGCCCACTTGTACTTTCACTATTTTTTAGGGTAATAACTACAGCTGTGCACACATCCATTAAAACACCTTGATTTTCCCTCCTGATCCACAGTCCCAGTAGCTCATGTCTCCCCTGGGTTCAGTGGGTCCCTCCAGTACAAGTGAGAATCACAGATGTAGCTTATTCCATTACATACAACATTCCTGTTCTTTCCTAAGGCTTGTCCAGCTAATTCCCTCTGCTAGCTTGGTGGAAAAAAATAGTTATTCTCTTTAACAATATTGAAAGTATTGCAGACTGGCAGTAGAACCTCCTTTTCTTCAAAATCTTGTTGCACAAGATTTTGATTGTGCAGCGACTCAGTGGTCATTCATTCATTCCCTCACCTACATCACTGTCAGCAAGTGGCTCCTAATTTCCCATCTGATATGGGCACACCAAGGGAAGAAGGTGCCTGTGGGAAAAATTAAAAGAACAGCAGCAGCTCACAATTATTATGTCATTTAGTGCTGTGTTGATTAAGCTAGAATGAAAAAAATAGGACAAATGCTCTATCCCTTTCCTGTCTTTTCACCTGCACATTTTCTGTCAAAGCAGCAAGCAGCATAATCTCTTTATTAAGGATCACTTCAGCAAAAATCTTGCTTTTGTTTCTCACATGGCCCATTGCTGTTATTGCTAAATTATCTTGAAACTGTTTTACCAAGGCTATTGCTTCTTAAAAACCTGTCCCACAAACACAGCAAAGCCCATAGACACAAGCCTCCTGCAGCCAAGCAGCACCTTGCTGCTAGGAACTCTCAGAGCAGGCTGAGACATGCTGCCCATTATAGAGCACCTGATTCTCCCTGTAAAAGCAAAACCTGCTAACACAGACATCCTCCTCAAATTCTGATCTGCATGTTTGCTTTAGAACTGGCTAATGCTTCCCTTCCCAGTGTGATCAGATACTGCTGTGGAAACTTGCCATGTATTTTACCAGGATCAGTCTTAAGAAATCTCAGGTTTTCTACCTGTGACAGCTACTGGAATGTCTGTCAGCTGATTTTTCCAAGTTCCTAAAATACCAATATTTCCCTGAAAAGCCAAAGCAAGGTATTTGGGGGTTTGACATTAAATCTTCATGTTGTTTACTTCATTCTTGCACCTGAATCTACATTATAAACCCACTGCTGTGATTCAGGGACCCTAACTCCTACTCCTCTCAGCAGTTCTGACTCTGGAGGAAAAACTGATGTCTTCCATCACGAAGTGAATGAGTAGAGGCCTCTCACTTCTGTCCAACCAAGAAATGTTCTAAAAAAAAAAAAAAAAAAAAAAAAAAAAAAAAAAAAAAAAAAAAAAAAAGAAAAAAGAAAATTGGAAATCACAAGCACAGGTAAATAAAGCTGGCAGAGTGAGAGAAATAACGAAATCACAAACTCCTTTCACAAACAACCACTTCCTAATAACCCATCACTCTCAGAGTATCAGCTATGATGCCTTCTTCTTTCCTACATCAATCACCCTCCACTTTTGTTGTATCTATGCAAAAATCAGAGCAACTTGAAGTCCCTCCCCAAAGCCAGAAGAAACTATGAATACTGAAACCAGTAGGAGAAGCCTCATTTCAGCCATTAGAGTTCTAGCAGGTAATGATTTAGTAATTAAAAAAGAACTATCCCTACACCATGCCTGTCTCCCCACTGTCATGTTCAAGTTCTTGAAGGCCTAAATGGGCATGGTTTTATTACTGGAGATAAAATGTAGTGGTACCAGAGAGTTTCGCTCTGCCTAGCACTAAAATTGTGTTTGGCTGTACCTCTCGTTAAGTGTGGATGAACAGCAATGGCTGAGACCATTTTCTCCACTGAAGTGCCACTGCTGACATTTATGGCTCCAATGAGTAGCACTAACTTTTGTTTCAGTGTCATTAGGTAAACTTAAACTTCCATGTTTACAAGGCAGCAAAATTTTTTGTCAGGAGGGATGGAACTCTATCGTCATGTCCTCCATGCTGAGGCAATACCAAGCAGGGCTGAAAAGGCTTGAAGGTGGAAGTGTTGATGAATGATAATCACTGAAAAATGTCTGTGACTGACTCTGTAGAGGGATCTGTTCCCTGTCCTGCAAAAACATTAGTTTGCCTGTGCTCTGCTATGACTAATAATGCATAATTCTGGTTCTATCAAGACAACCTATTTTAAAATCTTGGTGCTCGCCTTGGGATTTAGACCTTTGGAAGGGCAAAATACTTCCTTGTCAGAGGTCAGATTGCTGGTTGGATTGATGTTTCTGAGGCACTCAAGTATTTTCCATTAATAACAGAGCTGAGTATCACATAATTCTAAAATTATTCATTATTATTATTTTAATAATATATATATAATTATAATGATTCCTACTATACTGTGAGGCAATGCTCCTTGTTTGCAAAGAGGAGAGGAAGAAGGGATCAGGTCTTTTGGAACTACTTGTGGATATTCCAGATGTTATCTTCTCCTGCTGTTCTCCCAGTCCTACATGGAGGTTTCTGTATTATGAGCAGTTTAGTACAATTTCCCTTCTGCTGCAGCTCACAGACTGATGTACACACTGAAGTACTGAGCAGTCAACAGCAATTCCTTCTACTGAGAGGGTAACTCCTGGGAGGAACTTGTTAATCCCCTGCTTCCTCTTCTGGAAGCAGAGTCCATGGAGATTTAAACAATGACTGACCTCAGGACCTCACCTGAAAGTATTTGAAAGAGTTGGAGAAAAATGGCACGTTTCAGTAGAGTCTCTTAAATTCCAGGCAAATCCACAGGGCATGTCAGTAATCAGTGGATTTTGGAAACAGCAAAACTACATGTCACAGAAGTGATGGCGAGAGCAACCCTGACCCTGCCAGTTCTCTTCTAACTCTGTGCTGCTCACCTGTAAGATGACCTTTCTTTACCTTCTGGAGTATATCTGAATTTAAATATTATATCTGTATCTGGATTCCCAAACCTCTTCTTCAATCCAGAAGAGATTTTTTACAGAAACACCATGTGTGTGTGCATACGTCCATATTTTAGCGTCATATTAAATAGATATTTTTCTGAGTTTGGGTTCTTTTTTTTTCAGTAAGTAGACAAGCAGAATTTTCTTTCTGACTCTGTTCAATGTTAAAGTGGCTTTGGTTTTTTGTTGTTGTTTTGGTTTTTTTAAAGCAAGACTTGGCTCTCTGTGAGTGAGAGAGAATGCTTGTGTCTGGAGGGGTTTAAAAAGTTTAAGATTTATATACTTCAAGAAGGAGAAAGAAAAAACAAGACCAGAATTGGATTTAACTAGAACCATTCTTGATTTGCATACTAAAAGGTATCTGACAAGTGTAGTGGTGCAGCCAAATCTCACTAAAGGGTTCCTCCTTTCTTTGCCCACTCAAAATGACAAAACTGTCACAAAGACAGGTCTTCAGAGACATCAGAGCTGAAGCTGTTACCAAAGGCACAAAAGTCTTTAGAAAGACAAGTATTCTTTCTCCTGTCACTTTAACACTCAGAATACCAGCCCAGTCTCACAAACCACATATCAGGTCAGCGCACAGCAGCTTCGTCCAGACAAGAGGCTTGAAAAGATACCTGCCGTGAATGTCACTGATCTTTTTTTGATTGTGTTGTGCTGAATCTCTTTGCAGACTCTTTGTCTGCAGAACAGCTCATGTTCTCATTGGCATGAATCCCCTGGCTGCAGGCTTTCCCTCTCCTTTGAAAATCTGCAACATTTCGGTCCTGGAGTAGTTAACATAAGGACACAGAAAGCAAGAGAGTACACTTTCAACTTTGTTCACATTGAAAAATTTGTGTATGACATTTGACCAGAAGCAGTTGGGTTTCAATGAAAGATGCATGAATCAGGTGAAAATAAATCCAGTATCTCTCCATAAGTCAGGCAAACTTACCTGTGCAGAGAAGCTGGGAGTTCCAGGAGCAAGAAGGAGCCTCATTCTGTCTTGAAAGCTCTGCAGTGTTAGTCACAGTCTGGAATGTGTATATGAATATATGGAAAAGCTTACATGTATATGGAATAGAATAGAATATTTCAGTTAGAAGGGACCTGCAGTCATCATCTGGGTCATCTGCCTGACCTCTTCAGAGCCATCCCTGAAGTTTGTCCAAATGCCTCTTAAACACTGACGGACTTGAGGCATCGGCCACCACAAAAGCTCAGCACCTCCCTCCCCACTTCTCATTCTCAGGAAAGTGCAGCGAGCAACGAGGTCACCCCCCAGCCTTCTCTTCAAACTGCACAAACTCAGTGTCCTCAGCACATATTATGCAGGCAATACAAGGTGGGCAAGAAAGACTCAGCGATATGATTAACTTCTGAAAGTTCTACTTAATACCCAGGTAACTGTTGAGCATTTGAACCCTACACTCCTTGTAGAGGTTATGAAGAGCTATAGGTACCTCCAGAGGCTAATTTAGTCCACTGCTCTCTTATAAAGTAATTAGGCTTCATCGGGTAAGGAGAAATCTGGGCTTTCAACTTGCCAATAATCTTTAAATGAGCACCTGAACTCCCTCTGCAGCTTGAGATCTACAAAATATTTCTTCAGCTCCCATCCAAAATGTTTGCATCTTGTGTTGCACAACTTCCTGGGAGAATATTCCTGCCACTGTTCCCAGCAAAAGAAATCAGGCAAAAATAGCCTTTAGACTGCTAACTTGCTTCAGGCTTTTTAAATGTTTTCTGGGGGAAAAAAATGCCTGTTCCTACATTCAGTATTCCGGTAAGCTTTGAAATATACTTAGATTTTATTTTTAAATTTATTTAATCCACCAGGACTCAACAAACACAGTGGGCTGCTCTGACTAGAAAGATTTTGTTTTGCATTCCTGACTTAAAACTAAAATAAATGTCACTTTAGATTAACCTCAGATATTTGTTTAAATAGATTCCATTCCATTCCACGAGCAAAGCAAAATATAAATGTTTAAAGAAAAACAACCAAATGAACGACCTCCCTATTTTTGTATAGTTTAAATGCCACATTTTCTTTTGCCTCCTAATTGTTTACCTTTTTATTTCTTTTCATAATAGTTGAAATTCAAATGATAATTTAAAGTTTATAATTTAAACATATTTATTCAGTTAAAAAAAAGCTTTGTCACAATTCATTAGTACCATAATCTAGATCATGCTAGTTTTTACATGATAAATATCAGGATGAGATATCATAAATCGGCATGATTTTTCTTCCTGTGGAGTTCAAATGTTAATTTATATCCATGCAAGAAAATTTAGGAACAGATATTCCTTTCTTCAAGAGTTGTGGTACAGGTATATTAATAAAAGAGACTAGTTTCCTTGGTTAGTTGATTCAGAGCAAATACGTATCTGTGGCAAAAACAAACACCTAGGACACTTAGGAGGCTTGGGGGCTTTCTGAAGGCACATTCACAACCTGAATAAGTCACATCATAATTGCATCTCTCAGTTGCTGTGTACAGAGTGGTGAAATAATCACTCCTGCTTCAGAAAGGGGAACACAAGTGCACTGTACTTTACAGTCAGGGGAAGAAAACAAGTTAGAGCATACACGCAAGGGATTGGGTATCAAAACCAGGGTGCAAAGCCTTTTCCTGGTGAGGGTCTGATGAGAAATGGAGGATGGGGGGAGCTGTCCTGCGAAGTGATGCATTCAATGTCAAGACAAGTTTTTCCCAAGTGCAGACACTTCAAACAGCTCATCTGTCCAAGGTGGACAGCTTGGTGGCAGGCTCTAAAATATTCCTGCTCTTTTTCATGTCTATAAACAAGCCGACACAGAAGAGACATCCCAACCTGTGCATGTAGGACCTAAGCTGAGCCAGCCAACACTGCACCTACCATGCCAGTTCAAGTGGAAGGAACCAGCACTTCCACTGGAGAGAACATTTCCCCCTTTCTCCCAGCTCTGGCTTCTCACTCCTGCTCCATGCATGAGCCTTTCTTTTACAATGCTACAAGCGTCTGTATGACTGTGCTGTGAACTGATCAGGTAAAAAACAGTTTTAGAAAGGGCTAATTTCCTTGTCCTAAGCTGGGTTTTCTTCCAATTTCTTAAGCTGAATTTATTCACAAGGGGTTAGAGTTTGTGTAATCATACAGGAGGAAATTTGGTGAAAGAAAGAAAAAATGGGAGAAGCACCAGATTTTAAGAGAATTAAATTCCTTCTTGATATTCCTCTTTTAGATTTGTAATTCAGCCTGCTCTGTTTGATGTGATGAATCTGAGCTTCACTATCCCTACAAACTCACTTTCTTCTCCTCTAACATTTGTAAATGCTGTGAAAGCCATTATCCATGGCTATTGACAGGCAGTGTGTGTAGATAGAATATAGTTTATGTGTACACAGAGAGACATAAAGGTTATGGAAGGAACCACACGGAAGATGTTGTTCTCCTCAGGTCCCAATGTGGATCAAGCAATAATTTCTTTTTTCACCAGATGCACCTTGCAAAGCTGCAGTTCAGCCTTATGAAGTGGCACCAGAAGCTTTGACAGGCACAATGTGAATGACACAAATGCCCCACCTGACTTAGGTGTAGTCATCGAATTAAACAATGTTCAGGGGAAGGAGGGCTACAATCCTCATACTTCCATAATAGTATTAATTAAATTCATTGGCCTACTTGGAGATTAAAATGGGTCAGACTTGCAAGTTTTGTTGTGACTGAAGATGTATTCAAGAGGATATAAATACTAACAGGCAAACTTTCCTTCTGAGCATTTCATATATTGTTTGTGCAAGCAGGAGCTGGAAAAGCTACGGAAAAAAAAAAAAACCTTACTGCTTCCTAGGGAAGAGTTGTGTTCTTTGAGGTTTTTTTTTACATCATGTCTTTCTTCTTTCTATTTTTCTTGAACATCTAAAGGTAGTTCACACATCTATTTTGCCCATTTGCATACTAGAGGAGCATGGAAGTCCATGTAAAGTAAAATCTTACCTTTGGTTTTGAGAGAGATGATCAGTGAGTGATAAACTCACACACGTAAAAGCACCTATCAGGCTATGTATTTATGACTTTAACATATGCATGCCATTAACCCATGGATTAGTACTCCTTCAGGAATATAGGATATGATATACATCCTGCTTCCATCATGTTTCCAATCAAAGAAAAATGACTTCTACTTTCATATGCACATTTCTACCTAATTAGTAAATGAACTGATTTATGCATTTATCATCTAATAATCTGAAACCTGAGATTTGATTCACCAGGTCTCTGAGTGCAGACAAAGGCCTGCCTGCAGTATACAAGTCTAAGTAAAATTGCCTACTCTCCCTCCAAGATCATAACTTAGATGCTGATGAATTCTCCCAGCAAAAAATCTCTTGTTCACAACCTGTAAGAACAACATTTCCACAAAGAATCAGTATACCTGTTCCACACTCTGAGAAGTGTCCATATGGCCTATCAGCATGCATCCTTTCCGTGTTAGGCTGGAAAGTGTGCTGGAAGTGTGACACCATGGAACAAGGACATTGAATAACCCTGAGAGTGGAAGGTCAGGTTCTTTGAAGGAATGAGATACCACGGGAAGCAGCTGGTACTTTTTAGAGTCTTCCTATAAAAGAATTGATTAATACTGAAACCTGGTTTCATGCAATAAAAATTGTTACTCCTCTCATCATGGGGGCTTCATCCACGTCAACATCTTCTGTATGCAGGATCCTGTGCTATAATGGGAATGTATTCATTCACATCATAATTGCCTCCACACCTATCCTTACCTGGAAGCTTTTACAGTTAAAAGAAGTGATAATGAAAAGGTTGGGAGAGGAAGTACCTTTGTCCTCGTTTTACAGACAGAGAATTGAAAGACAATAAACTCTCTCATCTGCAGCACCTGAAGTCACTTTTGCAGTCAATATATAGTTAGGTTGCAGCCCTGAAACATTTTAAGATAATTTGCTAAGGTCGTACGGCAAGTGTTGCGAGAATCCCTTCTCCCACATCCTCTCACAGTGCTCCAGTGAGAGAACACTTTTCCTTTCCCTTGCTAATACTGTTCACCGGGCTAAACCATCAGAGAAGTCACTCTGTCCTCTAAGCATCACCTAGACCTGTAAGCGTTTGCTGCCACGGATCCATCTCCCAGCAGCACAGAAAGAACACTTAGCAGCTCTATCCAGTTCCTTGTTGTTGGTATGTCAGGGCAGTGGTACCAATTCGTTGCTGCTTGTCAGCTGTCTGGCATCTGCTGACAACATCTACAGGAAAAGTGAGTGGTTGTATTTAAATATCTGTCAGCAAATATGACAAAAGACATGAATACTTCTCTGGGATTTGCAATGACCTTTTCATTTGCCTTGAAGAGTTGTCTTCCTCTGATCAAGAAACTAATTAGAGTGCTGAAACTTGCTGTACATCTCTATCACTGCATCAGGGAAATCCATTTCTCCTTTTGACAATTGCTCTGCAGGATATCCCCATTCCTCCCAGAAGCCTGTGGCTACAAATGGTTACCCTTTCTCCATAGCTGAAGCCTGGGCTTCTTACTGTGAAGGTGACAGCAGACTGACCAACCTTGGTTGTAAGCAGTCTCAACATTTGGCAAAGTTGAATTACCTTGGAAGCTCAAAATACTAATTTTCCACAGTCCATTGGCAGAGTTCTATAATGGGCCCCAAGCTCACAGCTCTTGTAAGTAGGCTGAAGGAGTGAAAAACAGCCACAGCTTTGCAGGTATCAAGAAGAATCAGAATTTTCTGATTCTACACAGGGCATAGGTGCACATGAATTTTCATAGCATGGGGAGGGCACATCTAGAAACAAGCTGGTAAGATGGATTTTCAGTGGCACAGCAACCATGAGCAGTGCTGAGAATGAGGCTGCTGTCTGCACAGTCACATAGATGAGCACTAGAACTGTGGCATGGCCCATGGTCTCAGTGGATTGCTTGCTATTCAATGCCACGATTTGCTGAAGACAATTGGGAATTTAAGGAGTTGCCAGGAGACACTCACAGAAGCTTCAAGTGGATTAATCTCATTTACACTGGAAAAGAGATGTAGATTCAAACCCCATCTGTTCACTACAGCATTTACCTTGGAGCAGCTTTTTCTTCTGGAACATGCTGCCTCTGGGAACGTGCAGACATCTCACAACAGGTAATGCCAGGTGAATACACCTCCGAACCAAGAGTAGATTCTTTCTGGGATTTATTTGTTTGCTGAATATTTCACAATGAGAGAAACCACTAAAGTCTTCAGTCTGCACTCCTCCATAGCACAGACTCCTAAAGTTCATGCTGTTACCCTCCCCCAGTAGCTGTAGCCAGCTAAACCCTGCCAGGACAGGGATGTTGCACAGCAGGCAACTATTTCCAGGGCAGATAAAGTGTGAGCCTACTCCTCTTTTCCAGACCAAATGACATTGCTCCATCTAAAGCAAGATGAGAAAAGAATCAAAAATAGCAATTTTATGTGAAGACTGTCTTTTTTACTTTGTTTAGAAGGCTCTGTGTGGAGAGAAGTGGGGTGTTCTTGTCAGCTCACTTGGGACTTAGGAGGGCTGTGTGCAGGTATCTTATCCGTGTGCCCAGCAGGGCTGCTCTCTGGAGAAAGGCATCATTTCCTGTGTTCTCAGTGCCAGTAATATGTATCCCAGTGCACATTCAGCTGGGTCATAAAACTTCTCTTTCCTTACAATAACTATGAAAGCACTAAGTGCATTAAATTAAAATACTGTTAAAGTGGTTTATGGGAACTGCTTATAAATAATCATCAAGACCTAACTCCTGGGAAAACACCGTATTTCATGCAGTTTTGTTCCTTGCTGTCTAGAGAGAAGGCAAGCTTCATAAATATGCACCTTCTCTATTAACAGTTACAATTCTTGCCTTTCTTTGAGAAACTTTTCTTCCTTTCCGCAGACTTCTCACTTCCGAAAGACAAACACACGACTGTGTGGGACATTACAGTCCTGAACCCTGCTGGTGTTCCAGGCAGGGAGTAATTAAGAAACCCATGTCTACATGCAGCTCAGATTGCTCCGATTTTTAATTCTTAAACAGAACCCTGAGCCTGAATGCCCCTTTGTTGGCAATATCAGTTCCCAGTGACACCACTGCTGAACCTCCATTTGTCTCGCTAGTCCATGTGACCTCTCATCACTGGAGTTTTGGGATTCCCAAATGTGGTGACACAAGGGTGGTGTCTCCTGTCCGTGCGCTGTCTGCCAGCCCTCCTCCCCTTGCTGGCACCCACGTGTGAGTTTGACAGAGATTTGTACGGAGAGATGGACAGACAGACAGAAAGGCTGATGCATAGAGACTCCCTCCTGTGCTTCAAAAATCTTCATCTTCTCAGATGAGAAACTACTTCTCTCTGTCTAAAAGGAGGGGTGGAGAGAAAGGCTTGAAAAGGAGATCCCTGTTTCATGAACGCTTTCATCCAATCCTTCAGTGTTTTATCACTTATCCCTAGATTTAAAGGACTAAAAATTATGATTCCATGGGAAATTAGACCTAAATTACATACCAGTGGAAATCAATATGCAACCAGCCTTAACTGTAATGCTTCTTACATGCTCCAATATTATTTATATTGTATATGGATACTTGACTTAGTCTTTATCCTCTTTTAATAGAGACTTCTCATTAAAATGTTTTGGATTTGGCTTGGTTTCATTTTGTGTGCTTTTCTTAATTCTTTTTTTTTTTTCTACTATCTTTGTAAATTGTGTTTGGTTTATGAAGGAAAAAATTTAATTTTCTGAAGCTGAGATACTCTTTATATGACTAAATTTTAATATTACTCTAAATTTCTCCTTTTACTTCTGTACTTCCCTTTACTTGGCAGATGGAAGGGAGGGAAGTGAAAGGGGAGGAGACGTAAAAATACTTCAAAATATCCCTGGGAAAGAAACATGTTTATTCTCTGAAACTTAAATACCTCAAAAAGATTTTTTATAGTAATTTCTAATGCACAGAAGCTTTTTACGTTATCATCTATCAAATCAGATAATCAATTTTAAAAGTTACTGACTATTTTCCAGGACAGCTCTGGCTCAGAAGTCCTCATGCTGTGAATTTTCAGGGCTGTGGGATGTTTCATGCCATTACATACCACAGAGCACTCACATTTTCTGAGGTTGTTAAATTTGTATTTACATTCTGTATTTACAAAACCTTTGCCACACTGGCATTCCTAATCTGGATCTGCCCAGTGGCCCAGTCCTCTCCCACCAACCTTGACCAGAACCATCTGTTCCCAATAGGAGAAGCAAAAATTCAGCTTCTGCAATAACCTACCCGGGATGAATGTTCCTGCCCAGCCACCATTAGTTAGTTAATCTACTATAACGATTTTTAAAAGCACATGATGAACAATGGGCCAAATGACTTTAAGAATGCTGCATCAGTAAAAGGTCTCATTTAGTTGGCTGCAGCTGAGCAATGCAGGTGATCAGCCAAAGCACTAGAAATGGATGAATTCACAGGACAAGACAACACTGCAGTTAATTTACTTTCCTTTAAATCCTTGCTGGATCACTTTGACAAGCAAGATGTGTCAGACCAGAAAATGACCATGGTATCATTGCCCAGAGAAGCAGGCATGTCTATTTGGTTATGATCATATTCTAATGATTTCCCAACAGTCATAAAGCTGAGCATGGGGATCTCTGATAGATGGGTTTAATGGACTGACACTGATCAAAGCAAAAATGTGAGTTAGGTACCATGAGCAAGGGTCTAACTGAGACTCATTAGGGGATGCAACAGTCTCCTGAGCTGGATGCTTCATCAAACAAGTCACTTAAAACCATACTGGAGAGAAGCACTGAACTGTTCAAATGTTCTGCTGAGGAGTGAATAGACACACAGGAATGGAAGGAAACATCCAGGCATGCAGCACTTCATTTGCAGGCAGCAGGAATTTAGGATGGGAATCTATGCTAGATCAAAGCATTTAAGTAGAGATGTCCACATCTGGGTGCCTGCACTGAGGCAAGGTGTTTAAAATCTGCTGCAGTCAGTGGACACTCCAGTCCCTCTAAAGCAGAGAGTGGCTGGTGGGCTGAATGAGCAGCTCTGCAGTCTCCAAAACAGGTTCTTTATCGACTGTCCTGGAAGGTCGGGCATCGTTTCTCACCTAGATATGTAGGATAAAGTTTTTAATCTTCAAATGAATTCCAGCTCTTTCCCAAGAGGAACCATCATTCTGTGGACGTCATTGAACAGCCAGTGAAACAAACACCGTGTGCCCCCATGAATTTGCACTGTAAAAGGCACGTAATTTACAAGGAGAGTAATGGTTCAGTTTGGTGTCCTGGTTGAATGCATGCAGAGACATTTGAGGTGTCCTGGGCTATCCAGTGCAGGCAAAAAAGTTTGGCAGATATGACATAGGACTCACAGAAGAGCAGTGACATTCTAGGACAATAGCTGGTGACCAAACATGGTACCAGAGGATA
This sequence comes from Oriolus oriolus, assembly GCA_013400235.1. Lineage (NCBI taxonomy): Eukaryota > Metazoa > Chordata > Aves > Passeriformes > Corvidae > Oriolus > Oriolus oriolus. The sequence goes on along the minus strand of VXBT01009500.1, from coordinate 1,998,562 downwards.
TCTTAAGTGACACCATATTCCCATATTTAACAGCCTCATTTTCAGTTCTCAGTATGGAAAACTGCTGTCTTTTATTAGTGCTTAATTCCTCTGTTGATAAGGAGCCATTCTTTGCTTTCAGGTAAGGGAAATAACCTATTTAGGCTCCAGAGCTGCGTTTGATATGGTGCAGCATGGGAATATAGCAGTTACACTGCAGAAAGTCATTATTAGTAGAATAACTACAAGGCAAGTCATGATTAGAGAAGAGATTACAAAGGCATGTGTTAAAATGAGAAATATTTAGCTGAAGGGAAGTTATTTTCGGAATTCCCTAGAACTGACATCAGGACGATATTTCTTCAGAAACGTAACATAACATACGGAGGCTGTGCTTATGAAATTTGCTACAATACAGAGTTAGTGGCACTGGAAAAAATTAAAGAAAAACCAACTGTTACTAGTATGAGTGAGATTACGCTAAAGTATGTATTAATTGAAATCAGATGTTTAAAGTTCAAGTACTTGCTCCCAGAAAGCATAGTCAATATTCTTATCGAAAATAAGTCATATTTATTCTTGAATCCTTTTTTAGGAAATGGCAGAGGAAAAGTAATATTTAGATAAATAAGTCAACAGTAGTTTGAGCAAGAGCCACTTGGGTGATGTGACAAAGAATAATGCAAGTATTTATTTGGATACATACAGATTCCTCTAGGAGAAAGTATTTAATGTCTCTGCAAAAGACATTAGAAAAAATGCACAGACTTTTGCCAGCTGGATCCTAGAAACAACATTTGCGCTGGACTACAAGTGTAGAAGGGAGATGGGAATGAGCAGAGAAATTTAGAAGCAGTTGTGGAAAAAGGGGTTGTAAAGACAGTAGAGACACTAATTTTGGTCATCTGGTGGAACAAAGTCCAAGATGAGGTAAATAATTTTGCTGAATTGATCATCTGGGAGCAGCCATAGACTCATTTGTTGGAAGGCATTGCCAGGGCTCCTCTTGTCCAGCCCCAGCTTGAGTCAGTACAGTCGACATCACTAGCTCAGCTCAGCCACAGCTCTGTCAAAACAAACCTTATAAAACTGATAGGATGGGGATGCCACACCTTCCCTGGTGGTCACTGCCAGTAAACTCAGGAAATCCTCTCCTAACGTCCAGCCTGAACCTACTCAGCCAGAGTTTGTGACCATTTCCCATTGCTATGTTCTCTGATGGCACTAAGAGCATTTACAGGTCACCTCTGTCTCAGAAAAAAAGGAGTATTTTAACTAAGGAAGATGCAGTCCTAAATAGATGGATATAATCTCTCTTGAGTACATCAAAATTAGAGGAACTTTTTGTCTGTTAATGGTCTGGAGCTGTGGAGCAGATTTTGGTCAGGGAGAGTGGGAATCAGAAAAAGGTAAGAGTCCATCAAGCTTAAGGTGAAACAGAGTAATAAATTTCTGACTGCGAACCAAATACCTCTAGGTTAGGATGTGGAAGCACATTAGGCTCTGTGATGTCTTTCCAGCTCTCTGTTCTGCAGGCCCAAGTCTCTCCCATAACTTTCCCTATCTAATAAAGCAAAGACTTTGCAAATCTTTGCACCTTTCTCATTAGATGCAACTGCTAGTGGTTATATTACCACTTATGGCTAATGATTTTAACACAGTCCAGGTACTGTTTGCTAAAACTGCCAACCAACTAGACCATGAGTCTGGCAGGGTTACACAGGAGTAGAAAGGTGAATCACAATCAGAGGGCTGCAGTGGATCACTGTTACTCACAGCAAATTGTCCCCTGAAATCCCTCACAAACCCTTCGTGGAGACAAACATTCACTGCAAGAATAGATTCCTTTGCCAGGATATTTTCTACAAAGCTGATAATATCAGCTTAATATCAGCTATAAAATGCAAGCAGAATTTCTTTTACATCAGGGATATGATTGTTTCTAGGAATGATTTTTTTTGTGGGTGACCTTGTACAGTATTATTCAAGAGCTTTTCCAGCACTGAAATAGAGTTATAAACATGTCTCAGCTTTATATATACATAGGTATTACAAAAACTAATAATTCTGATGATGCCTTTGAATGGAAAGGAAATCAACTTTGATTACTTGCCAAATGCTACTGGAATATTACAAGATGTGGAAGTTACTTATTCATAGCAAATTCCCTCATTTTATGTGTTCTCAGGAAAGAAAGCCTTGTTCTTCAGCATTTTCTTTTTCCTGATTCTCCTTTTTTCAGTCTGTTCTTCATCTGTAACACAAAAGCATTTTCTTTGCAGAGACATTACTTTATTAATTCAGGATTATTCATTTGTGACACTGTTTTCCTCAGCTTCTGTCTGAATACTTTTATTCCAGACTTTCTCACATTTTAAAATTACAATATAGTACTGAAAAAGAACAGTTTTTGTATTTTTCCCCTTCAAGAAATAAAATAAATTAAGAGGTCAGACAACACTGTTTGCAGGTGTTTCTGTATAAAACAATTGATATTATTGTATAAAAGGAAATGGAATGAGATGAGTTTTACTGAATTCCTTAGGGAAATCATTCAATACGCATTCTTATCAAAGTCTAATAATGGCCCTTCTGCTGCCTGTTTGCTTTGATGAAGCTGATAATACAGAAATCTACATTTATTTGCATTTTTTTTTCTGCTAGAATTCACTGAGGCATCTCCAAATGTAATTTTAAAGTATTAACACATGTAGATTTGTGAGTTGCGTTTGTGAGTTGCATCGAGTAGAAAGAGATGAGACACAAACTCGTGAGACACAGTCCCCAGGGCTGTGCTTGACCCCCTGCATCCTTCCTGAGGGTCACCAGACATGAGGACTCCCCTCTGTCTCAGGCATCCAGTCAGAGTCAGAGCAACAAGGGTGCACCGAGTGGGAGGACAGAGTGAGCTGCTGAATTAATGCTTTGGCAGCTTTGCTGAGGCAAGCTATAACAATGTAGTAAGGAGGTAGAAAACCCTGCAAGTTAAAAGGAAATCTACCATAGCTCCCTTCTCCAGGATCATGTCTCTGTCTAGAGACATTAACTGACTAACGCTGAAATCTCAGAGTCCAGATATGACCCCACCACCTAAGTTTCCAAAGGTTTCATACAGGAGGCAGAAGACTATTATCAAGTTCTGGTTCAAGTTCTATCACTAGCTAAAAACAAACCTGACTGCTGCCAAAATCTGGAAGGATCCAAACCAAATGTTTATGCCCTAAGTTTTTTCTACGTTGCATACCTTGGTTCTCTGTTTGAAAATATGATTTTCTGAACAGCGAAGGAAACTGATTTAACTAGTGCAATGGATGCCATAAAAGTGGAAATTTTCTGGCTTGGAAAAAAGTTTTCTAAAGAAAGTTTTCCAGAGAAAACAGGTTCTCATCAGAATGCCAAGGGGTTTGAATGCCTCTGCTCAGATCTAAAGACAGCTTCAAAGACAGAGTCTAGGAGAAATCACTGAGAGAAATCACCACACTGAAACTGGCACAGTCACATCCTTCTTACCAAGATTTCAGCATAATACTCTCGATAATCTGCATCATTAGTTCTTTCTTCCCATACTTTCTTTCATTTCTGTAAATCCCTCCTTGTCACACATCTATTGCCTGCAACAAGGCAACAGCTGCTCGTGCTAACTCCACGTGCTTTATTCCATTCCTCCAGTGAGGATTCTGCATTGACTCAGTTCTCTTCCTCTCAAGAGCCTGAGACAAACTTCGTGGCATCCAAAAACTTCCCCAATCAATACCTCCTAAGGTCCCTGAAGTGCTGTAATCTGAATCAAGGTCTGTGAAGCAAAACTGAAAATGAGCTCAGCAGGGTTTAGCCACAGCCTGTTATCTGTCACAGGAGGGTTTGTTTTTTCTGCATGGTTTTGGGGTTTTTCTGGTTGCTCTTTGCAAGTTTGTTTTTCACTAACTTTCACTTCTCCAATGTCAGCTCCTGGTTCTGAATCTTCAAGCTGTAGCCATGCACCATGAAAGTGCCAATCAGACTTTGAGCTCAGTAATCAAAATACTTCTGATTTCTTCAGATCGCCCATAAACAAAAGATGCATCTAGGCTGAAAGCGCCTAATTTTATGTGTTTAGCTTGATTCTTCTCCTTCATTGCAATTTGAAATAATTGTTGGAACAGAGTTCCTGGTACGATGGTGCACCCTTACAAGGCAAAGGAAAATCTGAAGTGATTTTTTTTCTGTTCCTCAAGGAATGATCCATTCATTTTAAGGCTCAATCAAGAAGCTTCCCTGTAGTATTATATTATTTACATTCAATCCATCAGTCACAGATAAAAGCAACCATGAGATATTAGGAAACACAAAAAAATTTCCAGTCAGAAAAGTAATTCCATGGTTACATGTTTATACTTACACAACTACAATTTAAGAATACATTCAAACGGAATTATTATTTTATTTTTACACACATAGCTAAGAGAGGACCACTGGCTTGTGAAGGTTCATGCTCAATTATTATTATTTGGTGAGATAACCATATTTACATTTTGGCATTGCTTTGATATCTTGGAAAATGGATTTGACATATTGCTGAATTTTCTCTGGAACACCCAAAGGACCACCGGGAGATTCTCCTGTATAATCTCTAAAGTTTATTCCCTGGGTATGTGTAAATAGTCCTGCACTGTCAGGTGGGAGATGGCAGTATTCTGTTTCCTCTCTGTCTGATGCAGATTAACTTGCATAAGTTAAATTTAGCGTTCTGTGCATGTGACTGTTCCCAGTAAAACAGGGAGTGATGGGTTCTGCCCTACGTGCCCCAAAAACCAGAGCTGAACACAAGAACATTCTCAAATCCCTTACTCGGAGATGTGGTCTCTGTGACACTAATAGGCTCTACTCCTTCATCCAGGGCTCAACAGGTAAGTTTTCATCTCCTCTGAGAGTTAGGAAAGAATATCATAATCAATATTTTCCATTCTTGAAAAATCTAAATCCAGTAAAAACCATTTTTTTCAAAGCAAAAAGCCATTTGACACACATTTTTTAAGGAAGTTTATTTGCTGGTTTTACATTTCAGAAATGAGAATTTCCAGGTATTCTTCTGTCCAAATCTGATTTAATTTTGACAGTGACTTGCATTTTTTGTAATACAGTAAGTTGGAAACAATTTCAGACTCTGAAATATTTAGAAGAAAAGGTTTAATTGGGGTGAAATATTTTTAAATATTAAAAAAAAAAAAAAAAAGGCTGCTGCTTTTGTGGCTTAGTCCAGTATCATGTCAGGATACAGCCATGGACATGAGGAAATAGATGAATTGTCACCCAGCTCACATAAATTAGAAAGCCTTTTCTCTCTTTCTACCCTTGTCCTTCAGAATAAAATTAAATGTGATGGGGAAAAAAAATGCAATCTTGTAAAAGTATTTCTGGATATTGACTATAACTAAATATAAAACTTGACCATCACTTTGGTTTTGTTGGGTTTTTTGGTTGGAGTTTTCTGATGTTTGTTTTTTGTTGTGGGGTTTTGGGTTTTTTTAATTGAACAGTTTCTATAGCCAGACTGTTTCTGGAAACTTTCTCTTCTGCGTCAGGGTTCAAAAATAAAAGCCGGCTTGAAGCAAATTCATCAAGCACCACGAGAAGGAACATTTATAACAATTTATCCTATTGCAGTGAGCAGGGCTTAAACAAAGCTGAGTGATGCTATTTCAGTACGGTGGAGTCTATCCATCCTCTTCTATGAATAGTTATAATGGAGAAAAAATCATGATTAGATTTGTTTGTGCCTCGTGTGTGGTGTCTGTATTTTGTACATCTGTCAGTGTCACTGGAAATAGCTAATTCATGTGCTCTCTGCCTGAAACCTACTGTAACAAATGTAAGTGTACTGAAACAAATGTTATGGCTGTGATATAAATCCTGCTTGATGGGTTTTAGTAACAGAAACACAGGGAGGGTGTTGCCAGCTGCAAGCCAGCTTCTGATAAAACTTCAGTGGCTGACTTTATTCATGTTCAAAGTAAAGAGATTTAACAGCAACCAGAATTAGCCACATGGAACTCCTATCTAGGTTCAGTCTGGGTGAAATACTAAGGAAAGTGCACACAGAGTCTCATTTTAGTGGTATAGGGCAGCAGAAGCTGCCATAGTACCTAGGCTGTCACTCCAGGCAGCAGGTCAGGGAACATAAGAGTGGGTGCTTCCACCAACTCATCTTCCAGTTGCCCCACCAGGTGCCCCATCTCATTTTTCCCTCTCTCTTCTCTCACTTCCCCATGCTGACATCTCACAAAAGCTTTAATAGGGATTTATAAACACTTATCTTTTTAGAGGCACTGCTGTGAGCCTAATGAAACCGTTCCTTTACAGCATCAACAAATAAATCTGCATGGATTTAACAGGGAAGGTCCGGGAAAGGGAGTGTTGTTCTTTTTGGCAGCGTGAGGATATTTCCTCAGCACAGAAAGCTAAGGAAGTGGCTGTGGAAGGAGCCACAGCAATCACGTTGGTTTTTATTCAAGTTTGTGACTCACAATCCAGAAGGTACACTATAGAGTGGACCCATCCCTAGTACTAAAAAAGATATTTTGTCACCTTTGTTATGGATTAGAAAAACCTAGCTGAGGATTCTATTCTCACCCCAGACTCTTAAAATCAAAGCTGCCTGTTTCTCACTACAAACAGCCTGTACCTAGAGGACTGCCAGGGGAGGTCTTTCCTTGCCTGTCTGAGTGCTGAGGCACCAAACATTTGTCTCCAGATGAGACTTCAGTCCCAGGTCCCAAGCTGCCTTCACTGGCAAGGAGGGGGGAGCATGTCCAGGGAGAGTAGGGATACTCTCAGGCTGGACTGCAAAGGATTTTCCACTGGAGGAGCACTGCCTGTCCCGGTGCCTACCGTGAGAAAGGTGAAGAGCACTGCTCAACCAAGTGCCAGTGCTTATCCTTTGTCTCACATTCTGGGACCGAGTCCTGCGACTCCACCCCCTTAGAGGCTTACATTTCCTGTGGGTATTTGATACCTCTCCCTTGGCTGCAATGAATAATGAAACTGTGGATTGTAGGTGTATACAGGGAATTTTTTTACACTGGCTTCTACGTAGTATGGATGAATTTAATTTGACTTAGCTAAAAGTCAGATGCTTAGGCTTCACTCCTATCCACTGCAAGACACAGGCGTCTCCAGAGGGTAATTTTTCCCATTTGCTTTAAGTATCTAATGTAGGGTGGAATCAATCTCTTGCTGGTGATGGCAAACACTCCACAGCCTATATATGATGGTATATGCAAGATTTCCCTAGCCTAAATATCTTTTAGGCAGATGGCTCCAACTCAATGTCGTTGATATTTTGCTAAATGCTCCAGTAGAGATTGCAAAGCAGTTTCACACAGTTATTTGCAGAAAAGGGCAGTCCTGCATTTTTAAGAGAATTTCTTCCTCATTTCCCGAGAATGGCTAAAGGTCCCCTTAAGGTAACCAATAAAAAAATACAGATGCAGGAGAAAGTGTGTGGATTGATTCAGTGGGAGATACAAACACATTTAATTCATTTCTTCTAGAGTTTTCAAGCTCCCTGTAGGATTTTCTGTTCATACTTCCTTTGGTGAAGGCTTAGAAATCTATTTAGCCACTGTCAAATATCACTGACTAAAAAAGATACATACTTGTTTTTATGATTAATTCCTCCCATATAATCAACCATCTTCTCTTGTTAGCTGAGAGGAATGGACTATTGCACATTGACTGAAAAAGCACATTGTAATTTTTTGTAGTTGCTGCTTTGATTTGTGTTGATTTCTCTTCTCAAAGCCTGGCAAATATATTGTATATGAGTATGCATAACTCGACAGCCTTTGTCTGACTTGGAAGCAAATGTCTGATTGTTGTTCCAAGTTTGTTGGACAGAAATTCAAGGGGCATAAACCAGCTTGTCTTCACAGATTGAAAAGAAAAACCCCAAAATAATTTTGGTACATAGAATTAAAATATATGAAGCTATACATCTTGGACCTTGATCCTTTCCCTCTTTTTTTGTCTTTTTTAAGAAAAACAACACAATTCACACAATTCAGCAGGGAAAAAGTTTCTCTTCTGAATCCCTGTTTACAAGGACACACTCAGCAGCAGCAACTGACTTGTTCCAACTGGATCACTGGCTGTAGCAGATAAGATATATTAAAATTTTAATTGTATTTCATCATGAATACAACTGTTTTGCATCAGTCACTATAGAAGCCCCATTTAACTATTCTCTGCTGGTTTCCAGACAAGAGAGGCCTCAAATTTAATTAGAAGTGTGAGATGCAGCCAAGAATTTGATAACTAACAGCAATTCTGATGGAGCTAAAACCCCAAAAAGGAGAACAGTGAGAGATAAGACTGCTTTTAAATAGAGGTGGTAAATGCAATTTTGCTCTTGCTGATGGGAGATGCAAAGGTAAACGCCATCTCCAGCGTACAATCCCAAGTTGCTCTGCGTGGTGGCAATATAATTTCAGTCATCTTGAGGCACTTTCTCTTCAAATTCCTGCCACATAATGAATCAAAACAAGTTTATTTGCATAGTTGATAAATTATAAGGGATCTGATCTCACTTGGTATGGTGACTCAGTGATAATGACATTCAAATCTTAAATTTCTGACAAGCACAGAAATGAGCACAAGGAAAGTTTCAGTTATTTGGCAGGTGTTAAATTTAGGTAGAGGATAGAAGAGTACAAGGTGAAGAGCTTATGAGAGAGCAAGACTCAAAACTTAAGGAAAATCTGACTTCTTCAGGAAAAATTAACTATAAAAAATATTTAAAAATTTCTGACAAGTATCAAAAATATCAAAGTTAATAGTTAGATGGAATAGTGATCCTAATCTCAGAGATAATTTTGCCTTACACACAGGTGTACCTAAACCTTCCCTGCTCCATCCAGCTTGGGAGTTGGTGTCACACCACCAGCACACCAGCAGATGTGGTACAAACTCTCTGGGGCTTTTTAATGTGGAGTCAAAAATTTGGTCAAGCCTGCAGCCCTGTCATGACTACTGGTACCTTGGAAGTCAAATTGTCTTGGACATGTGAATGTCTAAATTGCTGTAAAATTAACATTTTTCTAGTAGATACAGGTTCAACCTCCCCAAAATAAAACCTCCTTCCTGGAAATAAGCTTTTATTGGTGACATCCAAATCCAGGGGAGCATCAATAATCTGACCATCCTCCCTTCCTAAAAAGCTTCATGTTGTTGAAATTAGCAGTGCTAAACCCTGCTGCTGGAAGTGGGACCAGAAATAAAGACTGCCTGAGATTCAGTATGTGATCTCTAAATAAACACTAACGCCATTGACATAGGGAACCCATCTGCTTCTTTATTTCTTTACCACTACAAAATCTATGATTTGTGATTGTAACAGATGTTTCATGTCTGCAAATGATGATATGCTGCATTATTAAACCAAGAGGGTCATTAAACTGAGTTGTAGGCACTTTTTCAGTCTATAACTGCAAGATCATCAACACATAACCGTAGGGTTACGGAAAACCCTCTCATTCCTGTCCTGACTCAGTGTGTAACTTGTGCAGCGAACACTCAGCAAATATCATTAACATCTCCATTAAAGCTTGATAATGCAGGAGAGCCTGTAGGCATCTGTACAACTGCTGGTGTTAACATGTCTTAATGGCTTTTTTGCCAGAAGCACTTCTATGTTTAGCTGCACCTTGAAATAGTCTAATAATAGTCGCCTACCCAGATAAGAATGTGAATTCTCTATTGTTTTAGGTAATAATATTGGATTGGTCTATTCCTTGACATCAGAGAAGTAAACAGGCACCTTGGTTTGAGCACGGTGGCTTTGTTTTTTATTATTACTGTTATTATTATTTCTAGATTATTTTTCTCTTTACGTTTAATCAAAACCTCAGCAGAAAGGGTTTTTCACTTGTAGCTGCCTTCATTGCAATTCTGTTCACACAGTATTCTTTCCTACTGGAACTGCTGCAAACACGTTATAGTAACATAAATTTCCACAAATACATGTATTTTTTGGCTCCCTTTGGATTGAAAAATGTCTATTTTCCATTTTCAAATATCATGTAAGAAGTTTTGCTTTGTCTATGAAGAATGACTGACAGAGTAACATGAGCCCCAGAGTGAAGCAGTTTTTATTGAAGGATAATATTTCTTTATTGAAAATATAAAAAAAAAAAAGATTGGCTCCAGTCATTCAGAGATCCATTTAAATTCTTTAATTAAAATGTATCTCCTTATTTAGCAGGATCCTTGGGATTCTTATCCATAAATTTTCATTGTAAATTTTCATAAATGCAGCGACATTAAGGGCAGAGTTCTTGAGAAGTCTATGGAGAATTGAAAAATAATATTTAAGGACTCTATATTCATTCCAAGCAAGTGGTGTTAAATTCATGTAGAAAGCATGAACACTCTATGAGTTAATTACAGATCACAGTCAAATATTTGAGTAAAACATTTACTTGTAAGTTTATTAGTATTTATGTGTACATGTGTATACTGGACATGGCATCTTATTAAAAAGAACACAGAAGGCATAATTCTCCTTTTGTCTCCAGCCACTCAAAACTGTTCCTTTTAATCTTTTGCTGGCAAAAAAGCAACATTTTTAGTTCTGTCTTGCAATACTACTTGAGTTTACAAACATCTTGAGAAAACCATTGATTTTTGCAAAACATTTGTGGTTTGAAAGTACTTGAGGTTGCACAGACTTTCCCAGGGATAGAAAGCAACACAGACATGTCTAATCACCTTAACCTTGAATATGTGAACAGCACCTTGAGCTTCAGACCGGATTTAACTTTTTATTATTATTATTTTATTTTATTTTTTTCATTTTCAGGGGGACAGGAAAGAACAGTTATGAACACTGGGAGCTTCTGGAGAAAGATGAGACAAGACAGCTATGCTTGCATATATCAAATGTAGTGAGAACATGTACAAGCAGCTGCAAGTCTCATATGCACATTTCCAAAAATCCAGATAATTTGCTCTAGGTGGCAGTCTCTTCAAAATGGCCAGAGGAAGCAAGATCGAATCTAGCAGATCTTCCTTGCTCTGTAGTAGCTTATCCTTCAGGTGAGAGGAAAAGATAGATCACTGGAAAAGTGTGGCAAAAGCACTACTCACCTCTCAATTTTGTTGTCCTGAAGTGAGTACCACCTGATTATCTCAAAGTTGTTTATCAAAAATGGCCAGTACCTTAAAGGGGACTGAACACATCGGAGTAAAAAAAAGAGATGCTGAGACAGGAAGAGCAGGGAGATCTCCAAAATCCTCACCTAGAATATTTTCTTCTAGATTACACTGTGCCCCTGAAGCACATCAGGCAGATGTGTCTTTCATTGTGATTGATGGGCAGAGATCAGACAAGCCATGCTATTGTTTCACTGCAAAATATTTATGAATAGTTATTTCCATTTGTCCATCTGCCCTCCTTTGTTATGCACAAAAGCAAAGGTCTCTTGCAGGCTTATTTCAGGGTGACTCCTTGGTCTCTACTGTCTCTCTTGATATCTTCTATGAGGTGTCTTTGGAAGGGTCCCGTGCCTGTTGCAGATGTAGCATTTTCAGCTGGCCTAAACATGTACGATTTCCTCATCCTGAAGCAAATATCTCTCCCTATTAGAGTGTGCTGTAGTCATACAGTCGCTTTTCATGGAGAAATACATAAAGGAGTAGCAATGGCCACTGCATAATCAATATACAATGTTGGTGCTTTACTGGAGACGTCGTACCTAGCAGTATGTAATTCTGGACTAGTACATCTGGTGCTTATGTCTCCACCTCCCCCCATAAAGAAAAATACTAATATTACTGTCAGTGAAAGCATGGCCAAGACATTGCCTGTGGGACATTCAAACACATGTGACTTTCAAGTTACATGGGCCCAGTGTTCAGAAAACTGTTCTATTTGGGTGAATTTGTAAGTGAAATCTTCTCCTGGCCGTGGAAATTCAGCCAGCATGTGGCTGTAAGCCTCTGACTTCAAAGACTCAGTTTCATCGCTGCCTGATCTCAGTAAAAGGAGAGTCAAATGCATCTGACAGAGAATTTTTGGAGCTGTAAAGTCAAGGTAGATGCATTTTTCAAATATTCAAGCTAGTAAATACCATCATTATATGAACCACTAGGTGTTACTATAGCTGACCAGCTTGGAAGCATTTCTATTTATCCGGACTTTTAAAAAGATTCTGTATGGCTGGCTGATGAAAATCTTTGATTCAAAGTGTATTTAGATGCAAAATCATGGGCAGCATTTCTCCAAAACCCCTTGGAAGAACTGAAATAAAATGTTTTCATTTTCTTTACAACTGTCATGTTGTGATTTCCCCTTTTGAATGAGGGGGTTTTTTTTCTTATTTTTTATTGTTATTTTTCTTTTTGAAGTTGCTGTCTTTCTAAGAAGAGATTGTATTTAAGATCAATAGCATTGGACTAAATGAGCGCCTCTGCTTTGATACTGAATCTAATCGTCTCTTGCTTGGCCTTTGAAACCTTTCAGGACTCTTCTATGCAGCATTATAATGACAGAGTCCTTAACATGAAACTTCTAATCTGTTAGAAAGTAGATTTCACAGGCTTTGTGTGAATAACTGGCAAGTTTCTTTCTCTACATATTCTGGCTGCAGAAAACAGTTCCATTTCCATCTCCATACATCCCTACAAACACTGAAGATTCACCAGGACAAAGTTTCACAGGTGATGCACCTTCCTTGTTATTCCAAGAGCTTTCTTGTTGTGTTCAGGTGCCATAGCTCCCCGAGGAGAGCCACAACCCCATAACTGAGCCAGCCAGTCCTCTAACCCAGAGTGCAGAAAAGTACAGCACTGCAAGATCACTGTACTTTTTAAACAAAAATATTTTTATACCCTGGACACCTCCCACTGGGCACCATTTCTGCTGCAAGAACTCTCAGTCACACCTGTCCAATGTCACACTGGGAGCCCACAGCACAGTCTACACAGCCCCTGAGACCTGACTTGTGTTCTGCTCCACCTCAGCATGTCGTGTGTCTTCCCAGACAGGCTTCTCATCAAGACATCAAAACATACTGCTGTATTCACAAGAGTGCCTTCTTTTCCCTTCTTTCATTGGTTTCCTGTCCCTTGACAGAAAAATTTACTGGCCTTAGGGTTCCCTAGGGTCCTCTCCAAAGTGTTTGCTGTAATCAGGAGTTTTTCCTGGGTTACCACGGTAAAGAACTTCATTTTGCAGTTTTACAGAGTTTCCCTCTGCAGGGATGTCTCTGCAGTTGCACATCTGAAGGAGCAGCCGCTGGTGGGGATTCTTACCATCCCATGCCCATTAGAGGAGGAAATCTGGAGTCAGTTTTCAGGTGATAGAGTTTTACAAAATCTGATTTTTACCCTGTAAACATGATTTGCAATTCATGTCTTGCTTTACAGTGGAAAAAGTAAATAAGATTGGGCTGACTTTTATTAGGGGAGACCAACACAGTGAAAACATGGCCATTCAGGGACTGTGAAACTTGCTTCTTCATCAGCTTTTCTTTTGCTCTCTGCTCTCTGTCCAGACAGAGGTTTTGCTCTTTGCCAGCTAGGGCAAAAAAGAGTACAGAAGGGTGTCTGAAGAGAGACTGATTCTGCAGGCAAGAGATAAATTTTGGTGCCTGGGATTTTTTCAAACCTTAAAGTCATATATTCCTTGCAGTCTGAATTTAGAGAAGACATCACAGAGCTGATGAAAAGTCAGACCTGTGCTTTCCATGTCTGCTTTTGGAAAAGAAAGTCCTACTTTTTGTGGATGAGAGCACAGTGTGGTGTTTCATTAGAGACCCCTGAAATTTTACCTTGTCTTCTTGTCACCACCAGTCAGACATGAATACAGGAATTGCAGGTGAATTTAAACTCCCTTTCCAAAAGGATACAGGCTTCCAACTCAGCTTACAAATTACCTGAGAAGCCCAATTATCCAATGAAGTCCAAGTTGTGAATGCTCAAGGCCAAAAAGTGGACTGTAGCGATTGTTCGTTCTCTCTTTATCTCAAATATAAGTGGATCTGGTTGGAACTGATGTAAGTTTGAACCTTGAACCTTCCAAGATTAGATCAAAACACAGTGATTCTGCCTGATCTAAAGGCCTGGAAGCTTCATTTGACTCCTAACCTCCAGTTATGCATGAACAGGCTTTTCTAGCACAGATTTTGCAAAGATTTCTAAGAAATAACATCATTACCTATTTGTTTATCCGGTTGGCATGCAGCCATGAAAAGATTTTATTGTATATGTATGTGTATATTTGTGTAATTACCTGTTAAGAGAGAATTAATGCATTTACAACAGAAATGCTTAGCTCTGTAATGATGCAGTCAGGCATCCTAAAGTAGGATCACACCAGAAGTCAGATTTTGATTTAACTGAAATAGAAGAGAGATTCCTTTGCATCTAGTTATCTGATGGAGTTTGTCCAATGCAACTGAATGTTCAAAAATGAGGGAGGGGAGTTTGTGAAGCAAAAATAGAAACAAAATTTTAGCAGTTTCTAGTTTGTCACAATTTCCTGGCACACCGTATAAATCAGCTGCTAGGAGCTAATACCTGAGAAAATCTGAACTATCTTTGACAAACACCATTTAATTCTTTAAAGGGTCATTCCTGTGACACTCTACCACAGGATTTGGTTTTGCCTCTGAAATTTTATGTCAGAATTCTTCTCTAATTGAGCTGTCACTCCAAAGCAGTGCTGTGCTATTGATCTGACATCAGAAAGTCACTGACAGCAATGACCATGTGTCGGGCGATTTTGCCTGATGTGAGAAGCAGTTGAAATGTCCAGAATGAGGGGCAGCTAAAATGACATAAGGTCCTTTGTCTGCCACAGTTGGCAGATGCTGCCTTCTGACTTTGGTGTCCAGGGGAAGCAGAAGATTGAAGAGATTTGGGTCTCTTTCTCGCTTTATTTTTGAACACTACAGGAGGTTGAAATAGTCACACAATTTTCCTGTGCTTTCAATGTCAAATCAGGTTTACACTGGCAAATTTTTCTGACAATTTCTCTTTGTTCAATCACATAACATTTTGTCCCAAAGGACACTGAACATCTTGTCACGGAAAGTTACCCCAATGAGGGCAGCAAAGAGTACTGTAGTTTCTAGCTGTCCCTCCCACTCCCTTCTTTGTTTGGGGAAGTCAGGGCTGGTCCTTAACTACAGGTGTGATGCCACTTCAATGAATACTTCAGAGTTTATTTTAATTTTTCCAGGTAGTTAAACCCTTCTTAGTTCTTGAGGATAAATACTGAATAATTAAATCACTTAAAGAAGCCATTTTTGTCATCTTAGGAAGGACTTTTTAAAGCTGGAATTTATTTTACTAGACTTTCAGATGAATACTACCTGCCTCTTGAAATACCTATGGTGTTCCTTGATCAAAGATTCACTTGAGAAGCCTTTTTTATGACTGCCATTATCCATTGCTTACACACTGTTATTCTGTGTCTTTTGCAAAGAACATTTTATTGTTGTTGCTGTTTTCTTTGTTTTCTCATTAAATTCTTAAAAAAAAAGAAAGTAGCTTAATATTTTCAGTAACATGTATTTCCTTTTCTCCACTGTATTTCCGGGGGTTTTCCCTTAGTTGAAAGGAAATAATTTTAGATGTCTTGAATCCTTCTGGTTGGTGCTGTTTCTCAAGAACAGGCTCAGTCTGAGTTTTTGGACGACAGAAACAACCAATCAAACCAAACAAAGCTGCAACAGATGTTGGTAATGTCACAGTAAAAGACACAAATCTCTTCCTTTCCAAGTTGTGTTTTGTCCTGTGGCTCTATATTTCCCACGAATCACAAAATCACTATTGAAAAGCATGTTGATAGGCACAGGCTCTGCCTTGCAGGGTGGCAGAGTTACCTGGACAGTAAGTGGACTGAATTTGGTTAGTGTCTCTGAGCATTAGCCGAGCCAACATCAGCCTTATTGCAGATATTGAATAAGTGTACGCTGGATGTTGAAATAGGGTGTTGTGACTGTACCAGGTGCTGTCAGCCAACATATCCTAACCTTCAGAAATCTTTCCAGGCTCACCTTCTCCATAGCCAGGCCTGGCAATGCTGAATTTATCATTCAGTCATGCTGCTATGCTCACTGAGGCATCAAGAGCATAAGGCATCACTGAATAGAAGGGGCAGCAGGCACCTCTTATGCTCTCCTTAGCAGGCTCCTGGTGAGAAACCTCAACATGTAAAACACCTCACAAAAGGACAGAGGTATAAGAGATATTATGTCTACATTCCAATTAGTGTCAATGTGTTCTCTTTGTGCTAGACAACTGTCCAAAAAATTTATTTCTTTGCTTTCAAAACTTTCAACAAACTCAGATGACCTGTCAAAGAGATGTATGAGCCATTAAAATCTACAATTACATTACTTCAAGCTATAATTAAAACTTCAGTCTCAGACTCTTCAGACTGAAGTAAGTCTTCACTCCTCAGCCATTGATTTTTAAGGGAAGAAAGTTTAACTGGTGATGCAAAGCCCAATGAATCGCCAGACTTCAAGTGGAAAAAAAAAATTAGCTCCTCCCAAACAATCTCCTATAATGAGTTTTACTGGGAAAGCAAGGGGGGAACAGGGAGAAAAGGGGAAGTAAGGCTAGATGATTCTAAATTTGTATTGTGTTTTTACAGCCATTTAGCATTGAAGTCAAGTATAGTTTGACATTTAATTGATATTTCCAGTGTTTAAAAATGACAAGCACTACATTAAATTTTACCATGTAAATCTGATATGACAATGTAAACCATCTTGCACTTTGCTTAGCAACTGTTGCAACACAATGCAAGTAGAAATCTCGTGAAAAAATTGTCTACTTCTGTCCACTAATCCTTTCAAGGTTTCTAAAACTTTTTTAAGTTACCTGAACAAGCTTTGCTACTTTATCTTTCCAATTTCATCTCTATGCCAGAGATTTTATTTAAAGAAACAGCAATGAAGGCAGCCAAAGCTTGTTGCTTGTTTTGTTTTTCTTTTCAATAGCTGCTGTATTTGTCCTGGCGACACTGAAACTGCAACTCTTCCCCTCTGCTCCATGTGCTTGGTGGCTTTTCCCTGAGATACTGAAAAGGTGTCACCCTTATTTGAGCACCAGTTGTATCTTCCCATATCTTTATTGCATGCTGACTCTCCTCTACAAGAGCAGCAATAGAGGAGTAGCATAGCAATGATAGCGTTTGCCATTCTTTGAATTATGCTTCCCTGAAAGATGTATATTTCTGCATGTCTTTTTTTTTTTCCAGAAGAAGGATGTTTCTGCTGCTCCTTACTACAAAAATCAAGTTTCCAACAGCTTAAAAAACCAAATCTGTGTTAACAGTATAATTAACCATTACAGTTAAGATGTCTCCTTAATAAAAAAAATATCTGTTGAAGGGGTAAACTTGTTAGGAGTCTAAACACATGAGATCTAAAGGTAAAGTAAAATACAGAAATGAACAGGTTAATGGACTAAATCTGTTAAAAGAATAGATCTCACTGATATCACACCAAGTGGTATCTCATTAAATCCCTTTGAAAAAAAAGACCTTTCAAAAGATATAGAGAAATAAATGTGACAAGAGGGTTGATGTGCCTGGGGAAAGACCAATTTTTGTTATTGTTATCTGAAAAGAAGCACTGTATAAATATCTGGAATAAACCTCTGGAGAGCAAGGTTCACAGAGATCAGGAGAATGTATGAGGTTCAGCAAAGGTCACTTCTGTCCTTAAGCCACTATTTATCTGTGTTATAAGGCTCTTAAGAAAATGACATTTCTGTACACCAGTGCAATCTGTTTAACAGGCTTCTACTGCATTGGAAAATCTTCTGCTGTCCATCGGATTTGCTGTAGGGCTTCTGACTAACAGATCAATGGATCACTTTGTGCAGCGTTTTCTAGTCTAAGGTGCTCATTGCCGATGTGGCTGGAAAGACAGCAAACTTTTAATCCTGGTTGCAAAGCTCTGAGATCATGAAGGTTTGAAAGATATTTGGGCATCTGAAAATCAGTTTTCCTAGGGCTCCTTCTGTTTGCTGTTTCCTGGTCATCCTACTTTCATCAGCCTATGGACACTCTGCCTAGAGGCAACGCAGAAGCATCTGAGGAATATTTGCTCCCACCTTCTCTCAGAATCACTGTTGTATTCACTACTGTGCTGTGGATTCCACACCTCTGCTTGGTTCAGGAGGGAAAAGCTAAAGTTCTCCTTTTTCTAACTGTCAGGAAACTGGATCTAGTTTAACTCAAATGGGATAGCCAAGACCCAGCATGCAAGATAGGGAAATGCACTCTACAGCTGGTAGGAACAGCAGGGTAGGTGAGAGGTAGACTCCATCCCACCCAAGATATTTGGGTACTTAAACCCAGGAGAGGACAAGACACTTCTTTCTCATGCCTTAAGTTTCAATCATTGAGCCATGAAATTTCAATTTTTGAAGGGAATGGGAATCCAGAGATTCTAAAACTTCAGCCACTTTTTCACACCCAAAAGAGCTGCATCTCATGGGGAGTGAAGATGCTGCAGAAATGTCATTTCCACAGTGGCTGTAAGAATTTGATTTTCGTTCCACCTTACCTTAAAGCACTTAAGGATCTTTTGCAATGAAAATTAGAATAAAAAATGAATTTTAAATTCTGAAGAATTAACCTTCTCCTGTCCACCCATGTGTGAAAATAACAGTGATTGTTTTGAGTTTGTTTTGGGGTTTTTTTTCTTCTTTGTCAATCCCTGGTAAATGCCTGGAGAGAAAATCCAGGTATATGGCGGGACATCTGAAAGTATAAAGAAAATGCAAATCAGAATGCAAATATCCATCATGATTGTAAAATAGCCAGCTAAATGATCACCATGATATATGTATAGTATAAATACACATCCATTCCTCATTTTAGTCCACTTTTAGTATCAGTAATCTGTCCAGAAATGGTGGTGGAGGTATCTGAGCAGGAAAAGTTTATCTGCCTCTACTGAAGTTTATCTACCTCTGCTTATTCCTCCTTTTGGAGAGATTTCTATAAAAATAGCATGTTACTCTTCAATTCACAATCAGGCATTGAAATAACCAAATTAGATTTGTTGGGCTGGATTTGCCTGATCTTGGAAACTGAAAGAATATGGTACACAGATGGAGAAATTATTTAGAGATGTTTTTCATTGCTAATAATAAAGTTAGACAGAAAGGGCAGATTCAAAGAGGGCATGAGGCAGGTTTCCCTTAGACATTAAAAAGATAAGATTCAAAAACTGTAATACTTTTCATTACATAGTTGTTGTCTATCTGACTTACATTCAACAAATCAAGGCAAATCCTACTGAGGCATACATAATGCTTTCAGCAACAGATGCTGACAAGTGCATTAATTAATCATGATCATTATTAAAATTCTTAAACCAATATTTTGCTGGCAGACATGCTGTTTATAACAATTTCTTATTTATTTATGCAGATTGTACTAATCTTTGCATAAGACATTAATTATTCAAATGGCTGTAGCAGAGTAGTGTACAAAGGCCACGATCAACACAATTGGGGTCTGGAACAGAAAGCATCAAACAGTTGATGCTTTGACATGGAAAATGAGAGTCAGGACTCTGGAGACCGAGAGTTAATTGTGAAATGTTGTGTGTTGCCATTGAAAGTCAAGCTCAAACAGGCGTGAATTGCACATTTCTTCTCATTTTATCTTTTCCCACTTCCTAGACCATGAAGAAATTGGACAAGCTGGAATCATCATCTCATAAATGGTAATATCCCCTGAAATTTAGGGACAGCTTTGGATTTATCTGGCTTAAACTCAAAATGCTGCCAATATCTGGTACTCCAAATTGTATGTCTGATGTCTGTGGAAAAAGAAGAGACAAGATGCTCTGTCTAACCACCACCCTGCTTACCAGCAGAAAAGATTGAAAGAAAAATCTTATGAGCTCGTTCACCTGCAAGACTAGATCACTTGTGGCCAAAATAGTAATGAATTTCATTTCTGCATCCACCTTGTAGATTCCTAAGAGTTTTCTTAGAGAATGTCCACAAACACTGGAACCTCCTATTCTGTATCAATGACCTGAGTGACAAAATCAGCTTCCTCCTCCAGCTCCAATGCCCCAGAGTGAGCAGACCAGCATCACAGTGTTTTCTCTTTCTTCTTGTGCAAAAACGAGACGTAATTAATGTGTTTTGTTTAGTGTCAGCTGCTCTGAAAGGATACCAAGGGAATATGTTTGATCCTCTGAGTACCTTCCATATTCTGCTGAAGTCATGCTTAAAATGAGTGAAGCTCAGACACTGACTTCATCTTACTCAGTTGTGTTTAAAGGCCTTTGCTCATCAGGGCTCTGGGGACTCCAGAAAAAAGACCAAACAACACAAGAGAGAAGAAGATTTCGTTCCACATAATTGCTCTATATGGACAGCAATGCTCTTTTACTTCTAATAGCTATTTAAAAACTTACATAAATACTGATTTATGTGTCAAAGCTCTAAGCACTCCATTGATCCGGTAAATATACAGCTAAGGACTGCTTAGCACAACAGACTTGGTGGCTGTTACGCTCTATCAGACTAATGTATATTTAGCCCAAAGTTGAAGCATGCATTATTTACTTGGTTGGCATTAGCAGCCTGACGAAGCTGCTCTGGGAGCTGTTGTGAGACACAGAGCAATCCAGAGCAGCAGAAACGATGGCACACGAAGCCCTGACTTTCTGCCTCGCAGCAGCTGTGCAGCCTCGTGGCTTGGTTCAGAGATGGGTGCGGGGCTGTGGGCAGGAAGCAGAGGCACGTTTGCCTAGGAGAGCTCACAAGCCAGTTTTCCTGCACAGCGTTCTTCCCTGCCTCTTCAAGGTCATGTGAAGCTCCCACATGGGTGGACAGGCAGATAGCTTGTGATGGAGTAAAAAAGTCACTTCCAAAAACCAAGCTGTGCTTGTTTTGCAATTGATCTAGGAGCCAGCCTTTCACAAAGGCCCAGCTCAAAGGGGAAAAGGTGACTGCCAGGCAGTTAGATATGAACGGGACTGCTTTTGACAGTGCCTTCTGAATTAGGGATTAGAAAGTGACCAAAGAAACCAAAAAACTGTATGAGAGAAGGAAATTCCAAGACAAAAAATATTTGTCTCTGTAGTTAATGTGATGCATTATTTGCTCATCAAATTCACTGTTTACCCCTTCGTGGTCCCCGCTTCATAATTTTCCATTTTCGCCATACCTGAGTATGAGATTCCCCTTCCTTTCTTCCTTCTTTCTGTCTGCTGCGATACGAGACCATCAGGACAAGGATATGTAGTGTTCATCATCAATTTAGACTCAGCTGCAGGCAATGCACTTTTTCCAATGAATTCAGTGGGGGCCCTTCAGAACCAGTCACATATGCTAGGGCCTAATGGGACCTCAGTGCAAAGGAAAGATCCTGGCTCTCAGCCATTATTGTTAATCAGACTCATAGCCCATGGCTTTTCATGGCATAACCTCCAGAGCAAGCCACTCTGCAGGCTTTTTGGTTTTCTTATTACTACACACAAAGATCTCCTTTAAGGAAATGTGGTTACTTCCACGTGGTTCTGATTGCACTGAAAGCCTGATGATATCCATCTTCTCCCTTTCCTCCCATGAGCAGTGCACTGCTAGAAGCATCCAGCTCCACAAGGCACAGACTTAGGGACTTCTCTGTCTGCCCCCAAGCTTCTGTGAAGCATTAACCAATTCAGGGAGAAGCACAGGAAAGTGCTCTGAGGATCATACATCTGTCTGCTGTAACAAGTAGCCCAGCACGTACACTGCCAAGATCAGACAAGGATAAATCCCAAGTCAAACCCTTGCCAGACAGTTCGTGATACTAGCTCAGTAGTCAGAAGGTTTTAAAAAGTCGCATTTTGATCTTTTGACTTGTTTTCTGTTGCTGGTCATGAGAAGACAAAGGAGTGGAAAGGAAGATTAGAATTTTTCGGTTGCTTCTGAAATGTTGGAATCTAGAGATAGTGTGTGTGAATGGATATCTAAGAGTATGGCAAAATCAGATATCCTCAGGCTCCTGAGATTTCAGGGGAAAATAAATGCATGCAAATAACATCTTACACTGCAAATGTGGCAGTGGTATTCAATATTCCCTCATCTATACAAAAGATAGAGCTAAAATATACATTGAAAGCAACAAGAACTATTTTTACATCTTTAAGAAAAGATCAAAGAGATTTAACAGATAAAAAAATTGTTGTCCTTTGAATCTTGTTTGGAAGATGTTTAGGTGTTGCTGGTTACTTAAAAGGGGTCAGTACAAGTCTGTGTTTTACCTCATCTCTCATGTTGCCTCAGATAAATAATCAGACACATTCTGAGCTGTATGGTGGCAATTTAAACACTAAAATAAACTCCATTTTATTTCAACTCTACACACTGTAGAGAAAAAAGAAGTTGTAATGCAATAGATCTAGTAGGGGTGTGTAAGCTTGCAATCCTGCTCTTCCTCATCAGCAGGACGGACAGGGAGCCATGGTCAGTGTTATGCACTATATGATAGGATTTTGAATAAGAGGAATATGAGTTATCCACAGACTGCATGAATTTCCCTACGCTAGACCATTTCCAGCATTGCAGTGGCTGGTCTGAGCATGACCCTTAGCCTCTCTCATTGTGTCTGTCTTTTCCCCTTGCAGCGATGCTCAGATTTTCTTGGCAACTGAAATAATAGCTAATGTAAGAGCTGTGGATAGTCTCTGCAGATATTTTCATGTGCTTTAACTACCTTCAGAGAAGGATGCTTACCTGGCACTGTACATGGTTTGCTGTGGTATAGCAAGGGTCTTTGTCTATCTCCTTAGGGAGGAAGCTGGTCCTGTGGCTGACACTACCGTGCCCAACACGCTGGTGTCACCTAGGGCACTATAAAATCCCCCCAGGGATTAGAGAACTAGATAATCAGTGCACAAATTTGTTCACAACCCAGTTGGTGTGGCTGGCTGAGCTCAGTCTGCCCTGCAACAGAGCTGAGAGTGCAGGAGAGTCTTGAGGCATAGCTTGGAGGGCAGATTGTGCGGTTTATGTTTTATCAATTTCTACTCAAACTGATGAATATTTGATTCAAGCTAAGTTCTTTTTTGAAAATTGCCTTCTTCTGTTATGATATTTACAGCTTTTTAAAAGACTTTTGAAAGGATAGGAGCTATATTGATTAACTAGCTCCTCTCCTAATATGAGTGTCTTTATCCAAATATTTTTCTCTTTTTTTTTAACCACAGATGAATTACGAGTGGATGAACTGTGAAAATCATCTGGTTAAAGGGGAGTGCTCTGAGACTTGCACTCTGTTAGACTCCTGACCCATTTTGGATAGATAGGCTCTCAGTGAGTAGGTTATTACTCACAGGCCGAATTCCTGCAGACCAGGCTGTCCAGATAGATGTGTCCTGCAGATCTACCAATCACACAGAAAGGATGGACCCTGTAGAGGGGGCAAAACACATAATGTAGATAAGGAGACAGTTTCACATCATTGCTGTGATTGGCAAATGTGTATTCTAGGGGGACTGTGAATGTCCGTCGCTAAATGAATGCCAAAGACAGAAATTTTTTGTGCATCAGCTGAGTTCTTCCATGGAAATTACTTAGATTTCAGCAGTGAGGTAGCATACATGAGGGGGAAGCAGAAGATTGAGTCTCCTTTCACTTCCAGTGCTTAGATTCCTTAATACAAATGAGACCCTACTCCTGAAAAGATTTATTCCCTTGTGTTGTTTCTTCCCTATTCTGCCCACATACTATGAAAAAAGTAAAGTATTTCGTATTTCCAGTATCCACTGAAACTTCAAGCGTGATAAGAAATGAGATTTCTGTAAGGCAATGCTTTCCCTCTGATTATGTACTATATTAGCTTGTGTACCCAGCTGAGAAAAAGTATTAAGCCTAGTATACAAAGAAAACAAATAGGAGGGTGATACTTAGCCTTAGGGCTGGAGGAGTTCTTAATTTCTTCCATTTCCTCAGCTCTTATTTATACCAAAGTCAGTTATGTTGCATAGTCACAGCTGGCTTGGGAGCCCTGAAAGTGGGGTGAAGGGCAGCAGGAAGAAATGAACTTTTCAATCGATGGATGAAGAAGTGTTTCCATGTACATAGCATATTTTTAAAAAGGCTGTATTGAAAGAAACAGTGGTTCCTTCTCACCTTCTGGTGGCACCTGTCAGGTTTG
The DNA here is from genome assembly GCA_013400235.1 of Oriolus oriolus. NCBI lineage: Eukaryota > Metazoa > Chordata > Aves > Passeriformes > Corvidae > Oriolus > Oriolus oriolus. The sequence continues at coordinate 1,974,414 of VXBT01009500.1, read as the reverse complement.
GAGGGAATGAGTATTTTTCTAGTGTCTGCTATTAAATGAAGTGGGGTTGAAGGAGGAATTAATTTCCCTGTAAAACAGAAGCTTTCATCAAATGAATTATAAGATTTTGTTTCTCAAAATAAGAGAAAGAAAAAATCAGTTTTGTTCCAATGTTGAACTGATTTCATATTCAGCTGCTGAAAAACGGGAGAGAAACTGGAGCAGAGGGGCACAGAGAAGAATTATTTCAGGTGAATTTTTTGATGGGGGCAATCCCACAGGAAAATTACAATTTTCAAAGGATATGCAATGGAAAAAGCACTTCCCTTTTCCTCCTCTCAGCGGTGTGGAAAGGCAGAATACGGTGAAGCCAAGATCCTTCCTGTTCTTAAGCAGCACAGCTGCTCTGCTACCCAGACAGGTGAGAGATTTTCATTAAGGGCTTTTGGCAACACCACTATGGAGTTCCCCTAGTAGGGGACAGTGCACTGTAGCTAGAAGCCCAGTTATTTTCAGTCAGAAGGAAAATGCTTCCTTTTTTCTGGTTTAAATACTTTCTCCTTCAGTGCCACTATCACTTTCCACGTCTACGCCAGAATTTCATTTCTGCTGCTATCCCTATGTCAGCTGTCTCCAAAAGGGACTTCTGAAAGCCAAGAGTGGAGGTCAATGCCCTAGCACCGTTTTAGAAGGGACACATAGTCTTTCCAGGCTGTTCTGCTGGGCCCAGCCCTTGTGACACAAACCCTGGACACCTGAAGATTGCAGAGGTGGAGGCAGGCATAAGGCTGCTGGGAGCCTGCCGTGCCCTGCGGGGTGTTTGCTGCAGGGCTGCACAGGACACTGCTGAAGGGGGAAGCAAACCAGCTTGGTGGAGACCAGCTCCCTCAGGAAGCTCGTCTCTCCTGCTGCAGCTGCTGCTGACCAGCTCTTTGGAGAAACCTGCATTACTTTACTTTCCAGATGCAGCTGGGCCAGCTTTTTCTACAGTCAGATGCCTTTTTTGACAGAAAATGTGACATTTTACAAGTTGGTTTACAAGACTTTTATTCTGAATTGAGCTTTATCCTAAATGGTCAGTGTCTCCCCAAAACATAGGCCAGTTTTTCTTTGTGCTTCAGCTTTATGTTTCCCTTTGCCCACCTGGCTCCAGTGCCCTGGAGACAGAGAGGGTTCTTACTCCATGAGAGGGTTGTAGTGTGCACAGCAGACCTGGATGCCCTGGAGCAGATCTGGACGCTGTTGTAGCACAAACAGCAGCAATAATGCTCGCAGAAAGCAGTACTGCGTTTATGCAAACTGTTTATGTTTATGCAGTCCATCCTACTGAGGTGCTCTTCTGCTCCAGACCATCCTGGCATTTTGGAGGGATGTATCAACATTCTCTCTGACACAGCTCTCTCTTGTCAGAGCAGTAAACAGTGGGTAGTTCTCATTCCTTTCCATGGTGATGGGCTGTCTAGTGGCAGAATCTCTGCATTCTACCTCTCAGCACTCCTAGGGGGATAGCCAGTTTACAAATCTCTGAGAGAACTAACTCTCATTCTGTGGCAAGTGAAGTGTTTTAGGAAAAAAACCATGTACCATCTTGTGCCAGAATAGATTTCACTTCCAGTCAAGTAAAACGCAGTTGTAGACTTTCCCTCTTCCTTTATTTTGATTTTGTGTTGCTATGTCTAAACATATTTTTTGGTAGTTAAAAGGGATTTGCAATCATTCTGTGGAACACCTGAGGGAGAACCATGGATCATTATTGATCTACTGACTACTGGAAAAGAAACATGGCTTGAAAACCTTCTGCCAGCATCCATCAGTTAATGCAATGGGGAAGACCCAGTCTTTCAGTTCCCTGAAGTCAGCATTGTTGAGGCTTCTAGCATAATAACGACATGAAGGAGTATTGGTTATGGGCTTGGTTTCAGAGGTCAGAATATTTCACTGAAGGAGCAACCACAGTTGTTTTAAGCTATAATTTCCCCATGTGCCAAAGACAGCCAGTGTTTCTGGATAGGTCACTCCATTGCAATTAAGAAATCTTTGATAGTATTTCATCCATGGCACTGTTTTCCAGGAGAAGATGTGTTTATCTCTGCCTCAGTTTCCTTGACTGTAAAATAATGTAATCTGAAGCATACTGGAGAAAAGTGCTCTGAAATAGCAAATATAATGTTAATACTAACAAAACAAGCACTGCTAGTTTTAATGTGAGTATTTCTTCCTCAGACAGCACTGTGTTTACACCAGCATGCCGGAAATTTCTACTAAAGAAACACAAAAAGCTCAGCTATTTATAGGGCATGGGAAAAAAAAAAAAAAAGAAAAAAGAAAAGGGACCTTGAAAGAAACCATCAATTGTGGGGATCAGAGCAATACGGTCAGACAGTCACCAACCAAGTCTCTCCAGTGGTGGCTGGGCCAGCATGGAGGCTCTCAGATTTGTCACATATAGATCAAAGAGGCATAAAAGACCAAAGTCCCAATAAACAAGGCAGGCTAGCTTGCTCATATGGTTGCTTTGATAATTAAGGTTTACAGAGAGAGCACATCCACGCTAAAATAATGCCCAAAAGGAGGCAGACAGACCACAGCCTGCCTTTGGAAGGGTTTGACTCACATGCTGCTGAGTTATTCATGACATGTGAGCTGTGTGGAAGAGATCCTTTTTATTTTGTTTTGTTTTAATGTTGATGGGATAATCTTTTCTTTTGAAAACAGCCTCCTAATGCATCAGGACAGCTGCCTGGGATACACCTCATTTAGCGGCAATTGTCTCTGTAATGTTTATAACCCTCCCACTGCCATCCAATATACAGTCATCATTTATCCACTCATTTGACTAACACAATGTTAAAATGCCCTTCCAGTGCTTTGTTTTGCTTACTTTTCCATTCCCTTGCTGTCCCTCTTGTCAGAGATGTTAAAACCTCTTTTGAGCAACTGGCATCTCTGCGTCAAGGATTTGTGACTGAATGATGCTTTCCCCACTCTTTACCCAGCAGCCTCTCCCTCCTGTTTAATTACAAGGTTGGGAGTGTGAGACATCATCTATCATTCCTTGTTCATTATATTTAACAGAGGCACATTTTGGGCTCTTCAACCAACTGACTAGACATATGGAGCATGTTAATCTGCTTGTGAAACCTGCCCTTTTAAAATCAACAACACTGTTGTCTCCTCAGAGGAATCTCAGGAAATGAGGGAGAAAAACCCCCGAAACACCTGAACTTTAAGGCCCCTAGTATCATTCTTAAGCCTTACCTGTGCAGTAGTTTGTCACAGTCCAGATGTGAGTACTCTTGTAAAAGGAACATCACTGTGTCTGAGACCATCTGGGTGATGAGAGTTGGGAGGGGACATAGTTGGAAATTCATGCAGTGATACATAAAATCTGAAACCTCAGAAAGCTCAGTCAAGCTTTCCAGACAACTTTCCACAAGATGATTGTCTTGAAACAGAATACAAACATGAGCCCACTTTTTGTTCTGGCCCTAGCTGACTCGTGTGGCATTGGTACCTGCCACACAGAGGAGATTGAAGGACACAGCTTTTTCTTCATGTAAGTGGCTTGAGTATGCCAATAAAAACCTGTCAGAATGAACACGCTCCCAAACATTGTCGGCCTGATACCAGAGAGGTCTCCTCTCTAATGCTTCTTCTGAGTGTTAAATCCATGTGGCACCATGGACACCACAGATATCCCAGCCACTAAGGAGAACAACATTTTTCTCGGGCACACAGCTGCATTTCAGTAAACAGAGCTCAGGTTGAATGATTCAGAATGAAATGCTTAGTTTCCTTTTTTTTTCCTCTTCCTTAACTTTCTTTGGGATAAAACAGATGCGCAGTCAGCTCGGTGATTTTGAGAGGTTCCTTGAGATTTAGTGTTTACTTGAGCAATAACGTTACTCTGGGGCATTAAGAGCACACAAGACTGAAGATACGAAATTTGTAGAGTGCATGGCAAGCGTGAAAACTAGAATAAAAACTGTGCTGGAAGTGGATTTATACTGTTTACCTCTCACTAATCATAGAAATAGCTTGAATAGCTCCCTATTCTTTTGGTGTTGTTTTCAGTCTGCCAGGAAACTGTGCCATCTGACAGCTGAAAACTTCACTTATAGGTATACTGCTGGTATTTGAAGCAGGTTCCTGAAAAGCATGTGGGAGTGTTGAAATCTGTGCACGTGAAGCTTTGGTCCTGAGAGAGATCCTGGGGGGAAGGGAGGAGGGATGCCCTCAAAACGTCATAAAGAGCTTTGATAAGAAGAGTGATCCTCCGAGAAAGCAGCACATGGTCTGAAATTCTAAAATGCAAGGTGGTACAGCCAAATATTCCTTCCTGACAGAGCCCAGCTTTGCAAGGCACTGAGAACTGGTCCTTTATGATGTGTAGTGATGGAAATCTATCTGTTTTGAGGGTGTTCCTGCCACCATGAAAAAAAAATAAGAAAAACAACAAGGAAAAAATCAAAGACTTGGAACGCTTTGTGACAGCTGTGTGTGGTTGCTAATTACTCTGGTATCAGCTGCTGCTGAGGAAGCTTTTGTGTTCCATGCTGAGTAACGTTCTTTCTTTGGTCAACAGCAAGTCTTGTGGAGAGCTTCAGCTCCAGTGTTTGTACCGCTGTACTGCTCGGTTTGTAAGGTGCAAACCAAAGCTTTCTCCTGCTTTCTTTCGGGTGGTTTGACACTGCGTGTGGCTGTTGGCCATGCATTAATAGTACATAAGCACAGCTGCAGTGATTCAGATCAAAGAACCACCTGACCCTGAGGCCACAGAGTAACGGAGTAAGGCCCAGAAAAACAAGTGTGGTGTTCCCTCGATATAACCAACCACCCTGCAGCCTAGGGACCTCCTGAATCAGAGACTGTATCCACATCTCTGTGCTGAATAGTCCTCAAGAGACCTATCATCCTCTCCAAATGCATCTAATTGCTTCCTGAATCCAGTTATATTTTGCTCCTTGGCATGTTCAAAAGCTTCATTTGTTACAGGCTAATGAGTTTAATAAGCTGAAGCTGTGTTTTTATTGAAAGGTTAATGATTACAAACATTTAAATAGTTAAATCAACTCCTTAGCTGAGTGTGGAGTTACAGAGGAAGGGAACAAACAATCTTAACTCTTCTGGGAAAACTGCAGAGTTCTTGAGTTAGTGCAGGTTTTTTATCCTTTGAGTTGCTGGGGTTTAACTCACCACTGTGATGTTCCAGCTCGCACCATTTCTACTTTGCCTTCTGTTGTGTTGGGTTTAAGTCACATTAAATCCTAAACTGAGCCAATCTTTTTCCTGCAGCTTGTTTGTGTCTCGGGTTACTTGTGTCTCAAGTTAGTTTTGCAGTTAACATCTGTTGCTTCATATTATGTGACTACTTTATCTCCATGAATCATCTCTTAAGTTTCTACAGTCTGTGATGTTGGTCAGTCAATCCATTGAGAGTATCTTTTTTACTTGCAAAAGTGTATTGTTTTGAGCTCTTAAGGTGTAGTGGTTTTATCACTACAAGTCAAATCATTGCTTATAACTGTAAAACAGAGCTTTGTGCGGTGACACTTGAGAAAAACTCTAAAAAGTTAGGATGAGGGACCCCTGAAGTATTTGATACCAACCAAATAGCCCTGCATTTTTGAAATAGTTAAATGTAATTGATGGTAATGTCACCTTGGGAGAATTAGAGGGTTTCCCTCTTCTAGGTGATAAAAAAAAATGTGTGTGTGTTGTGTGTGTATGAAAAGAACATGAAAAGAGCATTTGTGTGTTTTTCTTCCCAGGAATGTTGGTTTTGTGCGGTGCCCAAGTGAGCAGAGGAGTGAAAGGGAGACAAATGGCAGTAAAATAATTCCAGAGGTAATGTCACCATAATGCCTTCATAAGGCACACTGCACTTTCTGCTGTTCCTTTCTGTCTGCAAGATCCTACTTATTGAAATGTTGGCTATTCTGCCTCCCTGTCTTTCTTTCCTCAACTGGCCAACAAAAGCTGGTAAATGAAGGGTTCTGCAGTCTGCAAGTTGCAGTACAATTTTGTCAGGCACATTAGTTTATCAACATAGACCTCTTACATCCAGCTGACTAGAGGGATAGCCTATAAAGACCTACTTGGAAAACATACTGAACTCAACAGAGGCTCCTGTTGACTTAAATGGGCCCTAGCCCAGGCCTGAAATGAAATCTGTCTCAAATTGCCAGTTGACAGAGATCCAGGATGGTGGTTTTATTTGGAAGAAGCTGTGAAAGAGAGAAGTAAAGCGGGCAGGAGCAAAGCAATGGAAAAATAAAGATAATAATTTAGGCTCATAAATGGGAGAAAACTGCTAACCAGCAGAAAAGAGCTCTGGAAAAGCCTCTCAGAAGAACTAGCAAAGGGAAAACCCTAACTGGCTCCAGGATGAATATTGATAACATAATGAGACAGTTTCCAGGGTTCTCCCACTTGCAGCAGCAGGAGCCAGGCTTCTCTTCTCTGGTCTTGCAACAATTCATTTTCTTTAATGCTTTTCTGTGTGGTTTCAAAGGTCTGGGATTTTTGCTAGTGTAAACTAGCCTAGAGGGAAGAACATTTTGCTTTTAAAAATCTTTTTCTTAGTCATCCGAACACTGGAAGGGGAATAGTGTTGGAATCTTTTCTTTGGCTTCTCTTATGCTCAAAGCTTGTCTCTGCTAACAGCATTTTCCAACCAACTTTTGTTGGTTTCAAGATGTGGAGGGAGCAAAGGACAGTGGATAGCACACATTCTTGGTTGTGATCTGATAACCAGTTCCCTGCTCTTCTCCAGGTTTTTTTTTGTTTGTTTGTTTGTTTTTTAGGGTTTTTTTTTACTATGACTCAACAAGTTGGAGAAATATTGCCATATCTTAGAACTTACCCTATGAAAAAACAGTAGATATGTTCCCCTCTCTAAGAACAGGCCATGGGCAACTTCAGGGACATTCTCAGTGTCTATAACCTATATAACTTTAGATATTATGACTTACATGGAAGACAGCTGTATTCTCGTGATTTGTTACTTGCGTTGAGAAAACAGAAATATGGCTTCCATAACCATGGTTTGCTTATGACAAAATGCTTCACCCCAAAAGCCTCTGGTGCCTCTTTCATGGCTAGCTGGGCTGCAGGGCTCAAAGGCACAGCCCATTTCATTTGTCTGAAAGGAAGCAGCAGAACCCAGTGAACAAGCACTCTGGAAGGGGAACCATTTCCTCGGGAAAACTGCAGGAGGATTTTGGCAAGAGAGAGAAGCTAGCCATCAAAATGCAAGTTCTTTCACATAAGGCAGCGGGGTAAAACACTATTTTAGAATCTAGATGAGTGGTGTTAAAACCTTTGTATTCTGAAAGGAGAGCGCTTAAAGTATTGCGCTGATGGCCACCGTAAATAAGAGGAAAGAAATGGAGGAACAAGAGGATATTAATCCTTAAAAGGATAGAAAGGCTAAAAGGGTAGCCTTTTTCCTCTAGCTAAGGAATAGAGTGGAGGTTGTCTAATCTTGCAAAGAAGAAAAGCCTGAAATATCCTTAGAGGCAATGCTGCCTTTTTAAAGCACGCAGCAAGCTGATAGCCAAAGGCAACTGAAGAAACAGTGAAAGGGAACAGCAAAAAGCTGAGACTCAGTGTGAACAGATACCTAAAAGTTAGGGAGCCTGAGGGTATGTGGTTTAACCAGACCACTGAGGATTTTTCCACAGCAGAGGCTCAGATGCCATATTAAATCAGCACACATGACATCAAGCTGTGGCTATTGTCTTTAGGCACTTGTTTTGCACTCTGCAAATTAAGATGACTAGCCTTAACCCTTTTCTGCTGTTGGTTGAGCTACATTAAAATGCAAATTCCTTTGCATTTTCTGCAGACACACCAGTACCCATCACTGAAGCGTGGCTATGTGAGCCATGAATCTCAGACATGAGATGGAGCCATCAGTCACAGAATCCCGTAATCATTTTACTACACTCCCTAGTTCTGGAGGAGTGCCTGGTACCACATGGGGCTTAAAACACAGTCAGTGCTTCATACGCTTGGAAGACACTCATTTTACTGCAGGTCCAATTGGCTGTGCCTGACTGCAGGAAAACAACACGGGGTTTCTTCCAGGTTTCTCTGTCTGTGGAAGTCAACCCGTAATAGAACAGTTCCCACTATTACTGGGAGCAGCAAATTTGACATGCATGTGGTTTGGCAAGTTTTCATCTTGAATAAATGAGTGTGGGATTTGCTTTAGCACCTGCTGCTCTTTTTACAGTGCCAATTTATACCTCAGTAGGAATGTTTCCATATAATGCAGTTGTTTAAGGAACTATTCTAATTTTATTGTGCTTATCTATCTACCGTTCAAGTCATGTAAATGTTGTGGATGTTAGTCCGCTCAAATTTATACCTTTCATTATTCTGGTACACAAGTACTTTGTGGCCACAGTTCTATTTCTTTTTCTAACACTCCTATCCACAGCATTATCTGAAGGTTTAAAATCAAAGCAAATCATACAAAACCCCATTGAATAAGTTGGGAGTTTTTTCATTTCTCTGTATATGCCTGAAAGCTCATTTAGCTGGGGTTATTTTAAAAGGCTATTTAAAGACACACACATATTTGGAATATTCTGCCTGAAAACGTCTAGCATAATTAAAAAGTAATTATGTAAATGCAGGTGTTGCGCTTCTCACTAACCCCATGTTATAGTCTGTAAACTGTCTGAAACCATCAATTTAAGTACTTAGAACTGGAAATTCTTGTATTGTAGCCCAGTTTGTTTAATGGAGATGATATACAAAATTATGCTTCCTGGGATGGGAATTTAAAAGTGAATCAAAAGCTCTAGAGAACCCTAATTCCTGTAGATATTCAAGACATAGAGGAAGTTGCTGAATGCAGCAGGAACTGATTTGATGGCTATGCAGGGAGAAGACAAGGAAATGGAAACAACCTATTGCTTCTTTTTCTGGTTGCTGGGATGTAGTATACAATAACTTAGAGATCCTATCCACCTCTTTGTTCCTGTTTGTATTTTATCCTTAGGATGTCTTTCCTGTGCTTTGATGAAATCTTGTCAGTATTCAAGAAACTACAGACTTGAACCTGCAGTTTTGTCTGGGAGCATCCCATGTACAAGGGACTTGTTTCTCATTCAGTTTTCCAGCGTGAGTGACTTCTGGATGCCTATTAGCTTTGCTTATTTTTTGCAAGGAAAAAAATGGAAATTGGAATTGTGCCATGTTCCCAGTTTCTACTGACCTTCAGCACAAACTAGCAGCTGGAACTCAACAGCAACCCTGAGAGGTGGCTCACAGTGTTGTGGAGTTGGAACCCAAGACCTAAATTTGTCCTGCTTCTCTTTCGTGTCTTACTTGGGTGTTTAATTTCTTCAAGTATCAGGAGGCACCTCAAAGGATTGTGAGAGATTGGCCAAGCCTTGCAAGACATTCTAGGAGGGCATCTCTTTCTCTCGTATTTAAGTGAAAAGGGGATATGGGATGAAATTGGTTTCTAGCGCAGGAGGTAAAGTATCTTGTTTGGTTTGGAAGCTTGCACTTCTGAATGTCGAGAAGGCAAGAAAAGAGCTGGACACTCTTGTCGGACAAGATCCTAAGACAGGTTATCACAGTCATAACAGATACATGAGCAGGCCCAAAAGACAATCCAGCACCACCAATAATCCTATTTTTAAGTGACAGACATGGCTAAAGTTGGAGAACTCCTTCTACTCTAAAAGGGTTTTTTTGATAAAGGGTTATTTGCAATCTTTGCCAGGCTCCTGCAGACAATGCTCAGAGTCATGCAAGACTTACAGTGATAGGACTAAATAAATATGAATGAAGAATCATAGTAAACTGGGCATTATTTTCAGTCAGAGCCACCAGGGCAAGCTAGGCTTAGTTTTCTAAGCTAGATTTCTTATCAGTCACTCTTAGTTTCACCCTCATCATCACCAAGCAAACCTTTAAAACCATGGGAAAAGTAGGTCAGAATGAAAATGCAATTTAAAGCCCTTCCAGGAACATTGCATTTTTCCTTATTCCCTGACATGACAGACCCCTTATCAGCATGGACACTCAAGGCTTTTCCATTTATCTGTCGCATCTACCAAGGAATTAACCTCACCTGATCATCTTTTTTTACCCAACCTTCTTGAGACACAGGCCATACAGCCCCTCTCTGGTGAAATGCATTACATGCAAAATCCCTCCGAAATCAAAGAGACAGGAGTAAAATAAAAGCAACTGCCCTAAAGCCCATAAATACCCTTTCCACAAGGAAAGAAAGGTAACCATCAAACCAGGAGATCATGTAGTCATTGTTAGCACTTATTTTAAATGAGCTATTTCTTTGATGCTGTTTTGGTTTTGATTATGTTTGTTTTTTTCATGGGAAGTAAGAGATTTGACACTGAAAGCTCTAGGGACACTTTCTTCTGCAATGATAAGGAATAAGCAAAAAGATACCCTATCTTTTTTAGAAGGATGTGTTTAAAGAGGTGTCATTTTTAGACAGTGAAACAAGTCTAGTGCTGCTCATCAGAAACACTCAAGTGGAAAATGTTTCCTCAGTCATTTTTGGTTTTGAGTCATCTATAATGTCCTGAGCACAGAAAAGGCCTCGGTGTGTCTGAAAATCATTTGGGACTTGTTCCCTGATTTTGTCAGTATACTTCTGTGATGCAGCTCCATGCCCTGTGGAATCGAGGCATTTTTTAGGGAAAGAGAGAGTTACAGAGCTCTCAGATGGCTCTACATGGCTTTCTGTTTTGCTCTGCTCTAATTGATGAAACTCCTACCTGGCCAGGTATTAAATTCATGAACCAGAACACTCCACCATGTCTCTCCCACTTTTTTTTTTTCTTTTGTTTTTCTGAGAGAAGGAGGGGATCACTGCTTGTCCATACATTCAGTATATCCCTGAAGTTGAACTAGATATGTTTCAGCCCCAGAATGAGCTTAGACAGCTCTGTACATCTGCCTGCTGCTCTGTCCTCTTTTTGCATTTCCTTTAAAAAGTCCTGGGCTATACAGATCTCAAGGAGGACATGAGAGATTCCAGAGGGTGGTTCAAAAAAGCAAATACATACAAACATCTGTGAAAAGCCTATCAAGGGATATATGCTAATTTTTAATAAGGATTAAATTGCTTATAATGGGAGAACAGGTACTTTTCCTGAGGTTTGGGGAAAGCAAATGTTCCAATTTAACATGTAAGTAGGTTTGCAAGATAAATAGAAATCTTTGAATGGTTTGGGTTTCTCTTATTATATACAATTGGTGACCTAAATTCTTGACTCTGTGCTTGCCAGCTGTCCCCTCTTCAGGGACTCCCATGCATTGCTTCCTGTGTAGGTTATTCTGCCTAGAGTTCTCCATGCCACGTACTTGGCCCTCATGTCTTTGCCACAATAACTCTGTCTCCCCACTTAAGAGAGCTGATTCCTTTCTAATCATCTTCCAGGTTCTTTCTACTTGAGATAAAATCTTTTATGTTGACTCAGCCTCCCAAATAACTCAAGATCATGAGGGAAGATGGGACATACTTTAGTTCTGTGCTGGGTATCAGAGACTATGCAGAAAACATGAGAGAGGTAACAGAATGCCACGGTCTGCAGCAGAGAAACCTAAGTGGATTATGTGCAGGTGAATAGATGTGCAATTGGTAGTCCCTAAGATGCTTCAGGGAAGCTGGCATGTCACCATGCATCTTGCTTGACTTGCCAGGACTAAGGGCATTTTGTTAGAAATCCAGCACAAAAGACAGGCAGAGAAGCTGAACAAATTGTTCGTGTTTATAGAAAATAGTGAGCTAGAAACTGTACTGTAACAAGCAGAATTCTGTGTGTCCAGAGAGTTGCCATGGTTTTAACAAACATTACCCATTTTTTCCTTGTTTGTGTGGTTCCTTGTGATTTACCAGCAGTGCTCCTCAAAGATATTCTGTTAGCATAGAGACATGATTTTTAAGTTTTCTTATCTAGCCTGCAACAAACCATGTTTTTCATTCTTCTTCCTATATTCAGAATATGTAGTACATGTTGAGTTAGCCATATATGCAGTTCTTCCCTCATCACCTGCTTCAAATCCCACTTGTCTCTCCAAATGAATGTGTAAAACCCAACTACACAAATCACTGAACTCCCAATGCAGTGCATTCAGGCACTCATTTATTCTAAAGTGATGCTATCCAAGTGGAGGAATTGAAACATGCAGCGCTGTCCTCCACCAGATGTTGGGCTGGTTTAAATGCAAATAAACACCCAAAGGGAAAACAAGACAGTGGAATATAATATACTGCTGAAATACGGGCTAGAGTTGTGCATAACCCAACTTTCTTATAGTTTCAGATTTTTTTTTTTTTAAGTTTCTTTGCAACACAATTTCATCCTTACCCCCTTGTGGTGGTATGTCCTGCTGAGTGCAATATTCTTGCAATGTTCCTGTTTCATTTGTTTATATGTACCCTCAGAGTAACAAGGATTATATTCATCTGCAGATTTTTCCTTTCCCTTCTGGAAATATTTATGCTCCCTGTGCAGAGCAGAGCAGCAGCTCCTCATTGCCACTGAGTCTCCAGAGGACAGGACAGAGAGGTGAAGGGAGTGGGTTTTCTGCTGTTGACCATCAGTCCTATCACTCAGGGTGGTATTTCAAATTTTTCACACAATATCTCTTCTCAGATGCCTGCCAAAAGCCCTACACAAGATTGATCTGTCTTAGGAGACTAAACCTTGGGTTCAAAATTAGATGAATATCTGGAGACCCTTTACGTGGGGGCTTAGCCTTAGGGGACAATGCAGGAGAAGCCAAAAGATGACATTCCTTCACGTCAGTTTTATTTCTTGCAGCAGAAGGCAGAGGACAGCATGAGAAGACAAGGTTTTCCTTCATTGCTCTTTGTTCCTACCTCAAATATATCACCCCTGCAATCATCCTGAAGTTTCATTAATGCCCTTTTGCCACTTCTGACATTTGTACACTTTCTGATCTTTTGCTCTCTCTCTCTCCCATTCCTAATCCTGCAGTCATACAGATTCTTATTCTTCAGCCTGCCCTTCCTCCTCCTCGTTTGGTCTGCTCCCAGAATTGCCTCTTAGACTGCTCCTCACAACACGTTTGGTTTGTTCTCTTGAATAGTGGCTATGTTACACAGAATGATGGTTTGTGAAAATCATCCTGTCTGGAACAGGAGACTCAGAGGACGAAAGAAAGCACAAGAAGTGACTCACCTGTCAGACAGGGCAGGGCAAAATCACAGACTCAAACCCCAGCGCTACTTTGTAGTGAGGTTTTGGGCGGGGGGAGGATTATTCTGCACATTGCTTTATCAAAACAGGTAAAAACAAAACCCCTGATCAAATTTTTTGCTCGACATGCCTTCATTTGTAGAAATTCATTGGTCTCTGTGTATAAATGTGCGAACTGGCTGCTACTTACACAGAGAATATTGCAAATTAAAGCAATCGTTGGCTGTGTCTTGCAGAGCCGCAGGGCCCTCTGCCTTGGGAGGTTTGCTGGGAAGTAAATTCGGGGTCTTGATTAATTGGGGTCTTAGGGCTGAGATGGAGCAGGGGAGCCTAACAGGTGAATACATGGGGATACAATAGGAAGAGAAAATGCAACCACATGAATCACTATCCCTTCTGGATGTTAAAGTATCTCTGCTTGGGTTTCAAAGGGTTTTTCAGGTAGATGTGTCTGATCTTTGGCTTCCAACTGTGATCTAACAGACCTTGAAGGTGGAGCCATTATTTTTAGCAGATATTTTCACAAAGGAAGGTCCTTTCTGAAAGGAAAGGAAATTACAGGAAGAGGCAGTTCCAGAAATGGTTTTAGTTGCTGTGAATTTTGCATAAAAGTGAAAAGGGATTAATTTTTGAAAGGAAAAAGAAGATTGCTGTCTATACACAATATATACATCGCTGTATTCTTTCTTCCTGACCAAATGAAGGCTCAGCAGAGAATGCAGGTTAACCCTGAGAAATTTCAACACTTGCCTCCCTCCAGTCATAACTAAAATAAATCATCTCTCTGCATATGTTAAAAAAAAGCAAGTTTCATTGTTGTTTCATTGAATCTTGCACTATAAGAACTGCCACAATCCATTTTCCTGCTGGGAAGTTACAGCATGACTGTGCTCTGGCCTCTGCTGGAGATGCCCAGTGCCAGGCAAATCTTCCAAAGGTAATATTCTCTGTTTGCTACCAGAAAACATTGGCACGAAAGGGTTGGATAAGATACACTCAGTTTGGGCTCCATGAGCAATCTCTTGGCTCCCTGTTTTTCTCACTTTAAAGTCTCCCTAGCGAGTTTTTAAGTCTTCTGTTGGGATTAGTCATCCAATGGAATGAGTTTCTTTGAAATTAAGGCTCAGAGCCTCTAGAAGTAAACACATCATCAGAAATTTCAGTGAATTTTTGAAAATTTGATAGGCTGGCCCTAATAATTTTTGGTTGTTCTTTTAGTAGGGAAATGGTTTCTTTACTGACTTGAAATCTTCTGCAAACATCTTACTGTAGAGCGATCTTTCCCTATTTCCTCCTCCATGGCACAGGTGGTTGCAGTTGTTCAGCACCTTAACAGGGGGCAAACTCAGATACACAGAAAAAAATAAAAGGATAAAGAGAAAGACAGAGAATAATTCACAGTCTCACCCAAGAAAACAGCCTCAGAAACAGCTTGCTAGGGGGTGACTGCCATGGACTCTGAGCCTATGTTGTACATATTTCAGATCCATCAATATTTTCCTTTACAGAGGCACCAGCGTGGGAGTACTGAAGGAAAGAGGAAATAAACAGGCTGTGTTAGTTTGTCTGGTTTCCTGAGAAGTGCTAAATTGCTCAAATGCTGCTGGGGCCTCTGCTGAGCAGACAGCTCTGGGGAAGCAGCTCAGCCAGTCTCTCTGAGGGACTGTCTTTCTGTGGGTACAAAGCACCCATTTCATAAATATAGCAAAATCTTTAGCACCTGCTCAGCATAGCAACTGCTCAGCATTTTTGGGGTTTTTTACAGTATGTGTCATTTGTTTATTTCAAATTATTATAGTGTATTTATTGGGTCTTCTGGTTTTGTATCTTTAAGATGCAATGACCACTTTATTCTTTTGCAGCTTTTTCCCAAAAGCATGAAAATTATTAAGCCTATAATTTATAAAAGAGTAAACAACATGTAATATACATCACTCTTGGAGGTGAGATTTTATGAAAATAAATGAGTTAGTCTGAGATTCAGAGCTTTGACGGGTCCAGTCTCTATAAACTTGTCAGAAAATTTAAGGCTAGGTTTCAGGTCAAGAAAACTAAACAAGTGCCTTAAGCAGGAGGCTGCAGAGAATTATAACGCAGCTATCACCTACTCAGACAGTGTCAGTGCTGTGGAAATCTGGGCTGACAGCTGATGGCTGGGCATGTGGCAGCTCTGGAAAAGGCCAGCACTTGCCCATGGCTGAAGCAGCTCCCAATTAAATTGGAACAAGGTTCAGCCAAAGGATCCTCATCCAAACCCCTTTGACACGTGAGAGCAAGGGCATCTCCTCAGAAAGGTCGGCTCTTGGCTCTGCTGCCTCTGCTCATCAAAAACAAGCATCTCTTACTTTGTTACTTTCTTCCCTCTTAACTTAAAGTTCACTTCCATGTATGTAGACCTACAACAAGAGGTAGACTGAAGGTGTGTGGAACAAAAAGCTGTTTTGGTTTTGTCTTGTTAATCCTGAAAGGAAAATGGAAAAGATAATGTCTATAAAGGAGAGAAGTGGTAGCAGTGGGTGTATTCCTGTCAGTATTAAGTTGTGTGGAGACTAAATTTGTTTCTGTGAGAAATTTCTCCGTGCCTTTCTCTGGGGTGGTGCACAAGCCAAGTGACAGGCTGTGAAACACAAGGTACTGTTTGCTTTCATTAAGGTTTATTTCCCATTGCACCTTGTTTGAGAATATCTTGCTAATTCAAAATGGCATGGGAAAAGCTGTAGAATGTTTCGTCATATGTCTAAAATAAGACTTGGGGGTTTATTTTTGCTCCTTCTTCCTCAGAAATCTTGGACTTCTTAAACAGAGATTCCCAAGATGTTATTACTGCACTGCTCTGTGAGCACCTGTGAGTCCTGTAGCTGCTCCACTGGCTATATACCTTGCCTTCCTCCCAGTTAATCCAAGCTGCACAGACAAGCCACATCAGTCAAACCATGCTCTTTAGCTGGCACTTCCAGCCACGTGGTAAAAGTGAGGTAGTTCCATAGTAACCAAGCCTCCCTGCTAGGGCACAGAGGATAAAATCAAAACCTTTCTGTCTCTTTGTTTACAGGTCTGCATTTTCTGTTTCAGTTTGGCCACAGCCCTGCTGTCAACTGAACTGGCCATGGACCCTGGTTCACACTGCCTGGTGTGTGGATCCTCCCAGGTGGTAACAGGCGGTCACAGAGGTGAAGGCAGCACACCCTGGGCACAGCTCGCTTGATTCTGCTGAAAAGAAAGATCTATAATCAGCAGAAATCAAAACAGTTTTGATGAAAAAATGTCGAGTTTATGTCAGAAAACTAAATGCTTAATATTCTGAACTTCCATCCAATTTAAAATGGAAATGCCGGTTTAATCAAGAAAATGGTGGGAGAAAAGTTCTCAGTCATCTGTATTTAAGGCTCCTTGATGACAGGTTTTTTGTCTTGAAGAGCTTGCCTCAAAATCAAGTTATGCTGGAATAAGCTACTCAGAATCAGCCACTTGTTTCTGGAAAGCACCCTGTTTGAGTATTCTTACTCAGTAAGAGCCTTATACATGTCTGTACAGATCTTGTGTCAGCCATTCATGCTGCAGGACAGGAAAAGAGGGGCCTCTGATGTGGTTTTCTCAGGAGTTTCCTCCATGGCCAGTAGGAGTGCAGCCTGCAAAATTAATTCTTTAAATGATGAGGTATTAAAGCAAAAAGGAACAAGTGGACTCCAGAAAGTACAGGGAAAGCTTTTTCTTCTCCTTGACATGAGACAGCGGAGTTGTCCTCTCTCATTTGCTGCATATTGATGAGACAAAGATTTAGAGAACACTTAGGCCCCTTAACTCTGACCTGGGGTAGCTCCCTTTCTGCAGAAATCTGTCTTGGGTCTCTCTCTTCTATGTTAGAAATAAAAGTCACTCTCTGCCATCCTGTCCCGTTCTCACACTGTTCCCTGCTTCTCACGGCTTCACCCATTTCTGAAACCAATAGTTCTAGTCCTGGAAGTATAAGGGAGGGCAGCCCAAGGAGGCTCCTGCCATGACAGAAAAGGTGAGGATGCTCCCAGCCAGCACAGGAACATTCCTTTCTGTATGACCTACGCTCCTTAACCACCAGGGAGAAGGATGGGGTGTGAGACCTGATGGCATCATCTGCTCCATGAAGTGCCAGCATTGTCCAGGAGCAGGTCAGTCTCCTTGATGGCCAGCAGTCACCCACTGCTGCCTCCCCAGAGCATCCCTGCAGAGCCATCTGCTCTGACATCTGTCACCTCCATTCCGGGGTGGGGAGGGTCCCAGATGCTTCAAGAGTGTTCTCCAGACATGTCCAGAACCGCCCCTCCAGTGTCACCCAGACATGCAGCAAGAGGGGGGTTAGGGCATATTCTCACAGTGCTTCAGAAAAGCAAATGGAGGTTTTCTCTCTGCATCTAATCCCCTGCTCCACCACTTAAAGCCTCCACAATATCACTTGGGCAGAGAGCTCAGTTCTCTTACAAACACAACCTGAAAAAGAAACATTTTGCATTACTTCTTTCCCTTCCTTAGGTGCTGACCACAGCATCCTATTTTGATTTGCAAATCTATCACCTGCCCTTCAGACTTGCCCCTCTCCCTCCCAAAACAGGCATGTGTTAATCATGAAAGTAAGAAGATATTCACATATACTTTCTCTTAGTTTAATTCCTAATAACATTTTCTACTCTGATTTTATTTTGTTAATCTCTTTTTACATTTAATTTGGCATCTAGCCAATTGAAATGATGTTCTATTTATGCTTTTTAGCAAATGGTTTTGGCTTCGAATTCTTAACATTTCATTCATGGTTATTTGTTCTCATATTTAGCACAGATCCAGCTTGCCTGCCTTGTAACTTCCAAATGAGAATATTATAAATGTGTGGAGACTTATTAGATCTGGGGCTCTTTTATTTTATTTTTTTTTAAATTCAAATGGGAAACACATTTTTAATATTAAATTTTTCATTTATCTGAACCAGGATGCATTGTGGCAAATGTACTGAGGAGAATATTTCCTCTGCTTGATGATCTCAGGAAAGGGGATGTGTGGAAGGGGGAGGTGGGTGTGTGTCTGTGTTTTTCTCTCTACTTTTTCTGTGTCTGTTGGTTGCTTTTCAAGATCTCTCACTTTGAATATGGACCAAATATTGGCACAGGAATGTCTGCCCAATCTCTTTCCATAATTAAAAGATCTTATGTCTAACAAAAGAAGTTACAGCTGTCCAAGGCCAAATACATTTAAGAAATTAAAAAAAAAAACCAAAACCAAAAACAAACAAACAAAAAAAACCCCAACACTAAAATAGGAGCATTGAGCAAAAATTTCTCAGTGAAATGGCCTGTTCTGGAACTAGATAGACATGAAGATCCCACCTGACAGCAGATTGTATGAATGGAGGAAATCCAGCACCCTGCTAATTGTGAAGTATACATTTCTGTAAAAGTGGCTTCATTAACCCCTGGAGCAAGCAAGAAAGCAACCCACAGGCAAGATCAGGCCTAGAATGCCAGAACTAAAGCTGCCTCCTTTGCTCACCTTTGAAAACATGTCATTCTAATATTCCCCCTTGACATGGAGAGCTGCTACAACTCTACAAGAATGATTTTTTTTAAAGTGGGTGAAAAGTGAAAATATCAGAAACAGTGCTTCTGAAATTTCCTGTAAAAAGTTTTTCTTGATTTCCTACACAGACAGCATGACTTTTGTCATGGCAGTGATGTAAAAATATCTTTGCTGTCCTGTGGGGTGATATCAGAGCAGGAGAGTGCTTGTTAATCACAATCCTTAGATCATGTTGTGTTTTCACTTGGTGAAACTTATAATTTAATGTCTTAAAATCCCCCTCCAAGTCTGCATTTAAAATTACTCATTTTTCAATCCTAGATTGTCGTGCCCTCCTAACAAATTGAGTTGATTACCTCATGTCCTATCACCTTCAAAAAACAGCTAAGCTCTGCTGGTGCCATTAAGAGCATTTGACAGTGTAGAGAACTATCATTATAGGCCTCTCTTGCTTTCTCAGTTTAAATAGGCCTCATTTCAATTGCCTTTCTCTCTAGGTCATGTTTCCTCAACCTCTTATTACCCACACTGTTTTCCTCTGGACTTTCTCCATTTTGTCTAAATGTCTGTTTATGTAGGATGTATAAAATTATACAGAAGGCCTTACCAAAAGGCCTCATTAGGGCTTTGAAATAATTACATCTCAGGTCTTGTAAAATCAGCAACAGGGAAAAAAAGGTCCAGTAAAGGTTTTTAAGTACAGAGAGGCCATCTTCCCTGACCTTCAAACTGGTGTTGCCCACAAGACTATTTTGGAAAGTTGTCTGCCTTTCCGACAGCAAGGAGCCACAGATTCCCATTCACCCTGGGGATGGCAAAAATCCTCCGAGCCTGACTTGCACAGCTGGCTCCTCCTCCCTGCACTTCACTGAGACTGCGTTTCTGTTTCTGTCCGGGACAACTTGCATGTATCTGTTCTGAATTTTATCTCATTAGTTATAGTCCAGTCCCCTCCTGTATAAGCATAATCTACCAAAGACAGAGAAATTAGCTGCTTCTTTCCATAAGGCCATTTTTCCACTGTCACGTGTTTGACAGCTCTTTCAAAACCTCAGTTGTGCACACAGAAAAGGTCCTAAAAGAAAGAGCTTTTCCAACAGGGTCAGAAAACATGGTATGTAACTGAGAAGTGTAAAACAAAGGATCTGTGGGTCTGGCCATCTGTTTTGACTCATCTGGCTAGGACGAGCGCCCCACAACAGGCCTGGGTTTAATGCCTGGATGCAGTGTCCGGTTTGTCAGTGCTGGTGTCCATCTGTTTGGAGGGCATGGTGCCCATCACCCATTGCTGGGGTACTTGGCACTGCTTGGAGCACGGAGAGCCTTGTGCAGGCAGTCCACACAGGCTTGCTGGGCTGCATCTGTTCGTCTGCATCTCCCACTGATGCTTTTTTTGGCAGTGCCAGCACAGCAGCCACGTGTCTAGTGTTTGCCTTGTCTCTGCTGAAAGGCCCATGCCAAGGAAAACCCACAAGGAGCACAGAGATACTTGAAAAGCAAAACTGGAGCTTGTGGTAACTGACTTTCATGGGCTGGGCTAAAGGGAGCTCAGCTGTCTGAGTTAAACTCAGAAACAGCCTTTCCAAAAGCCCTTGTGCTGTGTTAGGCTTGGTAGAGGGGCTGGGTGTTTGAACAGAAGAGAGCAGAGGGGTCCCAAGGGCTTTTTTGTAGATACAACCTCTGCTCTAACCCAGTTCACTCTGAGACTGATTTGAGCTCCTAGATACCACCTGAGTTGTTGTTGGTGCACTTGAAAATGCAAGAATTACCATACTCAGAAAACAGGGACGTCTAACTTGGTATCTTCTCTCTATCCCCATGCCCTGGTGTGAATAAGAACAGTGAGCTCAGGATTCTGCTGGGTAGAAAGTCTTACCTTCTAAGTGCAGGCACTTCTGACCCAGAAGTGTTATCTTCCTGTCTCATAGCTCTCAAAGGATTCCTACACAAGAGCTTGTACAGTTGCTTTCGAAGCTGGTCTGAATAACCAGTCTTCCATGACAAGGAGTACCACTGCTGAAGCACATGGTGCCTGAAGAACAGCTGTACTCTACCTATGTATAAGCCAGCAGATAGAAAACCTCTTTATTCACTCTGTACCCAGCAATCTTGCTGCTTAAACGTGCCATTTGTTTTCCAGTGTGCTGCAAGCTTGGCAGTGCCTGAAATGTACCTCACAAACTCAGACTGCCTCCAGTACCCAGAGGTTATTGCTCTTGCTTGTCCACCTTGTGTACCCTTGGCCACACAGAGATTCAGCTTCAGAAGGAAGGAGAACAAGGCTGGTCCCTTCACTCTGCCCTCAATGTCTGTTAAAAAAACCCCAGTTAGGAAAAATGTGAGTCCAAACCCAGGCAGGCTGAGGAGCCATAATGACCCAAGTGCCACAATTCTTGGACAGCTCCCAGGACATTTGTTGAAAAGCTTGGGGCATTTCTCACTGCTTTCCCCAGAAAAAGCTGATAAAGGCACTTTCCCTTTGCAGTTGACATGAGAGTCTGAAGCCCAACACTATTTGCAGCAGGGTTAAATGAAGGGATCTCTCCCTGAGCAATAATTAAAATAATAGCTACAGTGATTGATTTTTTGTACATTAATACTGTTTTGCAGCCCCAGCTGAGAACCCAGTGAGACAGCATCTTACAGGAACAAAATAAGAGGTCAAAGAACAATTTTAAAGTATATAATTGCTACTGGTTTTGTTTCAGAAGCACTTCAAGCTGCAGAGCCTTATCTTAGAGGTGCTTATGCCTGTGTTAAGACCCATCCCTTGTTCTTGTGTTCTACCTATGACAAAATTGATGTAGAAGATTTGCAGAAGGTCATAACGGTTGTGCCAAACTTATAAATTCACCCCAGGTTTGGTTGAAGTTTGAATATCAATATTACTGTCTCTACTTGTACAAGATGAAGCTGCATTCTGTAGAAAACTTAATTTAAGTATGGGGTTTGTTATTGCTGATAAAGAGGAGGGATAGCAAGATAAAAGCTTGTTTAGACGTGAGATGTTATTAGATGTTCTGTGTACTGTCCACAGCCTATCTAGGCCAAAGAGGATATAATACATGCATAAAAAGGAGAGGAATTTGGCATTTTAGCTATGATATTTCTCCAAGTAACATACATTGGCCTAGCTGAACATCTCTCTGAATCATCTGGTGAAAGTTTGTCACAAAAGTTAGATTTGGCCTCAAAACTGGAGTAATACCTGAAAGCATAACTTTGATAAAGATGGTAAGATTTGAAGAAGAGGTGCTATAGCCACAAGAATCAGAAAGAAGCCTGATTTGTTGAACAGCTGTCACTATTGACTGTTTCTTCATGGCCTCCTTTGAATGACTGCTGAGCTGGGAAGCTCAGTATATGCTTGTACAGAAGTTTTTGCATCTCTCGAAGATGGTCATTTCTAATAAGTTATCAATCTTGGAGGGTGCTGCTGAGAAAAAATCGAGTAATCTTCAATACTTTGAGAAATAGGGTAAAGGAGAAAATAAAACTGAGATGCGAGAGGAACCACATTCTGAAAAAACTGTTCCAGTGTAAAGATTTCAAATGCCAGCATCATATGAATGGCACAAAAACTCTTTTTCAGTAAGGCTGTACAGTTTGATGTTGCTGGCCCAATTTTCTGTCTTTGGCAAACTCCTAACACCCACCCTAGATAGTCATATCTTAGTCACTTTATCACTCAGACATTTATTTTGCACTCTAGTTTCCCCTCTCTATGCTCTTCTTACTTTTCTCAAATTTTGATTTAATAGAAACTGTTCATTGATCCAAGATTGGCAAAGAATTTTTTAAAAGAACCAAACCCTGAAAGCAAGTAACATGGGTAGCTCCAAACCCAGTCTGAACCAAAGAACAATATTTGGAGCTTGTGTGTTTTTTTTTTTT
>VXBT01009500.1:1930156-1951719 GCA_013400235.1 Oriolus oriolus | reverse complement strand
AAAAGAAGAAGTGATTACATTTTGTATTTCTTAGAATAGAAGCAATTTCAGTTATTGTACAGATTAAATCCCTTCCTGAGGTATGCCAGAGATTTAGCAAAGGACAGTGCGGAGAGAGCCTGTCACAGCACAGTGTATGTCTTCAAATTTTTGTGCTGTTCTTCCCAGGTTACTGCCAACAATTCGGGGAGACATACTGGGGAAAAGTGAGGGCTAAACCAGGCATTAACACTGGGTTCCTTATTACTATAAAACTAAGTTCTCCTCCTTGAAAACTGCCTATTTCAAAGAAGATGTCTCTTTTGTATTTACAAGTGTCTCCCATTTGATTTCTATGAATAATTCGCCATCTTCAGATGCAGTCCAAGCCAGACATTGCAAATATCACGCTATTGAAAGCCAGACCCTGGTGCAACAGTTACCCATGTGTGTGTGTTCCAACTGGAGCCACATCAAGTGTCTGGTTAGAGCAGGACAAATATGAAATCTTTCCTTGGAAGTATTTTGTGACATGGATTTTAAATGCATTCCTTCCCTCTCATAAATTTATTTGGTCAATGTATTCATAGAAAGCTGGAAATTAAAATGGAGAAGCAGATGAAGAGCCTTGTGCTTAGGTTTCGGGTAGAAGTAGATTTAGGTAGAGTTCCCACATACTGATCTTCCACCCTCTACTTCATTTTCTGTCCATTCCAAATCCTGAAAGAAGAGGTGACATAAAATGGATTTTCACAGGAATCTAAGAGAAGAATCACTTCACCTTTCATCCTGTTCACTGTCGTTGCAGTGGTCTGCGGCATGGAACAAGGACAGCCCTTCCTTCCCCTTCTTTAACCTGTCAGCAGCACTGTTGTATCTGGCCCTGGAACAAGCCCTGACATACATGAAAGGTATTTTGGAAGCCACTGAGACACCAAAGGCAGTAAACAGGTAGGTGAAAGAGTAGGAGGTGAGAAGAACAGGTGAACTACAGAGCCATGGGAAAGCCCATGGACGGGACTATGAAGATAAGTACTTTGGACAGTGTGGAAAAAGTGCCAAAAAGAGCAGGTGGAGGGGAAAGGTAGGGATCTGGACACCAGACCTTATCTCTCTGGCCTTTGGTGTGTAACGTAGGTGGGGCTGGAGCTGTGAGGTCTATCAGCCGTTCTGCACAGGAGTGTTTGGGATTCTCACCCAAATCAGTCACAAACGCTGCAGTGCAGATCCCTACTTACACAGCCTTAAGTGAGAGAGCTGGAATGAGCCCAGCCCAGCCCTGGCTGCAAAGACAATGTGGAGGTGTAGGGATGGTGCAGGGAAACAGGGAGGAGGGGGTTCAGAGATGGTGCTGTAGGGCCCTCACGGAACATGTGATGTTCGTGATTTCTGTTTTATTGTCAGTACCATTCCTCCTGAATGGGCTAATAACAGGATAAATTTAAAAAATGAGGTGCTTTCAGAGTAGAGTAATTATCAAAATCAAACTGCGCTTGTTTAAAATACTGTGCAACATTTGTTTCTCCCACCCTCGCTTATATCCAGCATAAATTTCCTGGCAGTTCTGTTGTCACTGTTGAAGCTATATTCAGTTTTACCAGCAACAATGTATTGTGATTGGAGTGAATTGAGTTTTCCATTCGGAAATTATTAGATGCACAGTGTAGAACTGAATAATAAGCACCGGTTTATAAATGTTTTGCCTGTGGTTACACAGTCATGTGCCTTCATCACTGCTGTTCACAAGGATGTCATTACAGGGACTCAGTATCACTGAGCTAAGTGGCCACTTCGGCTTTGTTATATCAGATACTGTACTAATGCTATAACCTTGGAGTAGAATTTCTACTCAGATCCCAAATATGGGCTCCTGAGGAGAAAAATCTCACTCTTTCAGTTAGCAAAACCAATTAAAATAAGGTTATGAAAAAGAGGTTGATTCCATTTTCCTATTCTGCAGATGTATAAATAGATTATGGTCCCACTGTTAAGTGAAAGTCTTCAATCTAGGTGATTAGAGGTAGGGAGTAAGGGTAAACTGAACTACATCAAACTCAGTGAGACTCTGTGTCTGCCTTCAAAATATTCTAGAACATTTTTCTTGGAGAAGGGTCCAGTTTTCGGAAGAAATCATGTTTTTTAGGATAAAGGTGAAGTGTCCAGGATTTGAGAGTTTTCAGCATCACATTACTACAAACCCCAGTCTGTAAAAATGCACACTAAACAGATCAGCTGTAACAGAGCTGGGAAAAGGTAAGGGAGAGAAAAACAACAAGACCCACAGTACTGAGACTCCAGAATTTCTTACCACACACACACCATCACAGCATAACTTTGTTTTTCTATTTCTCCTGCTGTCAAACTTCAGAGAGATTAAAATCAGACAAGTCTGGAAAGGAAATGAAGCTTCTCACTTTATTACTCTTGATTAGCAGCAAATTATTCTCCTAACATTTACTTTTCCTTCATTTATTTAAGAGTGATTACACGCAAATAGCAGTTAAAAACGTCAAGGTTTTAATAATAGTTTTATTTGCCACTGTAATTTCTTCTGTAGCATCTATGAAGTCTGAAACACACCCCCCCCCGACACAAAATCAAAATAGCAGCAATGCATCTTTCTCTCTTTAAAGTACACTCTCCAAAAGAGTATAAAGAAAGATGTAGGAGTTTATTTACTATGTTTCTTATTTAGTTATGTTACTCTGTATTTAATGTTATTCACTGTTTGGTCCAAGCTCAAAGGCTGTACCTACATTCCCATATGGAGAACCCTTAAGATCAATTTTAACGCCCTGTTCCCTCAGAAGCTTCTCAAGTGCACAAGTTTACTTATCTAACCTGTTGATCCCTCCTGTCCTGTACTTTGCTCCCCGCTCTCACACTGGCAGTGGAAAAGCTGTGGCTGGTAGGACTGTCCTGCACTTTGGGCAGAGTGTGGGAGGCACTGATGCTCTTGCTCAGCCGTGGGTTTGTCCCTCCAAACTGCAGCTCCTGCCAAGCAACACCTGAGGTGCTGTGGTGAAGTATCCACTCGAGTGTTCACTGCTGGATTGCTCAGTGAATATCTTCTTTTTGTCCTATTACCTCTAATGAAAATTTCCACACCAAAACCCACAGAGACTCTTACTTTCAACTCTGGGTGATGGTTTCTCTCCTCCTATAAAATCCACGGCTGGGGCAAAAACTGAGAGTCTTTTTCAAAAGGAGGCATGGAGCATCTGTCCTCAGAGAAAATTCTTTGGGCTTGGCACTGTTGTGTCCTTGTCTTTTTTCTTTTTAATTTTTGCTTTCATAATTACCATTTATGCTCATTCCTTCTGCGTCTGAGGGCTAATACAGACCAAATGGCCCTACTTTTCCAGAGGTACTGTATGTCCTGGAAGAGTTCCCAGGATACCTGTCAGTTCAGATTCATTCTATTTCTTTTCAATAAAACCCAGCACTGGTGGGAGCTCCAACAGCATCATCTCAGAGTGAATGTGACCTTCTGGTGAAAGAAGTCAAGCAATCTTGTCCCTCTGGGATTAGAGCATGGTTATGCCTCATTACTGTGAATAAGTTTTCTACACGGGTTTCTGTATGCTGCATATCTGGGCAGCTTCACAGTATATGCACACATAAATAAATAATTGCTTCCTTTCGGTAGACCCACAATGTTTGGGAGTTGGAATAAGGAAAGAATCCAACTTTCTGCATTCTTAGTAAGAGGTGTTTAAAAAAGGGGGAAAAAGGGCCTTTCTCATCAAACCCACGGGTCTCTGAGGAGTTACAAGGAGTAGATTTGTTAAAATCAGAATTGCCTGTTTTGCACATTTGCTTTTGGAACACCACCACGTTTTTAAACAAACTTTATTAGAATTCATATCCAGTTACAGAGCTGTACAGAACTCCTTTAACAAGCATAGTCTGGCTGGAGGCAATGAATCTGTCTTTGTCACTAATGATGTTTGTATTATTTTAACACTGTTGATACTGGGGATTTGTGGGGGGGCTGCAAGCAATCATCTTTCAACTACAGCTCACCTGCCTTGCATGCTGATTAGAAAAACCTTTTTTCCCTCTGCATGTCAGAAACACAGTGGGGTACACAAGGAGACATGCCCAACATATTTCAGTCACATAGTCTGGTTGCTGGAAAAACCCCTTGCAATCCCAGTGACCCTTACCTATTCAGTGAAGGGGGTGGGTGGAACTCCTCTGGCAACATTTTTCAGTAATCTGCATCGTTTTCACGTGGTGAGTGTGGTACCCTGTCAGGAGGGTTTGTGATGCAGTCATTTGGTAGAAAGTCATTTTCGAAAGAACTAAAGCAGCTCTCGTTCTTTCAGATGTGAATGAATCCTGCCCTGGGCCCGGTCCAAGCTGTTCAAGTGCTGAGAAGGAGGGTGACTTAGGTGTCAGTTCTAGAACATGGAGGAGGGAGCAGGGACCTCATCATGAAAAACTAGATATCTCTCAGCTGAGGATTTTCAGAATAGTCATTGTTGATTAAGCAGTAATATCCTGCTGTGGGTAGCAGAGCTGCAGAAATTCATCCAAGATCTTCCTCAGATCAGAAGGAAGTGGGGTTTTTGACTTCCAGAGGATGTGCACAGGATATTTAGGATGCTGTCATGCTTACATATCCATCCTGTCTCCCGCCATGACGCAGAAGTTGGATGGCACACATTTCCCTGATCCCTTTCAACATCCCAGCCTTCTCCTGTGCTGTCTCAGACAGTAGGCAAAATCAGTTTGTGAACAGCAGTTATAGACAAATGTCCACCCATGGCATAGATGTATGGATAATAGCTGAAGACTATTTACATAAAGAAATATTTTTTGTAGCCTTTGAAACCCAGTCTTTAACTTGGACTGTGAGAGCTACCACAAAATTAAAGGTATTCTCCTGTTCTCCAGCCCTGAAGAGGCAAGCACTGTGACCTGAGTGAGCAGGGTCTGTTCATGATCCTCCACAGAAAGTGGGAAAGGACCAGCACGATTCATTTTTATTCCAGTCATAAAAGATACTTTTTTTTTATGAGCGGATAAGATATTTTGTCAGGAAATGGTTCTCAGCAGAAACAAGTCTGCCAGGTTCTGAGAGTGGGTTGGATGCCTGCTTGCTCTTGATGCCCTAAAGAAATGAGAGGGCTGTATCCCACCTGCTGTTGTCAGGGCTTGCAGCTCAAGAACCATGACAAATGGTGCACAAGGCAAAAATACCAAAATGAAGGAGGGGAGTGAAAATGATCTACAGTAACTGAGAAAAGAAAAAGGTTAATATTCCTTGGCAGTTGTTACCTAACTATTCTTTTTTTTTTTTAGTGTTTAAATTTAACAGTAATGCCCAGGAATATATTGAGCATTTGAGAGAAAGATCCACGGTTTTGAAAAAAAATGAGAGGAGAAACTAAAAGTCTTGGCACTAACAGAATACTAATTTGATTCTGTAGCAATTAATTAAATTGATCTTAATTAAATTTTTCCTGATGGATTCATGAAACAATCTGTAATTCTGCCACCTATGCTGTAAAAATGTAACATATTCACTTTGAATTTGTAAATGATCCTTAACTGTTATTTTTATTCAAAAGTCCACCTGAGCTTAATTGTTCCATTGGTTTGCTGTGGTTAAAATGCACAAATTTCAGAGGTTACTTGCAGACAAGATGATAATGTAATTAACATTGCCATCTGTGAGTCCTTCTTCATTCCCATCACCTCTCCATGGACTAAATATTCAGAAAAAACATTTAATCCTGAGTCAAACCTGTGAACTCAGGATCAGAGTCCCAGGCCTGTGTGGTCAGTTCAGCAGAGTGAATGAGAAACAGTTTGTGAGAGAGAGTGAAATAAACTGACACCCCGTGCCACGGCTGGGTGTCCCCTTCCTGGGTACCTAAAGGGCAGCACCCAGGGCTGTGCAGAGAATTTGTCCTCACCCACTGCTCATTTGAAGACAGATTATCTGAAATGTCTTCAACACAGCAGGGTTGTTTTGGTTTTGGTTTTGGGGGTTTTTTTGCAAGTAGTAGTGCAGCCTCCAGGAAAATATACT
Source organism: Oriolus oriolus (assembly GCA_013400235.1). Taxonomy (NCBI): domain Eukaryota; kingdom Metazoa; phylum Chordata; class Aves; order Passeriformes; family Corvidae; genus Oriolus; species Oriolus oriolus. Next base: position 1,945,697 of record VXBT01009500.1, on the reverse strand, counting down.
TAGGTAGAAAGAAAATTCCTTATAAAGTCTTAGAGAGCAAATCCTTTCTCTCTGACTTCTTTGAGCAGCACAAACCATATTTTTCCTGCCATATCAGGCCAGAGAGAATCAAGGACTCAGGGAATTTCTCTCTCTCTCTCCTTCCATCTCTCTCTCTCTCTCTCTCTCTCTCTCTCTCTCTCTCTCTGCCTTGTAATGGCCAAATTTGAACCAGATAGAGCTGCAAGGTCCTGTGTGACTCATCTGAGCCAGTGTACCTCCTAATGAAATCATCCATAGTCCAGATGGCAAATCCAGCTTCCAAGAGACCCAAGAATTGAAATTCACTTATCCTTAATGGTATTTTGAATAATGTTGAGTGATTTTTCAGAGTGCCACTGTACTGGGCGCTCTCCAGATATGTCAAATGGTGTCGAGTGGTTGTTCACTGTGGAACCTGCAAGAAAGGTTTTTATGCAAAGACAGAAGACTGCAGCGTAGGTGGCTGTTCTGCATTACTTACTCACTTTGCCAGCTTCAATGTGAGACCCGTTTCCAGGGTTCTTCATAGGTCTGTCAGGTACCTTTTATGGAAAACCTGTTTAAATTTCTTCAACTGGCTTGGTATGAGAACATAAGAAAATTTTGCATGCACAATAGTGAATTTCTCTTCTGCTTTGATTTTTTTTTTTATTGTTGGTGTTTTTTAAAATATCACTCATAATTGAATACTTTATTTGAAATGAAAATAAAAAGTATTCAAGCAGTTATTTTTCTCTTAACAGAAATACGAAAACTATTTTCAGTTAATAATCTCTCCCAAGAAAAAATTTAAATTGAAATCTTTAATCACTTCATCATTTTTTAATAGGGCAGCAAGAGTTCAGCTGACAGCTTTCTAGTGGAAGCAGTAGGAAGACTAAAAGAGCTGCCTAATGCAAAGGCTGACCATCAAACAGCAGGAAAAGGTATTCCTGACAATTAAGCTGGCCTCTCCAATCAAAGCTTGCTGAAAAGGGCCACAGCTTAATTTTCAAGCAGTGCCTACCAGGAATCATTTTCCCGGCCTAGACCTACAGCACTGGCTAGAATTGTCTTCTGCTGGCACATCCAGCCCTGAGCCTGGCCAGGCTTCTTGGGACTCCACATGGAGGATATGATGAAGTTCCACAGGAGCTGATGCTGATGTCTATCCCTTTCTTGGCAGGATCAGATCAGCTGTGCCAGCAAGAGCCCAGAGAGCCTTCCCCTAGAGCCTCTCCAAACCCTTCTGTCTGGAGGACATAACAGCACTGCTGCAGGGCGTCCTGCTGGACATCAGGGTTTTTGACATCAGGATCGTGAATGATTAAAACAGACATAATCAGCTTTTAACATTATGATTCTTAATGTTTCAGCAGAGGCATTATTGATCTACCAAAGGATGCTCTGGCAGATATGGACTCCTGCCAAAGGTTTGCCTACGCAGGACTCTGCCAGGGAAAGCTCCTGCAGACCATCCTGCTCCCACAGGCGATCTGAAGTTCAGATTTGACACTCATAGGGGTTTTGTGACTGTCTGAAGGCAACTTTCCTTGCTTTTTTTCCAAACCACCTCTGTTCACTGGGGGCCATGGGGCTACTCCAGGTTATGACGACAGCTCATTAAATAGGAAAAGACAGAAGTCTTGATTCTCAGCCCAGTGAGTTTATTTTTATCCCATGTTCTAATATACATATCAAATTTCTGAATTATGATCTTGGATATTGTCTGCTGAATTCATAGCAGGAAATTTCACAATGTATCAGAAGATGAAATTCAACTGGTTTGTGTTTACTTATCCTACCTAAGAGCTGAAAATGCTGCAGTAATGAACAATATATCAAAATGTCAAATTTACATTCAAGCTATTTGGAATTCTCAGTTTCCGAAACAATAAGGCAATAGCTTTAAAAAAAGTGATGTCCTACAGACCATCATTGCTGTGCAGCCAAAACTCCTTGGTGTTAAAGACTTCTTTCTCCAGGACATAAAAGTATTACAGACAATTAATTACGCTGTGATTAGCTGAGACTTCTTAACTGTAAATCATTGTTGCTTAAATACTGCTTCAAAGAATTAATTGGCTGCCTGCCAGCTGAGAGAAATGAAATCTAGCACTAGAAATAATATCAAAGCTAAAGCACCTGTGAAAGAGTCTGGGAGCAGTGTGGAGGTGCACACCTCCTATTTACATTGGGTACCCGCCAGCAGAACTCCTCACAACTCCTACAGTCCCTTGTGGCAGATGGCAGTGAGGGAAAAGTCCAGCTGACTTTTCTTCTGGATGCTTGCTCCCATAACACCACTGTGAAGCACTGTGGACTTCATGTAGAGGAGCAGCCACAGCCACCAAGCATGGTGTGTGCCCCATATGGAATGTGCATTTGGGGCTATCCTAAGGTGTAAGGAAGGCTCAGGATGCAGCTGCAGCTTTTCTCCAGCCTAGCTCACAGCCTGTGTCTGCATCCAAACACTGAATTTGAGTGAATTCAGGGGAACTCAGTGCCACGAGTAGAAATATGACCACAGTTTCTGGATCCATCCAGAGAGATAAGGAAGGTTCCTCAAGACAGGTACTCAATTACACCCACCCGACTGATATCGGTAAATCAACACCCTGTGACAAACTTTGAACAAACTGACTTTAGAACTCACAATCCAGATTTCAGCCCTCTGTGAGATGTTCACAGATATAATCTTGCAGATATGAGACAAATAGAGATTGCTGCAAATCTGATATCTAAAATTAAATACATTTAGCAGTCTTTGTAACTTATCAAACGTGGAAATGTATCCACACTGTAATACAAACACAGCCAGCTTCTGACAATAATCTTATTGAAGTAACAATCTCTGCTTATGCTGCTATCTTTCAGATCAATTTCATTTAAAAAGATTAAAAATGAAATAAATGTCATTTACTCTTTTATTTTTTCTCACATCTCTTCCATGTGTTTTGGGAAGACATTGCTTCTCTCTTTAAAGGTCATTGAAGGTGTCTGTTTTCTATGAAATCCAATTTTCTATACTCTCTGGCTAGATATTTCTTAAAGTCCTTAATATGTGCATAATATCTGCTGCAGAGAAACCCCTTCTGACATCTTAAGGAATGCAGATGGACTGTGCAGCTGGGATCCAACACGGATTTCCCTCCCGCAGCAGGGCTTGCTTTCAAGATAGCGAATTAAGACCATGGAGCTTTACTCCAGACTGAAACAGCTGCCCAGGAGCAAGGTGGACAGGATCCAGCCGTGTCTATCGAAGAGCCACTCTGTGTATCTACCACAAAGGATTGAGTTGTTGCCTCTAGCCTGAAGTCATGGCCAAACTGAGAGTGCTCTGTCTCACTTCCTTGATGTCACACAACAAAAGAGAATCTGACAGAAGTTTTAAAGGAAACTACCTCTGTAAATATCTTGTAGGGACTGCACAGTTATGACCTCAGGTATCTTATGAAGTATCAATAGGCATGGAATTTCTTTAGTATCACCTCACTGTCTCTGCTATGAGTTCAGGGGATGAGACTCACAAAGCAGACATCTCTCAGCCACCCCTAACATTGCTGAGAGTCAGTGGAGAGAAACAAACACTTCTAAGATGAGATTCATCCAAGCTGTAAGAATTGTGCTCTATTTTCTCAGTAATTAGCATGGAAGCCCAAGGTGACTACCTCAGTTGTAGTCATCCAGAACTGTATGGGATGAATTCCAAACACAATGAATAAGCTCCTCAAGTGTAATAATCTTATTTATACTACAAAGTATTCTGTGCTTCCTCAGGGTGCAGGAAGCTTTCAGCTGATGTGAGCATACTGCCAAAACGGATAGTCTCATCCTTGGCTGTGCGGTCTCTCCCACTATTTTCTGCTGGGGAGAAAGGTTGATGTGGCCGTGTCTTAAATTGCACAAACTGCTGTGGCTGGAAACAAATGAATTTCAAAGCTTCATATGGTGGTAAATCTACCATATTTTTAGTCACCTTGTTCAGTGATTCCTTTCACTGTTTCAAAATGGCTCATGCTTTATGTGTTGAAATCCTCATCACTAATTTGCAATCAGACTTTGCTTCTAGATTTTGCAGTATGAATTGCCAGCAATTTCTCTGCATGTTTTCAAAAATCAGTTTTTGAAACTGAGTCAACAATGTCGTGGTGAGACCCTGTCTTTAAACAAACTGAAAGAGAATAGTCAGCACTCCATCTGATGCTCTGTTATGGGTCTACACTGATTTCTGATTAAACAAAAAATGTCCTTAGGTTTGTAGATCTAAAAGGATCAGTCAATAAAATATTTCATTTCACATCATGTGATAAGTAGCTTCCACTCCATAAATTCTTTTCCAGCTCATGCTGGAGACAGACAGGTTCTGTGTGGGTTTTTTTCCAAAGCAAATCATTGAAGTCTCAGATTCTCTCAGTAATTGCAATTATTCACCACGTATTGTGACTTGCAAATGAGGCTTGTGAAGACCATTCAGAAACAAGCCATCCACAAATACACAGATTAAGAAAGCTATTGAAATGTGACTTGCTTTAGAAAATTTTGCCATCTCTTTCAGCATGAGTTTTGTAGCAGTATGAATCTTGATCAATGATCCCTGTCTGCCACATGAGGACAAAAGGAGTGTTGTGCCATACACAGGAGGGCTGCAAAAGCCTTGGGCTCACATCTTGCCCAAAACACAAAGCCAATATCTCCTGCTCTTCCAGCACTGTAGCGCCTTAGGGCCCGGACACTTGATGCTGATATCCAGGGGAAAACGTGAATTATCACGGCTTGATGGAGGCTTCTTTTAGACATGAGAATTTCACTTGACTGAAAAGCGTGAAAGTTTCACTTGACTGGGAGCTAAGTCAAGGTGGCAGTGGACTGCAGGGCTGTGGGTCTCCTTCCATAGCCTTGTGAATGGAGCCCTCCAGTGAAACTGGGAGATATATCTTAAAGTTGCCTCTTCTGTTTTCCAGCCACTTTCCTCCTTAGCATATTGTCTGGATGGTTACTCACTGCCTGTTTTGGGAAGTTCTTGGAGACCCAGCAACCCAGGGAGCTAAGAAGGGAAAAAGTACAGTTCAAAACCAAAATGGTTAAAAATGATCTTCAAATGTCAGGCTGCCTCAGGGAAACAAGAGCTCACCTCAGCTCCATTTAGAGTGATGTTGTGTAGAAGGGGTTTTATTCTTTCAAATGTATGTGCATTTATAATGCATAAAAATGTAGTTAAATGCAGGTCTCTGTGTGACTGAAGAGCGAATATTAAACATAAACGGGTTGATTCACATCTGGAAGGAAAGCAAATCAGCATTGCTTCTCCACAGGGTGAAACCGAAATGTGAGCCTTGCAATCTTATTACTAGGCCAGGGAGAAATGAAATAGAGAGTTGAGAATCAGTATGAGGTAAAATATGCCATTAAACTATCAGATGAAATCGGGACAAAAGAGGAGAAATGCAGGTGCAGGAGGAGAAAGAGGAACAAATTTTGTCTTTTGGACAGATTGAGGGGGTTTTGTGTGTTGGCCTAATACACGTTTTTAGGAGCTGCTCTGTCTCCATGAGTAAAACAGTAACTTGGGAGGAGGTTTCTATGATCTTCAACAATTTTTACCTTTTTTTCCTCTGTTTCTATGAGAATTTTTTTCTGTGTTTTGTCACTTAAAAAGAGGAATTTAAAGGAAAAGTCTCTTATGCGAACTGGTCTGGTAGAACCATAATCCAACACAGAATATCGAGTTAGTCAGGAAAATGTAGCTTCCATACGTGAAGAACATTATGGTTTCTCAGCCAGGTAGGAAATGTCTGTGATTAGATGCATTTATTAAAACCACAGCTTGCATGATCCTTTTCCAGCTTTTTCCTTTCCCAAAAACCTACATGGGAACACTGTCTCACTCAGCAGATAGCATGAATACATTCACTGAATAGGTCACAGTGAGTAGGTAGTGAGTAGGTCACAGGTAGAGACACAAGTCAGTTTTGTTAGCTCATGATTAATTCTGCTTTCAATGAAAGGAATAATGTAATTGGTTGAATTTATTTAATATTTATTATTATTATTATCATCATCATTTTTCTCCTTCAGTTTGTGAAGCTTTCCCCTTATATAATACACAGTTTCGAAGTGCTGACTACTCCACCAACATAATAATTTATTTAAGACTTTTTTCCTTGTAATACATTGTCAGGAGACAATGCATATGCAATATCCCTGCCTAGAAATCTGAAGACAGTTTATTCAGGGAAGAAAATCTAACATCTACCTTTTAAAATCAGAAGAGAGAAGCATCAAAATAAATGCAGAGCCTGCCTCTGAAACTGTCCCTGTGTGTGCTTAACTCTCCATTTGCCGATCCTTATTCATTGTCATGAGGGGCTAATTTCCAATTCCTCGTCATTTCTGTCTGCTTTCAGACAGTTACAGCAAAGAACTAAAATAAATTTTCTGCCATCCAACCCCCCAGCCGAAGGGAAAAGTGGAAGATTGAAATAAGCGTCTTGACCACAGGTGTTTGCCAGCAGCCACAGAAGCTCCACAAATAACAGGTAAATCTGGGATCGCTGTGCTTCGCCTGCAGGAGGTGGTTTACACATCTGAAAGCAGAGCAGGGTTAGAAAGAACCTCAGTATGTGGTGACAAGCAGCAGGAATATGAATCTTTATATCTAGAGGCTGACATTAACTTCCATATGCTCCTCAGAGAAAGCTTATAAGTGAATAATCTGCTGAATAGGATTGGACTAATTAAAGTAAATTATTTGAAAGAAAGACAAAGTAGAGTTTATCAAGGAGTTCACTCAGAGCGCATACTGCTGCCAGCCTTATTTTAATTTACTTAACACCGTTTCAGTCTTCATGAAAATCTTTCAGGATTCTGGAGTGGCGTTTTCCCATTAAATTTTTTCTGAATAGGGGAAGTAGTCTGGGGAGAAGGTAAGCAGGATTGGGCTGCAGTAGAGTTGTGCTGGTTTTTTCTTTGAAACATCCCAGGTCTTGAAGCTTCAGTCCTGGGAAGATTGCACTTCTCAAAAATTTGTTTTGCTTGGGTTCTCTATCACACTGCAATAATCTTTCCCCTCAGTCAAGCAAACAACAGCACATCTGTGCTTTATCATGAAGCTTTTGTTAACAGAAATTTAATGAGCCGGAAGACATGAGTCACAGTTCTGGTGTGGGCTCTGGGAAAACTCTGCTGCTAACGCAGTATTTGCCTGTACCAGTAGATTAAACATGGCTAAGGAACATTCCCAGGCCTGGTGTTGACACAGGTGATCTACGACTCTCCAAAATTATTTTTAGTTTCTGAGGAGATGATCAGAGACAGTTGCAATAGTCAATTTTGGATACAATCATCCTATTTCTGCAGGGTAAAAGAGTTTAGTATTATTGTTAAAAATGTTTTTTCGATGCTGCCTGGCTTCAGTTCCACATAAGAGGTATGTTAATTTAATATTATAGATAATGAACCAGAGTCCAAAATTTTGATTTTTCATGCTCTGAATAAGACTGCAGACCATCTGCTTTATTTCATTCATCTTACCATGCATGTTAGAACTTTTTGCCACACAGTTCCTCTTCTTCTTCATGCATCTAATTTTCAAGTGTGAGCCCCACTTTGTGATTAGTCTTCCATTTGTGGTAATCAAGAAAACACCCAAAATGTGAGAGTTCTCCATCTGTTATGACAGCAAAGCTTCAATTCAGCCCCAGTGCAACATGAAATATTCAGCCATGCTGTATCCAAGCTGCTGACTGGATTCACTGAAATCAGTGCAAAGACTCTGGGCTCTTTCTGATTGATGGGAGAATTCCTATTCTATATTCAGATATATAATTGCATCTATAGTTAAGAGTGCATTATGATTTTTGTCAGTGAGTACTTCTGGTGAAAAGTTACCTCTCCTACAAGCAGACTTTTGAATGTTTTTCAGTCACCTTTCTCTTTTTTGTAGTTGAACAATTTACATTTCCTCCTTTTGCTAAGAGCGGGCTATTTCTTGGGCACTGGTCATAATTTCTGGGTCAGCTAATAAACCCTCTTTTTATTTCCTACTTAAATGCTGTGTATTAGAGAACTGTTGAGTTGGAAAATTTTAGCTTCATTTAGCTATTGTTGAGTTTTGCTGAGAAAGGGGATGGCTAGTTCATATACTGTGTCCATTTTCAGAGGTAAAATGTATTTAATTGGGCTATTTTTGCTGCAAGTTCACAAAGTTTCTATGGCATGGACTCCAATTAAGCAACTGAATCTGGTATGAAGCAATTGAGACTGACCCAGCTGTCTTGCAACACCGCAGCAAGTTGTTGTGGGTGGTGAGAGGGAGCAAAGTTCCCCACGAAGTGCATTCACACCACGTAAAATAGAAGATGCTAGGATCTCTCCAGAAATTCCTTAAGAGAGTAGGTTAGACAGTAGAGCTAACCAGTTCAAGCAAAACAATGTGAATACCTTCCATTGCTGATAGCAGTGCTTGTGAGAGGTAATGTGTCAGGAATAAGTAAACTCTGGCACCTCACAGGATCAGACCCTGGCTGTGATTCTCCTCCCCTAACTCCAGCTGTTTACAGTGTGAACAGCTCTACCTGTGCTACTTATCATAGCTGCTTCACAGCCAGTGCTGGGAAATAAACACAAAACCTATTTATCTTCTTCTAAATGCCTATCTTATGTTGAGATAAATTGCACACAGTTCTTCTCTGCTCAAGCTGAGAGGGCTCAGGGTGATTAGTTCAGATTCAGGAATCCACTTTTCAGATATTTATTTTCAAGCAGGTAAAGTTTATGCTATTGCTCTCAGGTCAGTGATTCAGAATTAGTGGCTGATCTTAGCTCCCCTATTTCTCATTCCACCTCTGGGCTTTCACATAGTAATAAAAAGTAATCTCCAGCTTGCTTGAGTCAAACAGGGGAAAAAAAAAAAAAAGGAGGTTCCAGAAAGGTTGTTTATGTATAAATTTGTGAGGCAAGCTGAAGAAGAGAAGTTACTATTCACTTCCCCACCTAAAAGCCCTGTAAAGTAACAACAGGCAGATTGCAGTTGTGATGGGTTCTGTTTGGGCTCAGTTATACTGATGAATTCAGTAAACCCGCAAATACTTGTTTATGCATAGCTGCTGCTGGCTTCTAGTGTGTGTGCTGTGGCATTCCTAAACTGCTTTGGGATGTTTCTATGGGTGTAAACTGTTGGCAAAGAGGATTTATTTCTGATATTGAGAACAGGTGGGTTGTGAGGTCTGGCTCTCCCATCATCATGGTAACCAGTTAACTCTGCCATAGCACATACACTCCCAGTGAGCCTCTGAAGTTAGAAAGAGCTCCTTTACTCTGATAAATTGGTTATCCAACCAAATTCAGGCATCTGAAAAGAGATATCATCAATAGATTAGGGGAGATGCACACTGAAGAAGTCAGTTTCCCTACACCAAGAAAATGGACTCTCTTAACTTTGGAACACAGAAGTCTCTAGATCTCATACATACATTTTGGGGTCTGAGAAATCCATTTGCCACAGGGCCGCCCTCATCTCAGTAACTTTTCCTTCTTTGCCTGACAAGAGCCTACTAAAGCTTTGCTTACTTGCTCTCAGAGAGTTCTTTTGGAGAGCAAAAGTGGTCATTTCTGTATTCCCAAGATTGGCTCTTGAGCAAGATTTGGAAGCTCAGTGATGCATTGTACCCACCTGCTGCAGAGGGCCGGGCTGGGCTCTGGGATGCAGGCGTGGAGCTCTGGTTACTAATGCAGGCTGGAACTAGTCCATCATGGCTCCAGCTCTTGGCTATTAAGCAACTCTTCCAGTAGCCAAAAAGCTTTGTGAAAAGGGTTCACATTTTCCTTCAATTAACTATCTGTTTCAATTTTTTGAGCTTTCTGGCAGCTAAAGATTTATTGCTGGGAGATCTGGACACCTCACCTTCTGCACAGAGGAGAGCTTTAACTTTCTTCTGCCCCTGCAGCTTTCTTTTCCCCTGGGCGGGGAGAATTCCCACTCCAATCTGCTTTCAACACCAATTGCAAGGCTTGCAGGTTTGATTGGAGCTGCAATTTCCTGAAGCTGTCTTCAACAGTATAACATCTTGTCCCATGCTTAGAGCTGCTAAAGGAATCTCTATAATTTTCTGGATGAAGCAGCCACTGCAGCATCCTTAGAACTGCCAGGTGAGATCACATCATCAGTATATCTTACACAGCACATTTTTGGGGTCTTTTTTTTTCCTTAGTAAAACCAGCAATACAGGAGCTGTAGAAAGGTATAAATCTCAGGAAATACATGGTTTCATTGCACATTGCTGAATTCCTGTTATATCTCCTGATATCACCTTTACTTAGCACATCCAGCTGTCCCTCTGAATATCATTCTTAGCACCACAGTATTTACTTTAATACCTCTAAAAACCACTTGTGGACTTGGTGAAATATTTCAGCAGGAGACAATCTCTCTTCCAAGACCTAATGCCTGAGATGGAAAGCATTTCTAGGCTGTTTCTCCTTGAATATTCTGCAGCACCAGGATCTTGGTGAGTGATTATTGGAGATGTCTAGAAGACCTGATGGAGTAACTCTCTTTTACCAGCATTGTGCAGTAGGTTGTGAGCAGACAGCTTTGACCTGTAGTCCTGCAAAACCCAAATTCCCCAAGGATGCCCCATATTTCCCTCTGCACCCTGTCTCCCAGCCCACAGCCCAGGCACAGCTGTGGAGGGTGAGCAAAAGGGACAGCTTAGATTTTGTAGAGGAATGTGCAAATAGCCAGACATACACAGGGGCAAGAAAATAATTATTCCACAAAAAATCCTCTAATTTCTCAAAACATAAAGATCCCCTTGTGAAAGGAAGAAAAATACGAATGATCATGAGAGATGCCAAGAGAAAGGTACAAAGAGAGAGTACAGTCATTAACTTCTGTCCATCTTCAAGATGAGATGAATTGTCTGCCATCCCATACGTCTTCCAGTCCCACTTTCAGTTTTGATTAGTTCCTTGAAGGCAGATCACTTTGCTCTTTTATTCTCCCCTGTAGAAATAGGACTTCGATCATGAAATGGAATTAAAACAATATTTTTAAAGATTTTTTTCTTGTGTGGAAAAAGTTTTAACAGTTGTGTATTGAAGCTGGAAAGGTAGAAGAGCCCAGTTCATAGATCCCACTAGAAAAGTCACTTTCCTGGAGAAGACTTTGGTGTAGGGTGTCCTTTCTCCCTTTCTTCCACCCCCTTCCCCAGTGCAGTTGTGTTAAATATTGCAGAAAAAAACCCTAAAGCCCACTGATGGGGGCTGAAGGAATTAAAAGCCACTGAATCATTGCAGTAATAGGTGCAGTGAGTGTGTTCTCAGGAAAACAAATGCACTACAAGAGGCAGAAAAACAGAAAGATGATTGGATGAAGCCAATTTAAAGTGAGAAATGCACCTTCATGACAGGAGGAACAGAAGATGCTGGAAATTACAAGCAGTTGGGGAATATGTGGCTCCAGGAAACAAAGAGATTTTTCTCTCTAGGCACCTGACTGTGCTCTTACAAAATTGTGTAAGTGTGCTGGTGTCAACAGCGAGACAGATTAATTGTGAGCAGAATTGGGAACTACTGTGTAAATAAGGATAGCTGCACTGGAGTCATGAACTTAAGCAAGAACCTGTTGTTCAAGAACTGATTTAGTTTCAGAAGTCATTACTTTGCTATTGGTAGAGTTCCCTGCAGAAGGATTAGATCAAGTCATTCAAATTCCTGGTGGGCATCCATCTACATCTGAAATCCTGCCACCTTCCCTGTTTGTCAATGCACCAGCTAATCCATTAAAGATAACAGGGAAATCAGACTGCAGGGATCAAATTTCTCTTTGATATAGCTCTAAGCTAAAAACTGCCTCTACCAATGCATGAACTGTAGTTTTCACACAATGCTGGCTCGCCTGGATAAAAAAAGGTTTCAGTCTCCAGACTTATTCCTCTACCACCATCCCCGGACAGAACATTTCTTTTTAATTTTAATCCATTTTCCTCACATCTAGCCAGGCTTTCTTTCTATCTAAATCCAATAATGATGATAATTTCATAATCTATATGCAGCTATACAATATTTATGCTGTGTGGCAATAGGCAAGAATGAGCACAGCTGTCTCAAGGGATAGACAGAGCATGTAACCACCAGGCAAAAGCTTAAGGTGAGACAGCTCTTCTCTTCTTCAGTTCTTCTGAAGTCTTCCACCTTCAGAAACAGCTCAGAAACACTCACAACCTATTCCCTCAGCCCTCCCACAGCTGCCAGTGGTGCCTCACTGTTCTTGAAGGTGAAGGTGAGAAAACCAGAATAAATCTTGCTGGTGGCACCAAAAGAAGTAGCCCTGCTCCGTGGACTTGCTGCTTCTCTGCACAGGCTTTGATGTTCACTGGACCTTTGGTGAATTGGTTCTGCTCAAGAGACAATCAGAAAAGCACAACTAGCAAAAAGTATAGTGCTTCTTGCCTGCTTTGAGAGTTGAACCAGTTCAGCAGGGGTCACAGGAACTGGCACGGGGAGATGGAAAGAAACAAGAGGAGGTGGAAGAAGGAACTTTCTTTCCTCTTCCACAGCAGCAAACCCTCACTTTAAAGCATCTCATCATGCCTTTAGCATTGTAGTACCTATGACTTGAAAGGGAGCCCCAAGTATTCCTAGTGACTCCAGGGGGAGATGGGCTCAGACATCAGAGAGCAATAGAGTGTGATGTGAAGTCACAATGAGATCTTTCTCTACTCCAGTCCTAATAAATGCCCTTTCCATTTTCCCTCAATGGATTTTGTTTCTGAGAAGAGCACATCCTCCAGGACCATGTGCACAACTCAGAAAATAATCTTGATACCACCCTAACTAAATACCCTTCCCCCTCCCTCCATAGCTCACCTCAGATAAACAACCAGTTAACTGGTGCTGACTGTGTTAACTAATTAACACTGGCTCATAAGAACTCATCTGATTACACCCTTCATTAAAGCTGGAAGAAAATTGTTTCTGCTTGCTTAATAATAAATGGGTTAATGTATTCATACCCAAAATCAATACAATTTTTTTTTTCTCCCACTGTTAGTCTTGAAGGGAGTAATGGTTATTTTTCTAATTTATTAAGGACTGTATAGTAATTATATTTTTTCATATCCCCATTCTCTGGAGCTCTGTTAGGTTATAAATTAATCATTAATTGATTTTAAAATGTAAGGGTTTGGAGTTTTAATTTTAAAGAAATTTGAATTCTAATGCTTCAGAGCCTGCCTCAAGCAGAGAGGAACCTCTGTACTGATTTTTAAGATAATCTCATTGTCCATTTTACTGTTTTTAATACACTCTGAGTCACTGGAATAGTCAGCAAAAGCTCATACATGTTTTAAACCATTGCTGTTAGAAAAAGTATCCCAATTTTTCTCTGTGCCCGTTAGCTGTGAAATTCTCTTGTGCACAGGCCCAGTGGGAGTGTCCCAGATCTCTCTTACGAGGAAAGAGAAAGAGGGACAAAACTGTGCACAAACAGAGGTGCACACAGGCACACTCCTCTGCTCCTCACACGAGCCTGGCAGCCCGGCCTGCGCAGTGACAGCTCCAGCACGGGGATAATCCAGTCAGCAGGGACTGCATGAGACATTTAAATATTGATAACAGAAATACCCCAGCTTCCTTTTGCTACTTCAGTCAGCAGATGCCAAACACCTTGCTAGGCAAGTGATTACCAATAAGTAACATGTAATTCCACTCTCTAAAATCCCTGCAGTGTACATTATGTAACAAGGATGGATTTTTAATTCTTTTTCATTTTTGCTTTTCTTTTTCTTTTTTATCCCATTTCCCTACTTTCCCTTTTCCTCCAGCTTTCCAAATGCTCAGGCAATTTTGTTGGACACTAAAACTTCATCTCCTTTCCTTTGTAGTAATTTCCTAAGTTCTAGTATATTTTCCCACACATATCCACATTTAATTAATTTTTTTGTAAAAAAAACAAAACAAAAACATAGTCTTCTGTTGTCTAGCAGGAGAAAGAGAACAGATATACCTTGCTGTGGAGGGACACCTTTGACCAAATCTATAAATATTTTGCATTTTTGAGTCTTAGCTCATCTTATGTCTGATGACTGGCTGGTGAGGACACATGGGGAGGAATCTGTGCCTGATTTAACTAATGCTTTAGGAACCTATATTTCCTATACAGCCAAAAAACACAGACCTCCTTCCAGGAAGTTTTGAAATTCACAGAGCAGCACTCTTAAGACTGGAAGTGGTCTATGGCTAAACTACTAAAATTCAGCAAAAAAAAATATGTTCACCTCATGTAGGTTATTTTTAAAATGAGTGGGCTTAAAGCTTTATATTCCCATTGCTTCCTGAGCCTAAGGATTTTGTGATTTAAGGAGACTTTTCATCCACCTAAGCCAAGAGGCACATAAGTTTCTGCTGAGGAAAAAAAGAATTAAGTGACTCTTGCTTCAGTTGCTAGGTATGGCATGATGTAGAGGGAAGCAGTGCATAACTGATGGGAAAAGGTGAGATGTTCCCTTGTACCACATGAGGAGCAACAGCTAAGCTGTGCTCTATGAACAGGAGTTAAAAGCAGCCTCTTGCTTAGTCAATTGCTTATCCAAATGAGGAGAGCAAGGTGTAAGGAGAATTCATTACTCGTTGGCTTGGTTGATCAGTCTCATAAGTACTCAAACCTTACAGCCACTGAATAACCAGCAACTTCCACTGCTGGGTACATGAGGAAATTTCAGCATGTGTCACCTAAAGGATGAGAATAACCAGATTAAGCCATAAGTGAAGACAATCATTTGATGCACAGTCCAATGGTGAATAAGCAAGGATGGCAACACTTCAGTTTCACCAGCTGGGCATCCTGAAACAATGCCAAGGACTGGTTTATTCACCTTCAGAAGGTGCACTGAATGCTGTCCATAACCTCTGAGCTCTGGGGTTAAGGTATAATACCAGAATGCTCCTGAAACAAGGCAGTGACATGCTGCTGGTAGCAGTGCTCCTGCTCACAGAGTAACAGAACGTTTCAATAGAGTCGGTGCACCAGTCCAGCCCAGTGTGAAAGCACTTACAGCAGATCTCACTGGAGCCTCTGCCACGCCCTGCTGGAGGTCTCCCCAGGGCATCGAGGCTGTGCATCTGGCTAGTGATAAACAGCAGAAATAAATGAAGGCAAAAATGTGCTGTGTGTGTGAGACAACCCCTTCCGTGCTTTATTCTGCAAGAGAGGTTGGCATGGTCCTGGGAGGCAAGTGGAGGGAGGTTAAAGTATAAAAAGTTAGCCAGTTTGCAAATTAAAATGCAGGTCCCCTTCCAACTCACCTCCTTGCCTATCCTCACCTCCCAGATGAAAACAAATAGAACTGACTGAAACTTTTTTTTTTTTAACTTATTTAAGAAATATTGTAATGCATGCTCTGAGGAAAAGAAAAATCTGTGCTCATGCATATATCTCTGCTTGTTCCAGTCATCCTGAATATGCATCACTGCCTGCTACTTATGGCAGTGTTCCAGCTCCTCTCCTCTCCTCTCCTCTCCTCTCCTCTCCTCTCCTCTC
>VXBT01009500.1:1893327-1930006 GCA_013400235.1 Oriolus oriolus | reverse complement strand
CTCTCCTCTCCTCTCCTCTCCTCTCCTCTCTTTATGTTTCAGCAGGGATAAGCACAGGACTCTTCAAACTGACCCTCTCTTGATTTCCTTTTTCAGCCCACTTTCTATCAAAAATGTGTATTCCACCCAGGTTTGGAGAGCTGCAGGCAAGGGAAGGCACTGCTTTCTGTGCATGAGCAGAAGGAGCTATCCCATGGAAGGTGCTCTCTCCCTGTTGCAGAGTCAGGGCTCCCAGTGAGCTGAGGGAAGGGTAAAAACACAGGAACAGCACAACAGAGTCCAGGAATCAGACTTGGGAACAAGGCACTTGATTAATTGCATCACAAGCCATTGTTGAGCTTTATTGCTAATTGGGAACAAGGCCCTAGATAGGAAATGAACTCTTGGACTTTGAAAAGCCCAAGCAGCTTCTCCAGCCAGGTATCTGAAGCTGTCTGAAGCAAAACCTCTGGGAGACTTGCATGTTTAAGAAGAGGACATAGAAGTCCTGAAAAGCCAGAAACATATCTGCTCACTTTGGAGACAAGACGAATTTATTAAAGGAATATGACTGTACTTGTGTCCGTGTGCACTGACAGGTTTAGACTCCCAGGGCGTGTGAAGTTTGTGGCTGATGTTAAATGACCATCAGCACCATCTCTGACATGGCACAGTGCTGGCCTGTCCTAGGATGCACTGCTGCATAGCCAAGGAAAGAGGAAAGGGACCTCGCAATTACCTTGGAAAACCAGGATCCTGCTGACTAAGTCAGCATGGAAGCACTCCAGTCTTCATTCCACGCTGGAAAAACAACAGCTTTTAGGTTGAGACTCCGTTCTATCCTCTCAGGGGCTGTGTCTAACCACACACAAACACACAGAGTTTGTGAGTGGATCGGGTCCTTGGGAGGTGCAGCCCTGCAGCAGCACTGGCTTCCTCCTGCCCCCATCTGCGGGCTCTCTGGCAGGTCTCTGCTGAGCTGTCCCCAAGCAGATCTGATGCCAGCTCCAGTGGGGGCCCAAATCCCATTTGTTGGGGACGCCTGGCCCGTGAGGCAGAGTTAACACGTTCTGCGGTTGGGCAATGCTGTGTTCAGGGCCACGCATAAACACTTTACTACTGGCCATTAAATTTTATTGCTCTCTCTAATATGCTTTGAGATAACTAAACTGATGCCTGAAAGAGGCATTTAAACTGTTTTAACAGTATCTACTTCACATAATCTGCTTTATGGCAGTGTCTTATGGTTTTACCCATTTAAAATATGTTTGTTGTTGTTTTTTAATCAAGGGATTTGCACTATGACCTTTGAGCAACAGCAGCCCCTGCTACAAAGCAGCTGGCAATGCGGTGTGCAATACAATCTATTGAGATTCAATTCATTTTGTTCCCTCTTAAGGCAGATGACAGGGAGGCTGGTGGATCCACTGGGATTTTGGTGGATTGAATTCCTTCTTATTTTAAAAGGAGAGCTGAGACTATATGAGCTAAAAAATAATAGACCTATTTTTGCTCCGTGGATTTGTCCCAGCCGTGAATTACTTGGGTGGCCTGGATAAGACAAGACACATCAGTACTTTTTTCAGGCTAAGGTCTAGGACCAACAACAAGTTTCCAGCCCCGGAAATACTGAGATATATCTATACACCTGTGTGCAAACCACTTGAAAGATAAACCCAACATTTTGGCTCTTCCTGGTTTAGCAAGGGGATAGACTCAATTTTTGGTTTAGGTACCTAGAATGAGACTTTGTCTTTAGTCAGAAAATAGGCTCTTGATATTTCTGTTTGTTTGTAATAGCAGACAGAAACTCTCACCATTTGAGAGGTGTGGGTCACTCCAGTGTGTAGGTCAGCCCCAGGGCCAGACTGAGCCGGGCAGATCTATTCTGATGGACAGCTTTTTGGGACATTCTATCTGAGTGAGCACAAAGCAACAGCCTCACCAAAAGCTGTTGCATTTCATGACAAATACAATCCTGTAATTACAATTGTCTTCATCCCAGCTGCGGGTGAGGGCACTGAGCCACCTTCCATCACTCAGCTGGCTCAGCTGCCCGCTGAGCCCGGCAGACAAACGTGTGTCAGAGGCATTGGCTGTACAGAGAGTGAGGCAACAGACCAGAGTGACAATTTGGGTACCTAAACACTTATCTCTGCACACACCTTCCAGTTAATTAAGCTACCCTGATTTATACATCACTAGGCTGTCTCTGAAACAAATTAGGCAATGCTTTCTCTCCAGCCTGATGCAGGGCACCATCATCAGTGAAGGCATAGCAACAGGCTGCATTAAAAAACTCCTTGTATCTGCAGAGCTTCAGGACTGTTTCTGCAGCTTGTGTTCACGCCTGAAGCTTCCTTGCATGCTCCACCTGACAGAAACATGGCATGGCCAATATGAAAGCATTTGCTCCTGTCTCTCTTCAAAAAGCCCTTTTGCCACGATGAGAAGGACCCTGATGTTTTGTTTTACAGGAGAGCTCAGAGCTGCCTGGAGAGATTTCTGTCGAGTCTTCAAGGCAAACGAAACCTGACCCTGCAGGGGCAGCCTCCTGCCTGAACTCTGACCTTACCCTCAAACACAGGGCAGACCTGAGCTGCTGGATGATGCCAGGAAACTCAGCCGGGCTTTTCTTGGGGTCCATATTTTGCAGGAGGTTTTTCACCCTTTGGAAAATTTCTGTAGCACCCATGAAACCTCAGCAAATAAAATAGTGGCCATATGGATTCCTTTCCTTCCCCTTATTAGTTTGCCAAATGACATAAATTAATGAACTTTAACGAAAAACCACATCGGCGAAAATCTGCCGGTGCTCACACACAGAGGAAAGGTTTCCTGCCAGCCAAGATGAGCAACACGTTTGGGATGATAAGGATGCCTGCAAATCGGAGGCTGTGGTGGCTACACTGTGGGGGTTGTAATTGTGAGTGGCCTCTCTATTTTGGGGGTCAGTGTGCTAAATTAAAAACCTACAAGAAAGCGTTTAATTTAGGTTAATGGGATGTCAGATATTAAATGGATTAAGGCAAATTATATATTTTTTTTTTTATTTTAAAGAGGAATTAGCCTCACTAATCTCCCAGGTCACATTCTTAGAAAGTGTAAATCAGTGTTATACACTAAAGCTCAAGGGAGCCTGTACAGTTTTTCTCTAGATGAAGGAATCTGTGCTATGGTACTTTTTCATGTACATATCTATGAACCATGTACTCAGATTAAATTTGTTCTGTCTCCCCCGCCAACAGTTTGAGGATTAAAAATGAAATTATATGGTTCCTTTCTCACCCACTTCCTTTCCAGCCCATTACCTTCATCCTTCTTATTTCCAGGTCCTATGGTCCTTTCCAGGACTATCTTTTCCAAATGGGTTGGAAAACTTCCTTTATGGATAGGGAATTTAGGGAATGATACCATGATACTGGGGGAAAGGGATTCTGGGAGAGTATTATTTGCAATCACAACTTTCAGGGCTATGCTTTAATATAAAATGAGGAGGAAAATGTCTTTCAGCAGAGCTGTTTGAGAGTTCACATTTGAAATATTTGGTGGATGGTTAGTTTCCACAGCATGAAAAATATGCAATGGGAAAATGTTCCTACTGCTTAAAATCAAAATCATATTTTTTTCATCACAGAAATACTTTGTTCCACCTCAGAAAGCAAAAAGCACTGCCCTTATGCTCAGAGGAGGCACATTTTAAATTTTAAATTTTGGGGAAGGGAAAGTCTTCACTGCAATAAAAGAGAGTAAATGTTTAAAATGATCTTTAAATCACTGCCCCTTCACACCACACCACCAGGCAGGCTTGTTAGCTCAGTGCTGCAGAGTTTCAAAGCCTGCTATTTTGCATCCAAGACACAGCAATATGGTAACTATTGTCTTGCTTTGGGCTGAATAAATTTTATTGAAAGAGTATGATGTCTTTAGGGTCTTTTTGCTGAAGGTATTTTGGCATCCCAAAAATTACCATCACACATAGACATTGATTCTCCTCATGGGTAGCCTCAGCAGAGAGGGCAAGGAGTGAATGGGCCAAGATGACTGAAAAAGCCTGACAATTAAAGGCAGTAGGAACACTTCATTGTAATGAAGGTCCTTCCAGGTCAGTTCCAGTGCTAAAAGATTGAGGTTGTTTTAGCCTGTTGTCCTTTAAATTCTTTGTGATTTGTTCCTCAAAGCCAAGTTCACTGGGTATATTGAGGATTTTATATTCTGCTGGAGAAAAAAAAAGTCTTCTTATAAGCCATTCTACTGGGTTCATGTTACTAATGATTATTTGAATCTCTATCCCTCTGCTTTTGGCCACTATTGCAGCATAAGATTTCTTGCTCATATGTCAGATCAGTGTTGTATTGTAATTTAAAGAGCAGAAAAAGCACGCTTTTCCAGTTTTATTTAATTGGCCACCATTTGCATTTACAAGACAAATAGTTTCACGCATTAAAGGTGATCTGCCATATCAATTCCTGATTCGTGCTGTGGGTGCAAAATAAAGAAATAAAGCTGATATTTCTCTCAGTACCAAAACTAAACAGTGAAAAGCAGTGAAACTTTTCACTGCTGAAAAGGTGAAACTTTTTTTCTTCCATGCTCTTTTCTCATCATTGGCTTTCACCACCTGGTTCAGCTTGTCTGGTCTCTCTGGTCTGACTGTACACCTCAGCTATAATTGTCCACCCTTCCCTCCTCCACACACCCGTACAGGAGTGGAATTTTACAGTTCATCAGTACTAAAAACAACCTGGAAGTCTAATCTTAGGTTTAAGACTCTCTGTTAACTAAATTATAAGGGTTGTCTTTTAACATGAATCTTTTTTGCCTAATTCCCAATCAGTTCTGAAAATGACTTCTACCCAGAGCTTGCCATGAGATAAATTGTAAATGTGTGCCAGCAATCAGACTGAGAATCAGTCTTTAATACTAATTATCATTCTGCAAAGAGTAAA
Source organism: Oriolus oriolus (assembly GCA_013400235.1). NCBI lineage: Eukaryota > Metazoa > Chordata > Aves > Passeriformes > Corvidae > Oriolus > Oriolus oriolus. Next base: position 1,925,078 of record VXBT01009500.1, on the reverse strand, counting down.
ACATTACATACAGCCTGGCTGCCTTAGAATATGCAAAGTCCCTGCTGCAAGGAATGATGTTAATTTATACTAAAGCCACATGAGCACATGGCTTATCTTGTCTTCCATTTTTATTCTTTAAAAAAAAAAATCTACAAAAAAGCAAAAATCAAAGTCAGCTTTAAAACCTGGTGTGCTCCTCCTGAAAATACACAATACTTTCTTACTGAATTGGCATAAAATGAGATCCACAGAGTAGATCTGGGCAATCCTGTCCATGAGGATATGTCCTGGGTTGTCCTTCCTAACAGAGTAATAGAATATTGCTAAGCAAGGGTTTTATTTAAAAAATGAAACATTTTTCAAGGTTTTCATTGCTGATTTTCATCTAAGTTCATTATATATTCTTATTGCATATGTAAATCTGAAACCACAAAAAAGTTGGGTTTTTTTTAAAGTAAAATGTTCAAAATTTTGGAAATAAAAAGAATCATTTTGCCTGCATTGCTATCAACTAATTAGCCTCATTTCTACTGTGCTAGTTTAATCCAGTGAAAGATCTAGTCCACTGCCTTAAAAACATGCAAAGAATTTTCATTTCGAAGATTTTCTTGTTTTCCAGAGAGGTTCTTGTGCTCGGTAGGCAAAATAAACCAGGTTCAGGCAGTCTCCTGATATGAAATAGTATGGTAGGGAGAATACTTGGGGGAAACTGAAAAATCACTTGTCTCATTCTATTGTTCCCTAGGCACCTGCTGATGGCTAGAGTTGGAAGAAAAACTCTGACAGCTCTTGATCTGAACAGGTACAGATATTCCTATGTTTTCATCATGCAATTAATAGAGCTCGCAGTTCTTGGCAGAAATATAGAAGTGACATTTGAGAGTGACTTCAAGCCACCCCCCACCCGAGAGCCTCCCAGCTGTGTTGGCAGTGTCCTGTGCACTGTCTGCCCTCTCAGACACAACCAAGGGTTGTGATGTGCCTTGAGGCTTCTGGGGTAAAAAGCGATGGATGTGTCTCATCCTCTCTAATAACTTCATTAGAAAAGGCTTGAGGCCCTCTAAAGCTTTTGGATCCAAATGCAACTAAGGAAAACTTCCCCTCATCAGTAAATTGATGATCCTCCTGGTTAAAAATTCCTCTAATGCTTCTAATTCCTTCTGCTAGTCATCGCTGCTTACAACCACTTTTAGATAATTTTTTGACTTCTTGTTTTTCTTTAAAAGATTTACCATATTCTGTGGCCCAGAGCAGAGTTTGGCATAACTCATGTGCCATGAGGAACCTGTGAAGAGTGAGCTTGCATCTCTGGGCTACAGTGAATGGACACAGTCTAAAACTGTATTTCTTTAATGCAGAGCAATAGATAATTCAGTTCTAATTCAGAGAATCATCACTGGGAAAATAGGTTTTAGCTTTTAAAATATGCTTTATGTTTCGTTACTTTTTAGTTTGAAATCTGAATCACAGAGGTAAAGAGACAGAGAATCTTAGTATCTTTAAAATTAATCTATTAGAAAAAACCATTTTTCCCGTGGTCTCACTTGACCTCTCCTGTTATTATCTATTATATTCTCCCAGCTTTTCTTGCCTCAAGCCTCCAGACCCACAGAAAAGAAAAGGGAATGGCACGGCTGCAGCTATTTATAATAATAATCCATTCCCAGGCTCCAGTGCAGCAGTTTTAATCATAAGGTATTGTCAGGCATCAAGATCAAAAAGATTTGAGATTTGATTTGTTTGGGTTATAAAGAACCTCTGAAAGCCAAAGTATTGTCGCTTAAACTGCAAAGCACAGCCCCTGCATGAAGCAGAATGAACTGGTATTGCCCCCTCTGATCCGATTTGTAGCCATCACAGCTCTTTAAAGTTATTTGCTTTGACATCAATTAGGCAGTTTCCACAAGGGAAAGTCTCTTTTTGCATTTAGTCCAATATCAATGTCATTTTCCTCCTAAAATGTGACAAGGAGCAGACTGCTTCAGTGTGCTTTGCAACAGACATGAAGAACAGGATAAGGAGGAGGAGAAATGCTTCACAAAAAGGAAAATAAAAGGAGGTGGGAGGACTGAGAAAACACTTCAACCCCATATTCCCATTACTGAAGTCAAATATACACAGCGAAACAGACACAGAGCGGGAGGGAGAGACACTGGAGACCCCCTCCTCAGCAGGTGTATTTTGTCAGTACACTGGCAAGTACTGCAGTCACTGTTAGGATGCAGAGCACTTCAGACCTGTGCATCCTTGGAGGACAGCAAATCTGGTGACAAGAGAAAAGCATTTGTAGAACCTGAATCCCAGCTTTGTTTCATTTTTCAATATTCTGCCCGGGACTTTGCACAGCGCTCAAGGATATACAGAGACTTAGCAAACTGCAAACTGCCTGTAAATGTGTTACATGTGCAACATTCCGAAACAACACGCCAAAGTAAAACGTTCCCAAGAGGGAAGAGACAAGATGAATGGAAATTTCTGAAAAACTAAAGCTGTTCTAAGAATCAGGAGTCAAAGAGATGACCTGTTTTGCTGAGTGTCACAATATATCACAACTGTTGTATTCCCACCTTTTAGCTGGATGCAGCAACAAGATGGGCACTGCGTATAGTGATGGAGGGAGAGTAAAAATGTGTTCCCCTGTACATGGAGGGGCTGAGGAATTATGATGGACTAACCAGGGGCTTGCAAAATTAGGAGCTGAGGCAACTGCAAGTCCATATTAGGCAATGCAAACAGGAGAACCTGAAGAGAGTGGCAAAAAATGGGCAAAACAAGAGTGTAAATGGACACTTTGTGACAGCTGGTATATTCAGATAAAGGTTATACAGGCTTTCAGAGGGGCTTTTTGTTCCTCCCAAAAATTTTCCCAGAGATACGGGGAAAAGCTGCCTCTGGGACATCTATCATGATGATTTTTATCTTCATGCCCACACAGCTGCAGTATTTCTGAACTGTGCACACAAATCCAGAGGGTAACAGTGCTCCATAATTTAGATCCCTCCTCAGGGTGCTGAATGATCTAGTTATTGATTGCTTCCTTGCCTCTTTGCCAATATCTTGTAATGCAAAATGCTGGCAAAAGATGGAGGAATACTCTTATACACGCTGAAGTCTAGGTAAACCCTTTTTTGCAATCACATAAGAAAATAGACATATTTGCCAATGTATGACAGCTTTTATTAGAAATGTCACACATAAGCTTTAACTAGGACACCACAGTGGGGCAAGAGGGTTCTGTTGCTGATTTGGGGAGAAAGAAAAGTGAGGATATCAGTCAGAGGCAAAATATTTTCTCAAGCCAGGGTGATGTCATCCTTCAAACCTCTTGCAGCAGAGTGTGAAAGGTGTTGCAGAAATGTCCCCCTGCGCTGTCCCTCAGCTCTTGCTGATCTCTGAAAACTGCTTTTGCCAGAGCTACCACTTCTGTGCCATGAACCTCGGTCAAGTATGTTTTCCAGTCCAGTAGGTCAGTTCTGAAAGGTCCCAGTGCTGAGGACTTGCTAGAATAATCCCTCTTTCTAGGTTTTGCTTGGGGACCTGCCACAGATACCTTTTAGTTTTCTGGAACTCATTTGAAGTGGGCCATGTTTGTTTTGGAGAAGAGGCAATAGAGTTGTTAATTTGGGCTTGTAATTATTCACAATTAGCACATTATTCCTTCTTATTTCCATCCCCCCGCCCCCACTCCTACTTATTTGGTTATCAGATCCAATTACAAACCCAAATTACCAACCCTAACTTTTACTAACAGTTATTCAGACATGAATAGCAATGAAACTGAAGCAACAGAAGGGTGAGAGAAGGCTGGATAACCTAGCAGGGGATAAATCAATACTTGATAAATTCTTTATCTAATAGTCCGTACTAAGCCTTATCCTGCATTCACAAACCCACAGCGTTAGCAGTGGATTAAAACCAGTGGAGTCCAAAGGAATCTGCCATCTCAGCTCTGACTGAAGGCCATCATAACAGAGTGCTTAAATCAGTGACAACTGCAAGTCCCCCCTTCCAGCACAACCTCCTCCTAGTGCTTAAATCCCATTTGGGTAAAAAAACAGTTCAGCTGCATTGATGTGACTCTTGGGTAAATCCCATTGTTCCCTGATCACTCACTCAAGGTACTGATCTAGATTAAAAATAAACTTTATAAAGAGGGGGAAGGGTAAGGAATGGCTATTTTAAACCAGCTCGACTCCTTGATCTAGATAGCCCCTTAAAGGACCATGGTGAAGAGAACCATGTGGGATAAAAGAAATGCATAGCCAAGGGTGAGAAAGAGGCAACAAGATAATGGGTTCTTAGAGGAAGAGCCCAGCTGAAATCAGAACAACTGCAGAAAGAAATGCTGTTGTAACCACAGCCTCTGGAGGGGGCAGACCCAAAGACAAGAGATGTTAAGGCTCTCGCCTCATAAAACACAGACCTGGCAGAAACAGTTGATTTTTCTTTTGTGTATTTACACCACTGACCAAACAGAGAAAAAAATCAATCAGTTTGGATTGATGAAAGGGTTTCTATGTCTCTAATTGGAATCACTTCACTAAAGAATAACTATTAGTTTGTAAAAAAGGGGTTGATTTCTGGGATTATTGTAAAGATTAATTAGCAAATATCCTATCATTTATGTTTCAAAAAGAAGAAATGGAACCTCTGCAAAAGCTTTGACTGAGCACAGCAGGGCTCTCTTATTTTCATTTTTCGCTTTTTTAATGGAAATTATTCGCCCAAAACACCCTGAATTTCTGAATTCATTCAGTCTCTAGCTTCTCATCTGCAAAGGTTCCTCCCAGCTCAAGATATAACATAACGAAGGACTGTGAATAAGTCACCTTAACTGAGAAATAAAATACAGGGTATAAAACCCAACAAATCACCCCATCACAACTGTGTATGAAGGAGGAAAAACTAGGAAAAGGTAGATGTCCTAGATGATGAAATCCCTGATTAATCCAGGGGTAAGTTTGTCATTCCTGGGACACAACTAGAACAGCTAAAGCCTGTATCTTGTGTTTGCAGGCTTTGCATTTTTTGTTTATAATGAAGACAGCTTGTCTTGCAATGCAACGTAACCCACTTCCATACCCACACCCTGAGCCACTGCTTAAACTGATGTAGGAGCCCAGGGAGACTATCAATAGTCAAATCCGGATCTCTGGAGTCTCGTTTCTGTGTGTGAATACTGCAAGACTATCCTTCTTTGCAAGTAACCTGGTTATTTTAATAGGCTTTTAAAAAGGGAGAACAGCAAGAAAATTCGGGCAGAAATCATAAACCTCGTTGGTATGACAACAACAGCATTTGCATGATACAGCTTTACCAGGCAAAAATACTGTCCCGTCCTCAGGATGAATTTCTGAGAGTTTGGCTTCATTTTTCCCACTCAGGAACTGTTTAGCAGTATCCAACCATAAAAAGAAGACATTCTAACACCTCTAACACCTAACATTTTTTTTTTCTTATTTTGTTTGGACTAATATATTGATACCTCTCAATAAATTCTAGTTTATTCCACTTTTAAGTTGGAGTTTTTCTTGGTGCTCGATGATGTACCTGGTTTGCCATATTCATCAAAAGACAGAGCTGCTAAACAAACAAATCCAGACTTGACTTCTTCATTAAACTCTCCCTGTTTTCATATCATCCTTTACCAAATGGTATTCCTGGAAGCTGGGAATCCCTTGTGCTACCCTTTTTTTTTTCTTTTTTTTTTTTCTGGCTGTGATATCAGAAGGCTTTTCCTAGGTTGTCTGTGTGATAATTTTAGCATACATCACCTCATTCGAGAGTCTTGGTCCCAATCCAGGGTCTACAAGGGTTTTTCCTCTAATTCAAACCCAGCCTTCACAAAGAAAAAAAAAAGCAGCGTAGCACCAGTTTCCTGAGAAACAAACTGAGGCAGAGGAGGGCTCTGGGTGGGGTTTTTTGTGGACACGATGGTAAGAAGGGACTGGACACCAGGAGACTTCACTGTCCCCCTGTTTCCACACTCCCAAACTTGAGCTCTTTAAGCCTTTCTCTTCCCAGTAAAATGAGGACAGCCTTTCCCAGGATGCAGCTGATGTGAGAAGAGCTGTGACCCTGGCAGTCAGTTAAGGACGCAAATAAGTTTTTGGGGTGTGTCTGATGTGTCTCCTGTTCAGTAGGTTTTGGCTCATGAAAAAATGCATTCACTTCAGCCTTCTCCCTGTCCTACCCAATCTTATTTGAACAGCAACCCCAGTCTAATGAGAAAAAGGCTTATTAGGTGTTGTTTCTTACATGTAACCCGTGTCCAGGAAATAATATTGAAGATTGTGAGATACTGATGTGTTCTGTCAATATTTGCATTTTGTAATTGTTTCTCCAAAGAACTGAGCAGGCAGGACTTCCCTGATGGGGCCATGGTCACCTACCCTGTGACTTGCGAGAAAAGACAGAATATTAATAAGGTTCATTTTGGTTCCCTCAGCAGATCATTTACTCTCTCCCTGTTCATTACTCATTTATAAATAAAATCTCAGAATGAGTGATTGGAAGGAGCTAGAGGTCAGGGAGAAAGGTGGGGGAAGTTTGCACACCAGCACATCAGACTGGGAGCAAAAATGCCCTCTGAAAACCTGTGTCTGTTTGCAAATGCAATAGACCTGTCCCTCAAAGCCAGAGGACTCCAGTTTTATGTTACCATAATCAAAAGTAGACTCCAGACCATAATCCTTTGAAATTCAGACTGAGCTGTGCAGTCTGCAGGAGCTAAGGGACTGGAGGAAGAGAGCTGAAAAATGCCCTTTTCTACCCTAGATCAGCTCCTGATTATAATGGTGATCATGGAGATGTGCTATCTGATCTCCTTAATGGAACTAGTACAGCTCTGTCTTACTTTACAGGACAAAGATGAAAAGCATAGAGAAACACTGGAGGACACAGAGAAATGCCTAGGAATTGTATTTCAGTAGAAAGCAATCCAGTATCTTAAAAAGCTACCACTCAACCGGATTGCTAATCCATCATAGACAAAAAACATACATCAGATTCACTTAAAATGGATTCCTGACAACTTTTCTCAGCAATGTTCTAGAAACACGTGTGTGTCCCACTGCTCTTACTCACTGTGGTGTAGAATGTGGAGACAGTTGCTGCTTGAACCCTCATGTATCAGAGATTATTTTTCACCCCTCAGGAGCTTTGCTGGTCTCTGTTAAGCAAGAGTTTTGTTTAGACCACGTGTCAGAAACGTGTTGTAGAGGTCAGATCTGGCCTGAGTGCGATGCCTGAGGTCTCTGTCTGTAAGTGCATCTTAATGAGATGGTGTGTTCTCCTGCTACACCAATGTATAGTCCTGCTTTTGGCAGCAGCACAAAGCATCTCAAGGAACAGGAGTTTGGAAGGATCACTGTAATTCAAGTGAAGAGTATTGCCTTTAGAAACTGATTTCAGAGACACATCTCTCACAGCTAGGAAAAAAAAGGCAAAGATATTTTATCCATTCATTGTAGCTGGGGAAACTGAAGTGCAGAGAGATGAAGTGAGTGGCTTCAGATACTCAAAAAGACCAGCACTGCCAGGGATTAACATTCACCTTATGAGATCCCCAGAGATATCAGGCTGGGGTCACAGATAATTGGCAGTCTGTCAAACCTCTTGCCTGTGCCTTTATCTATCCATACTTCTGTCCGTCTATCCACTTTTCTAAAACTGTCTAAAGTTTGCTTTCAAAATTACCTTTAAATGAACATATTTAAAAACACTCCTTTATGAAGGTGGTCATCCCAAAGCCATTGCAGCCAAAATAAGCAGCTGTGAATGCCAGTCACATCAAAGCAGTGTTGATTTGATCCCACAGGAACTTGTTCTGTGCATGTAAGCATGATCTCTAACAGAGGAAAGGGGAATGAAGAGCCCTGAGATACCTTTTAGTCTCTAACACCTAACATCAATTCCCACACCTGAAGCTGACCCATATGGTGGATTATCAAATGCTGTGAAGAGCAGGTTTGGGGATGATGCAGGTTAAACACACCACCTGGATGCGTGAATGAAAGGACATAAGGGATTTGCTTGTAGAGACAGTGCTAAACATATACGGAAAAGGGCCAGGAGTAATTCAGTAGCTTATGGCATTCTTTCCTTTGGGATGTGGATTTAAATTCATCCCTCCAAGCTACTCTTAAAATTCAGACATGGCTGGAAGTCACAAAGACTTTAATCTGTTTGCATGGGGTTTTAATTCTGGGGAACTGTGCACTGTGAGCATTAGAGAAGCCAGGCCTGGCCAGCTCCTGAAGCTGCTCAGTGAAAGCCACGAACACCAGCTGTGCCCACCCTCTCCAGCAACACAGGTTTAAATAATTCCACATTAAAAGCCCATCTAAGCACTGCTTTGCTCTCCAACTCATTATGCTGGGAACCCTTTGCTCCCATATAGCATTAAGCACATGAACCTGTTGGCTAAAAGCAAAGACCACCAGTTTTTCTGCATAACAATAAGGTGATCCTGCAAGCAGTTCTGCCTTTGTTAATGCCTGTCTGATACTTAGGTCACAGAATCACCCTGAACACCGTGTCCCACTTGGCAAGCAAAGCATGAGCATTTCTGTCCCTAAACATCTCCTTCCAAGGAGCTTTTAAGTTGTCTGCCTGTCTTATTTATGTAGACACAGTGATTTGGTGGTGAGACGGATATGAAAAGATGTCACGTTTTGCAACTTCTCAGTTGCTAAAGTATCCCCCCTCCATTTTAAAGTGTACTAGATAGGGGATGGAAGACAACAGCTCTTACTGAGAAACTTACACCAGTACTAAGGAAAATTCAAGGTCAAAGCTCTTAAAAAGACTACTATTTTTGGAGCAAGACGGATCACTTATTACTACTATGATTATTCTTATTTTTGCAATGAGGCCTTAGCTTTTCATGAGCTTCTTCTGCCTTACTGGATAATTCATTTCTTTGCTTATTTGTTTTGCTCTAGAAGAGAATCAGGGGCGTCACCGCAGAAATCTTAGTAAGGGGCCACACCAAAGCTGCACCATTAGGTTTCACCCCATCAGCTAAGCATCTCCAACATTAGACTTTATAAGATCCCCTAGGAAGAATATAAGAGCAGGGCAAGCAAGCAGCAGTACTTCCTTGATACACTCTCCCAGACTGCACTAAGCCACTGCTTCTTAAGGCAAAATGGCCTTTTTGTGGTTCATAGTTCTGATGGATTTTCTTCCATGATGCTGTTTGATTCTATGGGAGTCCCTGGCATGCACACTGTATTCCTGTTTCCACTTTTGCTCTGACAGAAAGATTGCACACTTGCACCTTTTCATCTGCAGAGCCTTCAGATCCAATTCAGCTCTTTCTTTATATGTTGAAAGAAGCTAGGAAATTTCACTGGGAAGCAACAAAAAAGTTTGCTTTCCTCTACCCAGGACAGTCTTCTAACACTATCCAGGCTGCCTCAGGGCACGTGAAACACACTCTCATCATCCTAGCAGGAAAACAACAATTTGGCAGGTTGCAGCATGGCCCTCTCATATCAGGCATTTTGAGCTGAAATCTGGGGCTTAAGAGGAGGCTCAGGGAAGTCCTCAGCTGTGTTTATGGGCACTTCAGTCGAGATGGTGCCCTCTGTAAAGCACCCAGCCAGGAGGCAATCTGCATCAATTGCTGGAGATGGCCCTGCTCCCTCCCTCCTCAGTGCTTTGCCCTCAGGAGCTGAAAGACCATTGCACCAAGGCCTCATGTCATCAGAGAATGGCCAAAATAACTGTGATATCATCTGACATAGAGACCCTGCTCAGGTCTTCAAATGCACTGGGTTCTCCGCCTTGGAGAGTAAGACCTGAGATGCTCCCAGATGCTTTGTAGCTGTGTTTTCTGCAGCAGTGCAGCTGAACACTTGGATCCAGCGGTTTTCTAAAGAGCCAGCAATGGCATTTGATTCACAGGCTGTGGAAGCTGCTGGTGGAGAAACAGCACTTGTCTGAGAGTGTGAGAGGGCTGGTGGTAGGCAGGAGTGCGGGAATGGGTTTCATTGCTGGGATCAGGATTCCAGAGGAAGCTGTCTTCACACCCAAGCACTCCCTGCAGAGAGGTTGATTGTTGACTGCGTTAGATATGCCACGTACCCCAACAAAAGAGTTATCAAGATTCTTTCATCCACCACAGTCATTTGTATGCCTCAAAAACATATTTGTAGCAGTTTATCACAGGTTTTCCAGTCTATATTTTCCTCCTTTCTAACTTTCTGATTTGAGAGCTCAATAAAATTGCAACATTATCATAACATCCTAATAGAAGATATATTTCTGTGCGTCATGCCCACATGATTCTTCTTTCTGGCACCTTGTTCTACAAGACTGAATGAGTTGAATCCAGGAGACCACTCACTGCTGGATCGTTTTTCTTCAAATAATTTTTCTAAACTGATTTAGTTATTGTTAAACATGAACCCAAGATTCCATTCATCTCCCTGTTCAGCAGCAAACCACTTTATGACAACAAAATACTTGTCTAATGACCCCAAGGTTTGAATTTTTAGCTCTAAGATGAGGATCACGAGAGTCTCTTTGTGCCTTTGTCTGTCTTGTCAATTTGAACAGTATGGTGTTTGAGATGGGGATTTTCTTTTACCATGTGTACACATAGGGACTGTACAGTGACACCAGTTGTCCTAAAACATAAATATTATAGCAAGGATTAACAGCTAATACCATTACATACAATTACATATTCCTTCCTAAAGGAAAAGCACTCCAGAGTATTTCAGGAATTATGGTACAGCTGAATTGCTTCTTTCTCAAGAAGAAACTGAAAGCAAAGGAGTTTATTTCAAACTTCATTTTTTCACTGAGATCCCAATTTTCTGGTGCAATCTGTTTGTGGGAACTGGTAACAGCTTAGAGAGAGAGTCCTGATAAATGTGAATCTGCTCATCATCTGTTTCTGATCACTTCTAGCCAAAGGTTTAGATGCACAGAAAAGCTTGGAGCCAAGGCTTGTATGATGGCAAGATTCCTGTATCTCATTCTCCCCCATGAACTTCAGAAGGAACAAACCCAGTAAAAAAAAAAAAAACAACAAAAACACACAAACAAGGAGAGGACTATGTAGTGGGCATGTGGTGAAAAGAGAAGAGTAAGAATAAGAGTTAAAGTAAGAGTAAGAGTAAGAGTAAGAATAAGAATAAGAATAAGAATAAGAATAAGAATAAGAATAAGAATAAGAATAAGAATAAGAATAAGAATAAGAATTTGTGGAAAGGCAAAAAGCTGCCTGAAATATGGCTGCTCTGTGTTCTTGTGCTGTAATTGAAAAATTAGAAATTACACACTAAAGGAGGTGAAGCTTGTGTTTACAGTAGTGTACAGAAATTTAAGCTAATTAGCTATGTCTGGACATTCCATTAATTTCAGACAGTTCCTTCTAGCAATGTAGTTCAAAGGCTACAGATGGGACACGGAGAAGCAGGAGAATTTGCAGCTGTATGAACAGAAAAACTACTTGCTAATTTCCTGTGAGCTGAGCTGATACTTGTGCATTCTTCTCCACTCTCACAGGCACTAAAGTTGCAAAAACTGGCAGCAAAACAGAGAAACAGCTGGAGAATATAGTGAGTTGAGAAATGGAGCAAAGCATAACTAAGACTGATAGAGTCTGGTGAATAAGAATAAGAATAACAAAAACTAAACCAGGCAACAGTTTAGACCAGCTTAAATCAGGTCTTGTTATTCAGAAAAGCTTAAAATCATAAGCTATGATAAAGGGCTACTTTAGAAGTGGCTGAGCAGTTGTCTACCCAAAGGAAAGGACAGTTAATCATTGTCAGTATAGCTGAAATCTAGGAGTTAGTTACTGTTAATCTGTTTATTTTCCTTGCCAGGTTTTTATTAATTTTTCCTTCTCTTAGAATTACTGTTTGTTTAGTCATTCAGACCACGTATTTGCGAGCAAGCAAATTACCTCAATAAGTATCAATGTTATAGCAATTGATTTCATAAAAATTCCTTGGTTATTTTCTTTCTTTTGGTTGGACTAATTACCAACAGTACGTAATCATAATTACAGAAAATTACTTCATTGTGTATCAGCTGGATCCTTTCTTGAAAATGCTGCGTAGAGTCCCAGGTTAAAAACAGTTCTATCTGTATTTACAGGCTACACTGAGCCCCATCAGAATATGTCTGAGGGGGTTAAATTTCTTCATTAAGGAACCAAAAGCTGGCTAGGCACTGAGTTCTTCTGGGTAGAGCCGAGAGCCTGGACTCCACTTTCTTGTCACTCCTCGTGCTCTATGATTTCCTCCATGACTGATTCTCCAGGACCAGAAGGACCTATTCAAATCGGCTTGAATATAAAAACTGTGGCATTTCATTGATATTACTAACTGATACCTAATTAACCAACACAAAATATATGCTTGGACCAACGTATCTTCTACAAAGGCAGTCTTGGTGAGAAGATATCTACAACAGTGAGTCTACATGTTCTTTCTCAATGTGGTCCTCTAATACTCCATCACACTCCTAGTATTTTTACCATTTTTTTCTTCCAAATCTTAATTTGTCTGGCCTTATTATTCTTAAGATTATGTGCATTGATTTTGAAAGTTGGAATTTTGATCCGTTGCTACCAACTAAGATCAAGCATAGGCTTTAATTTGCAATACAGTCTTTTCTGCTAGAACAGTCTACAAACTATATTCTGCAGCTTCTCTTCTGAGGATTTCTTATGGTGTGAGTAATTTGATTACTGAAAAGCATTGTTCTTGATATGCTTCTACTCCTACTCTTGCTTCCAACAGCCTGGATCTCTCTGCTGGGTTATCACACATACAAGTGAAACGTGTTCAGCTTGAACCTGCACATTGAGCATGGCCTGCACTAGGGATCTAAGGCAGAGCCACTGTTTGTAAAAAAAAAAAGGTAAAATCTTCTTCCCTAATAATGCCTAAAAAAGTGGTTCTTAATCCCCTCAGTTAACCCATCTTGACTGTTGAGGATGTGTTGGCTTCCCTGGTGTAAAGAGTTACTTCAGAAAGAAGATCCTTAGATCCCTATGAATCACTGCTAACCACTGACTTGAAAGGCTCATCTGACATTTCTCTCTGCTGCTGAAATGAGTTTTCTCACACTGTCTTTAACCATTTGTTCCACCATCTCTCCGAGCAAATCATTTATCCTACTATCTCTCCTCCTGGAGATTAAGAACTTGCAGTTCTTCAGAATCACCAAGAAGGAGACTTTTTCTCATTATATTTTTGTTTTGTTTTGTTTTGTAAATGAAGATTTACTGCCTATCTATTATAATTGGCTGGTTCTTAAATCACTGTCACCAAGGACTGGAACTGTCACGTAACTGTCTGGGTGTAAGAGATGTGCACATTCCACCCATCATTCATTGTTGGTTTAGCCTTCATTTTTGTTCCCTGATTGGGTGAAAAATTCATTACCAAATAAGAGAATAAGGAGTATGGAGGTAAGCCATTCAGGCAGAAGCTTTTTTTCTCTTGCACGTACCATGCTCTTGGCTAGGGAAGTCTGCTGGTACAGAAAACTCTTATCTCAATATTTTCAGGAAAGTGATGAGGAGTAACCAGGGTAAAACAGGAGACAGACATCCTGATTTAGCAGAGAAAAACTTGCAACAGAAAGGGATTTACTCATGTTCCTGAGATAATATTGGAAACGCAGTTTGGCTCCAGATTTTTCTAGAACAAAACTTTTTTGTGTGTGTGTCTCTCACTTCACTCTGATTCTTGGAATCACATCATAACAACAAAAGACAGAGACTGTGATCCAGATCCTCTGTTGAATCAAAGGACTTATCACAAGATCATCCCCTTATCACATGGCCCAGGGATACCCTCCTTCTTTTCATTTTCATTTGTAAATCTGGCAACCCTGAAGGTGTGACTGTGTTCTTTACAGCACAGAGTGAGAGTTCCTCAATGGTTTTATGTACAAATGCCATAGCAGAAATTATACTGAGTTCACCCTGCAACTGCACATTCCCCAAATGAAGAAAGGCACCTGACTAAGGAGACAAGAATGCAGTTGGTTTCCCTGAGATGGACTCAGGCAGTCTGCTCTCTTTCTGTTGGCTTTCCAACTTTCTGTCACCCAGAAGTGTGATTTGCAAATGTACCTTCTCCTGATGAAGAGCAACTGGTGTCACCTCTGCCTCTGTGACAGATAAGCCACTTACTGTTTGCAAAATAGTATTATTGTAAACAGGCAGAAAAGCAATATGCCTAAGGCTAAAATATCCATCATGTAATGGAATAAAGAACTTCAAAAGAAAAGAAGAATGAAAGCTTTAACACACTTTTACTGATTGCCTGTAAACATCTTCAGGTGACTGGGCAGTCAAAAGGAGAAATCTATGCTATCCACTGCCTTTCCGTAATATTAGGTGAAAGTTGAAATTTAGGGATGAACAGCACTCAAACTCCCAAGGCTTTCCTCCTTGGGGTGGAAATAGAGCCTAAGGAGATAAATGGCAAGAATAATGATCTCATGGGGCAACCACACAGCCCAAGCCAGGACACACTTTTTATAGATGGGAAGGTGTCTCAGAAAAATCAAAGCCCTTTGCACAACCTAACACAAAGGGTCATTCTGTCTGTACAAATAGCCACACTGTGCTCAGTAAAGAACTCACTTTAAGACTGAAGAGTAAGATGAGACGAAATGTCTGTTCATGAAGTTGGAGTGAAAATTGTTCTGTCATGTGAACTTTCAAGTAAGTAATTAATGTCATTATATGAGAAAATGCACGACAGTCATCTGCATACATCATCTATTTGCAGAAGCAATAAGAATCCAATACCTGACTACATTGTACCTACCATAAGGATTTAAAATGCTGTGTTATTTCTAGTCTGATGTTTGTTTTTATTTTTTCCCCTGTCAACACTACAAATTATGTTGAGGACTGCTAGCTGATCCCCTTTGCATTTTAATTCAAAACTTCAAGAACCCCTCTAGCCACAATGTCACCTCTCAAAACAGGAAAGATATGTTACTTCTACAGCTTTCTTAGTTGAAGACATGTCATTTATAATTACATCTGTTCCTAAAAGGTCATGAGAAATGTGTCTTTAATAACTAAGATGACTTTTGTATCTTCTTTTAAGGGAACATTCTGAATGAGTGGAATGGAGGTCTTCTCCATTTTGGATAACATTTCCTGCACTGTGCCTGTACTGGACTGCAAAAGAAGGAAAGTCTTCAGGGCAAGAGATTGTTTTCTGGAAGCTAAAGGTATTACAGCTTTTAAACCATGAAAAGGAAAAAAAATAGTAAGTATTTTCTTACATTTTCATTGGAAGAACCTTCTCCGGTACAAGACAGAGTTTCCAGAGACCTGAAAAATCTGAAACCATTCCTGAAGACAGAGGAGTGGCATGGTCTGCTCATGGCAGTGGTAACACCAGAGCAATCAATGAGAAGCAATTAACTTTTAAGTGCCAGAAATCTTTAAGACTTCAGAGAGCTGGGGGTGGGCAAGGTGTCTCTTCCCCTCCTCCGCCACACTAACCTTCTACTCCCTGGCTGCCATGATATCTCTGGGGAGCCAAGAATGGGAAGGCCTTAGTGGGCTTCTCCTGTTGTTGGAGACCTTTGAGAGGATTTACATTTCCCCTGAAGTAATTGAAAAATTTACTGCTATAATGGCTCAGTCCTTTGTTCCTTTCAAAGCAAAAGGACTAGCATCACTCAGGAGAGGATTTGATCTGGGAGTGAACTCCAAGTTTCCCATAGTACAGCTTTATGGCCCAAGAAGAGGAGGAGAAGGAGGCAGAGGATTCTGAGCCAGTTCCTCTGAGCTGGAGTGCTTTCCTAGTTCAGCAGACGCCAAAACAGAGAAAGCTGTGCCGGGCTCCCTCGTGGTGCTTGGCCTGAGGATATAAATGCTGATGGCTGAATGCCCTCAGTCACACAGTGATGCAGACACTCTGCTTCCTTGCCAGCCAACAGATCTACACCCAGAACAGCCCTGAGCAGAGCAGGGTGTGCCCTCAGACTGGGTTTATGCTCAAAGAGAAAGTAGAATCAACTCAACACACCTAAAGCTTCCTGATCCCTGAAGGGAAAGATCCTGCAGACCATCTCAGCCACATTACTGAGGCTATGTCCTGCCCTCCCCAGTACCCCAAAGCTCAGACTGGGCTGAACAGATGTTTGTGTCTGCTGATAAAGCTACACCAGTAGAAGACATTTCTGTAGAATAAACAAACCCTTCCTTCACTTCAGCAGCAAAACCACTAACCTTTCTCTACTGTCTGTTTGCTCCTTCCACGAAGCAGGCACTGCCTTCTTCTGCATCCCTGACCTTTCCTCAATGTCTCTCTATCTGTTGCTTCTGTCCTTTTTAAAAAGCCTCTTATTGATGTTTTTAAACTGATGGGGGAACATAAGCAAGTAATAAAGAAAGGTTAACAGTACCGAATCGATACTACAGAGAGAGGCACTGGGGAGATGGAATTGAGGAGGTTGACTCTGAAGGAAAGTGAAAGGCCAAATTTAATCACAGTCCTATTAGTAATTAAATTACATTTTGGGTTCTTGTTATTTTTTTTTTTAGTAAGAACTAATGAATGCACAAACTGGTATTAGGGTTTCAGAGAAAGCAAAACTAATGAATAGAAATTCTGAACAAGGGGTTTTTCATATCCTTGCTGTGAAAATAACAATCTATTCCAGACCATTGTGGTCTTTTTCTGACTGCAAAGGAAAGTAAAATGCAGCTGGTGTTAAACTGGAAAGTTCTGAAAACATGGATTTAGATCTGCTGCCAAGCACAGGAACGTGGACAGGCGTATGCCCCTGGAAATTTTCTGGTATCACAGAATCACAGAATGGTTGTGGTGGGAGGGACCTCTGGGGATCATCTAGTCCAACTTCCCTGCAAAAGCAGGCTTACCCAGAGCAGATTGCACACTATTGTGCCCAGGACAGTGGGGACATGTCTCCAGAGAAAAGATTCCACGACCTCTGTGAGCAGCCTTTTCCAGTGTTCTGTCACCCTCAAAGTTCTTCTTTATACTCAGGTGGAACTTCCTCTGTTCCATTTTGTGCCTGTTGCCTCTTACCATGAAAAGTGTGAAAAACCTGCAGTACTGGTATTCCTTGTCTGTTCCCACATCTTCAAAATACTGTGAGCAGAAAGAGTAGATCTCACTTCTGGATCAGAGAGCTCCCCTTTAAGTGTTACAGCATATCACTGTGCCTTGCCTGATGACACCAGTGCCCAGTCTTGGGTCCCAACTCCCCATGTGTTGCAGTTACACACTGCTCTTTAAAAGGCTTCCTTCATTGGCAAAACATTTTCATTTCATTATTACCTTTGCCATCAAAACATGCTTCCAGTCACCTATCCACATTATTCTTTAAAGGATTTAAATATGTGAATAAGAACACTGGATTTTCCAGACGTGTCTCCATCCTCTATTCTGGCAGTGTTATGAGCATGTCCAGCAGCTATATGTGTGTGTGAACATACACATCATCCTCTGAACAGGAAACAAAGCTGCAAAATGGGAACAAGATGAAGAACAAGTTAGAATAAATAAGGGAAGGATATTGGGCTGGGAGGGTGAGGAGTAACTGCACGTGTCAGAATTGGCCATCCAGAATCAGCTTTGGACGAGAGGTTACCAAGTTTCGTTTTTGTCTGCCTGTGGTCTCCAGGTTTCATATGAAAAGAGCCAAATGTGAGAAGAATGAGAGATCCATACACCAATTCCTGTTAGGATCTATAACAGGGAAGTGCTACTTTCTTGCCCTCCACTAGCTGTCATTCAATCACCTTTCCCCCTTGTCTTCCTCATCTCCCCTTCCTTATGTGGAAATTGATGAGATTGTTTCTCTGTTTCCCTGGGCAAGGCAAGGCCCTTTAATTCATTTCCTTCCCTTGACTCTGGGCAAGCGTGGCATCCGGCTGCAGCAACAAGTCTATCACACAGGCTTTTGTAATGTTCCTGCTGCCTTCCCAGCCTGGCCATGTAATTAACTGTGGGCAGGAGGAAGGAAGGCAGGAGAGCTAAAAACACAAGACTTAATAACAGATCAACCTGGAGAGCTGTCTGATTTGTGTTTCTGGTTTTCCTTTCCCTCTACCAAAAATCATTATTGGAAAGGCACCAATTGCTGTGTTGTGCACTGTACTGATGGCCTGCAGGAGAGGGTGGATTGTCAGTGATGTGCTCACAGATCCAGCTGAGGATGACTAATGTGCTCTATAATCCAACAAAATGCACCTGGCCTGCAAATAACGTCCCATATTTGACACAAATGCTTTAAGGAAGCCTATCAAGGATTCCTAGAGCTGCTTCTGTTACTAAAACAAGGAGCAATTGCTACAGGTTTCAGATTTGACAGTCCAGATGGGACAGCATGCAATTTTTTTTTTTTTACAAGGAGGTTGCTGCAGAACAGGAAGAGGTCACTAAAGGTGTGGGATCTCTGTCTTTGGCAGCTTTCTAGACTCAGCTGCCTGAAGCCACACCTGGTCTCCTCCAGCAGAGGTGAAAGTCCTTCTTTGAGTGGGAGGCTGGACCAAAGACCTCCACAAGTCCCTTTTAACCAGCATTTATGTAATTATTTTCATGGCAAAATCTGCCCCAGGAAGCACTGGAAATCTCTCTGACTCAAATTTTTCTGGTCATGGCTGCAAAGAGAATCTAACCAAATGTGCCAGGCTAAGAAGCTCTTACTTCAAGTAGTGACTTTTTGATGTCCACCACTAGGCACAGAAAGAAAAGATGTGTTTCTGGGGTAGACACTACAGCTCTGAAAGTCAAGAGGGGTACATGGAGAGCCAGGTTTGACACCTGTGGCTTTTATAACCCTTGTTCTGGGATCTGCAGAAGCAACAAGACCAAACCTTTTGGAAAATACCAACTGCTTGCTCTGTTTAATAGTGACTGGGGGCTATTATTGCACACGCTGGCCCAGGGGACTGGTACAGACTCCCACCTAGTGAGAAACCTCCCGGCTTTCTCTCTGGTACTTTCCAATTTAGCAGTAAAAGACTTGACTGACATTATTAATAAAAACATAAATAAAGATTAGATCTTGATTTCCTTGGTTAGAATTGAAAAACAGATGCTGTCAAGCCTCCAGTTTTGAAACTTAAGAAAATTATCACATCCAGTCAAAGATATGTCTCTCTTCTTGGGGGAATGTTGTGAAACGGACTTCCAGGATGTGTAGCTACAGCTCTGTCTACACCAGCTGATGGAGTCAGGGCTTGAGAGAGCTAAAGGATAACATGTGTTGTCACCAGAAAGACATTCAAGGCTCAACGTGCCCCTGCTGCTCTAAGGGAGCAAATAACAAATAGTGTTTGTTAGCTGCATGTGGTATCAGCCTCCCAAAAACAACCCCACAGCCAACTTCCAGTGTAGGCTATTACCCAGAGGTTGATAGGATGTATGCTGGCAGGCTTAGACTGAGGATGGTTCCAGAACAGTTTGTCTCACCAAGAATCAAGAACAGTGGTTGCTTTTTTTAAAAATGATCCTCTTTTACACCTCGTCTTTTTGAGTTCTCCACTAAAGAGAGAGCTTGCTCTGCTTTCTGCCATGGAAAAATCAATGCACCAGGCATGCACAGGTCACAAAGAAAATGACACTGCACTCTTGGCTGCTTCTTTATAGCAGAGATACACAGGTCTTCCACTGACTGGGAAAAGGCAGAGGAGGATGGACTGATGTTTGATCTGCTACAAAAAAGATTAAAAGTATTCCCTTTCCAAATTTGGAAGCATCCTTCCCAAACTCTTGCCTCTGACACAAGGCAGATTTATGCAATTCCTTTAAATATTTACCTCCATAACCATGACTCATATATGCATTATTACTTTTTAACCAACATTAAAGTTTAAAACCAGAATAAAAGCCTCGCTTCATACAAGAACTTACCCTTCAGACAAACAGGAAAAGCCCCACATCATGTGTCCACAAATGTAAAAGTACTCTTACAATTTCATTCTTTTTATAAAAAAAAAGTAACCAGAACCTGAAAAATGCACTTTCTGTGGAATCAGCTTGAATTTCACCCATTTTTAAGAGGGGGAATTCTTATTCTTAACATTGGGTCTGGACAAAGAATCAAAATCAAATTAGAGCTCAGAATGTTTGCCAGTGTGAAGATACTCCCTCAGATTCCCTCCCCATACATACAGCTGCTTGCTAGGGTTGCTCAGCTCCTGTGGTAGCAAGGAGTATTTCATGTCCTTGCCTGTTACTGAGACCTTGCAAAGGTGAGTGGGCACAGCTGCTTTTTTGTCTCCACCCTGACCTCACCAACCACTGCCACTCAGGCATCGTGGCACGGTCAGAACTTCATACTGTGGGTGCTTTGTGGATCTTGCTGGTGGTGGGATCTGGTGTTCTTGGCTAACTTTAGGGCTGAAATAAAGAGCAGCAGCTCAGTTTGCATCAGCAAAATAGCATCAGACATAGCACTGAATCATTAGTTCTCTGGCTCAGGCAATCCCAACATGCTTCATGCACCACAGGCAGTGGACGATTGTTGTACCATAGAAATGTCATTGTCACTTGGGTCAGAAGACAGCTGTGTATCTAAAAAGAACAGACAAGAACAATGAGGAGAAAGATTAGCCTCCTTTTCTTCAAGACTGGTGGTTCTCAGTCTGAGCAAACCACTACAGGGAGAAGTATCCTTTGCTGAAGGATGCTGTGGGCTCAGACAGAGGTCCAGTGGAGACTGGTGAGGTGCTTGGAAAAGATCCTTTCAGGGTTACAAGCTACACAAACCCCATGAGACTCAGAAAGTCCCAAGCGCAGTCACAGCTGGAAGGAGGCAGAGCACAAGGAAAGAAGCATCTCACAGGCTTGCCTTGCTCTTTCTTGTCCATTAGCCTTTGCATGAAGCCACTGCCAAAGGAGAGTCCTGGGCAGACTGGTCCCTTATTTTGACCCAGGATGACCATTCCTGCCTTCAAGGACACAAACACTTCCCAAGATGAGAAGCAGTGGACTGTACCATATGCCTTCTTCCTAAAAAGCCCATAACACAGGCACGCTCCCCAGATTCTCCACATCCTCCAGTCTTGAAAGCTTTGTCATCCAGATGAGACCTGCTCCCTCCGCCCTGTGCTAGAAGAGGAAGGGAAGACAAAAGAACTCAAAAATTGTGGAAGACACCACCTCTCATCAAAGACTTGTTCTCCTTTTTCAATAGCAACTTTTAAACAAACTTGATCCATCATCTCTAAACTAAATTTCTTGAGGAGAGAGGTATATATTTTTCTTCAGGTTGATAATGTTTGCAGATTTCAGCATAAATTGTTCTGCAGGGCTTCAATGCACCTGAAATTGTGCTTTTTTCTGCCATTGCTGAACAAAGTATTCCTTGGAGAAATGTCACCCAACTTTAATAGAGATCATAACTCACAGGAGAGACCTGTACAGTAATTTCCACTGGGATTAATACAGCCTGGAACGGTTGCCTGCAGTTGACGTAACACTGCCAAATGTCTTTTCGGTGCTTTATAAATGGCAGGCATGTGGTTACTTATCGAAGCAAGAAAAGGGATTCAGCAGTGGACTCTGCTCATGGAGAACCAAAAGGAAAAGAAACCAAGTGAGACTTTCACTTGGCAATATGGATTAAGCTGCTTTGTCTTGGCAATACCACTGACTGGAGCAAGGGCAGCAGCTGACAATTAGGACACTCACTTTCTTCACATCAGCGGCCTAGGGCACGCCAGACTGACTTCTTCAGTTCACACCATCAAAGTGCTTTGCTCTTGAAATTAAATTTTGAAGGCTAGATTTTCCCTAGCATTAAAAAAAATCCAAGGAGGTGCACTCGGCTCCCCAGAGGCAGCGTAATTCTGCTCTAGCTTAAGATTTGCTAATGCATTGAGGTCATTAATGTTTCATGGTGGTTCCATTTCTGCATGCACACAAAGCCTTTACACCACCCTGGCTTTAATGAACTTCTCCTGCTTCCCAGGAGGCCTCTGGAAGCAGGGATGATTTTCCCTAATGAAACAACCCTGCTTCTTTGTTTTGAAGTTGTTTACATAGTTAATACCCCCCTAAAGGGAAACAGGAAAATAGAAGCCTGTATGTAGAGACTTGCTCCACAGATAAAGTACACAAGTCACTTGGGGAAATAAATGATTAAGTTAGGGTTTGGGTATGTTTTTTGGGGTTGAATTCTTTTTTTTTCCAAGATAAAGGTAATTTCTATAAAGATAAAGATTTGCCCAGAGGGATGGAAAGTGAAAGAAGAGACCAAGAGGGATTCTGTCCATTGTACAGGCCATCTTTTCCTTTTCATCAGAGAAACTTCTTCTAAAACAGACTGTATATCTTTGCTTGAAGTTCTTGGCTAAACATAATTTAGAACAATAATCCTGGTTTGGATAGTCTGGGGGAGCACTAATTCTAGTGTCTATGGTCAGAAGACCCCTCCTAATCTCTTCTCTTTCTGAGTGAAACCTTCAGCATCTCAGCCACTCCCTTGTCATTAAGTCCTGTTATCTCAAATACAAGTGTTAGTACAAGTTTCTGACCACGACAGAGAGTGGTGGTCCTGGATTTAATCCTCTTTGGCCACCTTTCACTTGCATTTAACTCACCAAGCCCATTTCCATGATACAGCTCAGAAGGCGGAGTTCAAATAACAAAGGAGGTGTGTAACATTGTGTAACTGTGGTTTCTGATAGTTACCGTGGTGGTTGTTAAAACCCAGAGAATAAATGAGCAGTCTATTATTTCTGAGACTGAAGCTCGATAGAAGCAAACCAAAACAACACCACACACAGGCAAAACCCCCAAAGAGGCATTCAAAGTATCATTTGTGTAGCTCACCTGACACAGCCCTGATACTATAATTGCACAATGAAATATGCTTAGAGCAAAGTGATCCAAATTGCCAGTGTCACAAGGCTGGTAGCAAAATGTCTGGGAAACAGCAGGCTCCTCATGAACAGCTGAATGTTTGCATTTTTAAAAGAGAAGCATTAGAGGGGAAGAGGAGTGGGACCAAGTTGCCTACGCAGAGAACAGCGTCTTGTCGCAGCAAAAGAGGACGTGGTCAGGCAGAAATGAAGAGAGTGGGACACATTGTCTCCAAATTATAGAGGAGGTGGGTTGATTTTCAAGATAGCTAAGCTCTCAATTACCAGGTGAATATATTTTAATCAGTCCTGTGTAGACTGTGCCTGGTGCTACACGGGGTCATTTGAAAGTCCCAGCTGATGCGGCACAGATTTCCTGAATATCTCATACAATGGGAGGCCAAAAGACCAAGAGGTCTTTTATAGGAGGCTCAGAGTTCCCCTGCATGGAATTACAAGTAGATTTTAAGAGTAATGAATCCTCATCTTCATTCAAAATATGATTTTTTGGGTGAGGGCAATGCAGAGTGGGAAAAAGTAAAGCAAGAATAGACAGACAAGATGCTGCTTACTGCAGCCTGCAGGGCCAGTGGAGGGTAGGGGTTCCACACAAGCACCCCATGTGCCCTAGCATGTCAGTCATTGGAAATGAGGCTCTGGTTTCTGAGTTGGAGTTTCCTTTTCTGCTTGTCATTCAACCAGCATGTGCAGGCAGTTTCAAACGCTGTGTACACCTTGCTTGGCTTAACTGGGAATGAACTGGAACAACTGCAGAGCTCTTGGATTCAGCCAGTGTTTCCCAGACAGTTGGCTGGGCAGGTGGATGAGGCACAGGCTGATGAGTCATGCCACTGTAAATCATTTTACTTGTTAGTTTTGACCCAAACTAGCAGGAAAGGGTAATTCTACCTGACACAGAGAGGTCAGGATGGCATTTTCTAGACTTTGGCATCATTTTCTGTCTGTTTGACATTGAATCATTCCCAAAGAATGGTGACTATCTTCTATTTCATGATTCTCAGACCAAGCTGCTGCTTCATGCCACAAGTCTGTCCTGCTCTCTCTTAGCCAAAATAATTAGCGCTTCAATCCCAACAATAAAATGCTCTTTTGTCTCCTCTGGAGGCTCCAATGCATTTAGGTAAATCAGTGCCCATCACTTCATTTGTACAACCAGTGCCACCGCTGTACCAGGCTGATTCACACCAGAATCCTGCAGCTCAAAGCACGGATGGATATTGCCCACTGCTGTACCCATTTTCCTTGCCATGGGGTTTGCAAAACTGCCCTCATCTGTAGAGTTTATGAGCCTGTCCTAAGCAAATCATGGATACCAGTTCCCCATTTAAGGTGATCCTGAGCCCACAGGGAAGGTGAGCCTCAGCCTTTTTCATGCCGACACTGTTCAAGTCAAGGCCAGGGATGGCATAAATCAGCCCAAATCTGCTGGGAGTCATCATGACTCACTGATATTAGAGCAACTGAGTTAATATGCAGCATCTTGCCCTAAACCTTTGCACATCCACTTTTTCTATACAGCCTATACAGTTCATCTAAAGCTGGCTTAGCCAAAAAGCCATCAGAGTGCATGAACAAAACTTTATGGAGCCTGCAAATACATCAACAACAGCAGATGTTTGCCAAGCCAGTTATTATAAAAGCCCATGTAGCAGTTATCTTTGTGTAGCACCTCCATTGCAAAGAGGAAGAGGGAAGAGAAGGGGAAAAAAAGTAAAAATAGGAATGCAAATAATACTTTTTTTATACCTACTTATCTTTCATTTTTAAATTTTCCACAGTTCTAAACAGCGCACATGTAAATTAACTCAGAATTTTTTGTGGGCTTCTTTTTGTAAGATACTTTTCCTCTCAAAAAAGAAATATCCCAGATTGTGTTTATTGAATGACAAGGAGTATTTTGCACAGGTACTATCTAATTAGCACTAATTGAACAATAGGAGGGGTTGCTACATTTTCATTAGAAACCAAGAGTTTACAGCAGAAAACTTTTAATTATGGGGAAAGCTCGTAAGTCAGGGCTCGCAGGTTACACCTGCACATGTTGAGTAACTAAAGAGCACAGTCTGTTCTGTCAAGTAATGATCCATATTTTTTCTCTGCTTGGGGAAGGAACAAAAAAGATCAACTTTTAAAGTGTGCAATGAGCATTTACTGAAGGGAAAAAGAGGACTAAGTCTGCCATTCACATACCAGATGTTCCCATTAAACAATCATTTTCAAGAATGCTCAGCTCATGTGGGAAGAGAACTCAAGAGTTCAGAAGGGGAAAAGAGACAAAAAAGTTAACTTGTGAATAAGGGCAGTGAAGAGCTTGTTCCCAGTTTTGGCCTAGTACCCCTCAATCCAGCACTGCAAGGGGTCAGAGCCAGGGCTGGCATAACCCAGTGCAGTTCCCTGGAAGGCAGTGTGAGTGACTGGCATCAGAGCACTGCACTGATTTACACCATCCTCCAAGTCCAGCAGCTTCAGAGCTGATGGGCTGTGACCTCCTTCTTTATTACCTCAGGAACCTGCTACTACTGGCACATTTTCTGGTGGCAGAAATGGCACAAGTGGGATTTTTCAGTATTTTCTTATTTGTGCTTTAAAAACCTCCTTAGGCTTTTGCACAGGTCTTGGAAATGAGGAGGTTTAAGAGTTCAAAACAAAGCAGACACCTCTCCAAATTCCTTATAGTGTCTGTCCTGCTGTTAAAAACACCCCCTAGCACAGGCATGGTGTATATGGATACTGATGCTGAGGGCATAGCAAGGACATCTGGATTAACTTAAGCCTCATTTAATTTTGGGCACAGGCCGAAAGCCCCTTCATTTCATTTGGAGCTGCAGCCTGGCTCGAAAGAGTTTGCTCCTGTGCTGTTTGCCTTCACTAATTGGTCATCTGCCTGGTTCAGCCCTGCTGCTCAACCAGCACGAGAGCAAACCATGCTGCCTCAGCCACTTTTTGCCCAGCATCACTTCATAATTTAGGGAGAAGGAAGGGTATCCAAATCACAGAAATGTGATTTCTCATTGGGCCTCTCACAGTCTGCTCCTTCAAATAGGTAAGCCGAGGGCTCCGTGGGCTGAGTTTAAACCCCAACCTTCTTTTCTGAGCTTTACAGCAGCAAGAGGAGAAAAAGTTTGCAAGTTTTATGGTTGGGGCGAGGCACCCAGATCAAAAACCTTTGCTAAATTGTCAAGTACAAGGAAGAGATGTATAAAGGCCCTTTGCATTTTCTAAAAACTCATTTCTCTCCATCACCATACTAAACTGGTTCCATTTAATCTGAAATAACAATAACCAAGTTACTATTTTGTTTTCCCCTGGCCATTTTATCACTATTTCATCCAGTTTTCCTGAACTTCAGTGGGGATTTTAGATACAGTTTTCCTCTCCCAAGCTCCCCTCAGTTCAAGTTATCTCTACATGCCCTTGGCAAGTTAGAGCTCAGCCCTTCTCAAACTGCATTGGCTCATTTTCCTATCAAAGGCTTGTTGCTGCAAAATGACCTTTGGCTCTGTGCAGATCATCAAACACTACTTGTTACGGAGCAAAACAGGGACTGGCGGGTGCCCAACCACCCACACAGGCAGAAAAATGCACTTGTGGGTCATGACAGGACCAGGTGGCTGAGGAGGGCTGGAGGGCTCTGTGTGGCTGTGCACTGAACCAGTTCTGCAGTGAAAAGCCCTAGGTCTGAAGTGCTAGCAAAGCAAACAGCTGTACAACAGCATTTGACATCTTTTAGAAGATATTATCGCATTGTGTGGGTGCTGCTGTGATATTATACACTATTTGGTAGCCTTGCATCCAGAAACGCACAACAAACTTGGTGAAAATGTTATCTCTATCTACGAGTTAGAGTCTCTGTCATGAAACTGAACTGGGACTGAACTCACACTTCACTGGCTACAAGGAGCAAGGGGATTTTTGTCCACTGAGTTCCCTCCTACTGAAGGTCACAGCAGCTTTCTTGCAGACTGGATGTGGCTCCTTGGTCCTGGGACATTGACAGCTGCCCTTGCACCCACATCAGCACCTGCAACAGAGGTATGAGAGGGCCTCAGCACTTCCGTCCTGTCTGTCGTAAATTTGAGGCCCCATGGTGTGAACTTGCTCTTTTAATGCATTTCAAAAAGATGAAGGAAAAATTAAGCCCCTATGTGTCAAATGTAAATGAGCCAAGACCCACGTCATCCTGACCCAGTAGGCAATCCAGGACACCTGCAAGCCCTTCTCACTGTCCCATCTCAGTGAGCTGATGCCACCAAGTTTGTGCCCTGGTGCAGGGTCACCAGGGACAGCCTTTCCTCCCTTGCAGTGGTAAGGAAAGGGGTGACAGCTGAGACCGCTCAGAGCAAGGCTGTGCCATATCCTGCATGCTGCCAACTCACTCTGCCTGCCACAGGAGAGCTCTGCTCCCACTGCTGACCCCACACCTCTGTGCAGGACCTAGACACTGCTGTGTTTGCCATCGCACAGATGGCTGGGGAGCAGAGCCTCCGCACATCTTCGCCTCAAGACAACCTGCAAAGGACATGTCTTGCCTGTGCACATTAAACACACCAAATTCACTTTAAAACGCCTTTGTTTGCACTCCAAGTGTTACTGTGGCAGCTAAGGTCTCCCCTGCAGCTCCAAAAAGCAGTGAGTCGGGGCGGGCAGTCAGTCCCCCCGCACTGAGCCTGCAGCACCGTGCTCCGCCCCGCTCATTCTGAAGCTGGGCACCCGCGGAACAGACATCGGGGAGTGTGAGCTGGTGTGTGAACCACGAGCAGCACAAGCCAAGAGTGACTCTCTCTCTGAACAAGCACTAAGAACCAGAGCAAGAAAATATCACTTGTTCCCCTGGTACTTATGGGGCAACACAATACCCAGGGAAGATTTTATGGATCACATCTCAGCTCCTTATCTCTTGTTCAAGCTGTTGACAATGGCAATGGAGAACATATTGCTTTAAAAAAAAAAAATCTGCTAGAGCTTTTGCTGTCAAGTAGGTCTCTTAAACCCCATGGGTAATGTTCTCAAATGACAAAGCTGCTCTCCTTTTTGGCAACAGTCTTTTATCAAGCGATACAGCAGCACATTTTCAATCATCTCTGTATCACAATGAAGAGACAAACCCTGTTAGCGTTGTTCTCCGAAAATCATAAAATGCAGTGGCTCGGTACACCTAGGGACTAGGCTGGGCTTTGAGCTTCCATGAATCTCAGCAGCAGCAGGAGAAGTGTAATTCAATCTTTTTAACTTGGTGATATATATTCATGTCAGTGGCTTTAAGATAAGGAAAAGACTTTAGTTGAAGAATGAAACTTTTGATGAATAACTGAGAGTACGATGAATAATGTACAAATATTTCTTTCCTCTCAGTCGAAATGATTCCAGATCCTTTTTCATTTTAATCCCTGTTGTATTCTTCATTTAAAAAAAAAATTAAAGTAATGAAAGAGGAAGGGAAAAACCCAATGTTTTTAAAGGCATTGGAGTTGTAAAAGAAGAGCTTCTAAAAGAAGCCCTCCTGATTGCACTGAAAGATATTTTTATGGTTTCATTTTAACTGCTAGAAAACAGAAGATTGTTTGGGTACTGGCAGTAATAACTAAAGATGGGTTACCATGAAAACTTCAGTCCTACCTGTTCATGCTCTGCACAAAATGTAGGATTTATCAGAGAAAAATGTCTCCCTTTACCTGGGAGGTATTTTTCATCAAACAAAAAATGTAACTGTTGCAAGCATTTTCTTCCCTGCAATTTCATTCTTAGTTCTGTCTTGGCTAAAAAGTAATGAGACCAACGTGTATAAAGGTGGCATAGTTTTTAAAGAGAGGCAACAAACGCAACAAATGTAAACATTATTTGTTTGTTTTCCTACAGGATGGGAAGAGGGAAACAAGATAAATTGAGCACTGAAAGTCCTGCCCATTTCTTCACAGGTGGCATCAAAGCCTGGCCTGAGTAAGATGCTTTCAGCAGAAGGGTGTCCCTGACCTGTAGGCAGACACAGCAGATGATGGAATTTAACCCTCAGAAGGAGGGAGGTCACATTGCCTGAACCATTTTGAACTTAAATTTTGTGACAGTGAGGTAAAGATGCAAAAGATGGCCATCCTCAACACCTAGATTTCTCCTCTTCCATACCTTTGAATTAATAAGGGTGAACTTCACCTCCCCACTAAACTGGCTGCATAGGTGGAAATTTCTGAGCGGGGATATAAGCAATCAAGACAGGCAGAGAAGTAGGTGGTGGCACAGGAGGTGAAAGGAAGCAGTTAACCAGAAAACCAAAGCGTAACACGGCCATAGGAAAGCATCTGACTATAAAAAATAGACAAATGCAATTGGTGATGTTAGTTCCTACCATGGCAATAACAGGAAGAGCAGACCCACTGCAGTCAGGAAAACACAGTCCAGAGCAATGACTGCTGCACGCTGAGTAGAGAGTGTTACCAGGTTCATGCAGCAAAAAAAAACATTTAATTGCAAGCTTCAGGGGAATGATTATATTGTCCATGCTTGACCTAAATCCCCCTGCACAGAGTTCAGAGCAAAGTCAAAACTGACCTTCAGAAGTTTCTGGGGCAAATCCATTCCTGCCATGCGCAGGTTTCTGTCCCCTCTGGTTTATGGAAGGCAGGCATATTGTGAGACACATTATATGAAATTGCTAGAAGGAAAAGTTAGGGAAAATAATGGTTTGCTGGAGCCAAAAAGGGTACAAAAAACCCTTACAGAACAGAGTCTTTCCTCTATAAAAGATCTCTTGTTTGAAGTTGGTCTCTGGAGGGGCAAAAGTCTGTCAACAAAGTATTTTTTCTGAAACAAAGATAAGGGAAACAGATTTTAAAATACCACCATGGGAATAAAATCCAAGCACGTTGAGGATGAAATGGGTCATTGCATGCTTTGATTCACCGACTTGTGTCTCCTGTAATCACACAATGTATGAGTTCAGTGAATGCAGAGGCACCAGTCTACTTGCTGGTCCAGGATCTTGCAAATGGAACAGGGGAGGATTATTTTCAAGGTCACATTCACACCCACTGAGCATTAACCTTATTGTCTGCAATAGCACCAAGTACTACAGGTGAACTACGGTGAGTAAAGCAACCAAGTGGTCACTTAGCATTCCATCTTCACTGGCTGGGGTGGCCTTGGTGCTCTCAGATATGCTGGCAGGTTCCATCTATTCATCCACCCACCTCAAACAAACATTAAAAGGCTTTTAGTATAACGGAAGGAGTGATACTGCTATTACCCAAGCTAAGGAAGTAACCAAGGTGAGGAAATCAGGAAGCCAATCTCCTAAGGCATCCTGGTCAATGGGAAGCAGAGAAGGTTTTCTTCTTAATAGCGTCTTAAATGATGACCCTCTTCTCTGGAGAAATTTTGAGAAATATCCTTTGGGTTGGTGTCTGCTTGAGACAGGGTTTCCACTGTTTAAGGAGGACAGGAAAAACCAGAAAGTCACAGTTAAATTCAGTGTCAGAGGTAGGGAACACATGCAGGTCTCTCCAATGCCAAACCAGTTTCCTACATATAAAGCCTCTTCCCACTTCCCAAGAATGCTGTGCTGCTAACCCAGGGCATTTTCTTCTAAAAACTGTGCTCGTGTGTGATTTATAGCCCAGAAACAAGCATTCAGTTTGCTCCCCACACTTTTCAGTGGTGCTTAGATCAAAACTTTTCAGGCTATATTAAGGTCTAGGGTATTGATTTATTTTCATGAATTCATTTTCCTTTTCCTTGTCACAGCTTTCACAGATTTATGAGGTTAAAGAGCATGAAGCTAATTAAATAATCTGACTGGTTGAACATCTGTTGAAACATAATAATAACTTCTGAAGCCAGTGTTCCTGATGAGCTATTAATTATGATTTAAAAACTAGAGGCAGGGTTTTACCATCAAAGAAAATAAACAAACCAAAACCCTAGCACCCTTCTGGGCTCAGAGTGAACTCTCAGGCTCCCTTTGAAGCCTTTTACATCCACTTACACTCTTTCACACCTTCCAGTCCAGATGTCTCTTTTAGGCTCTCTTACAGTCAGAGTTCCTAACGTGAGCCAGATGGTCTGGAGGGAAGGTCCAGTCCAGTTTGCAGATTGTTGGCGTGCAGCAGCTACAAACAGAAACTGAGATTCAGACATGACAGAGCTTAACTGCATGCAGACACTCACCTTAGCCCAAAACCAGAAACTAATGCATGACCTTAGGTTAGTGGTTTAAGTCCAAATAGCCACTTCAGTAAGGAACTAAACCTTTTCTTCAGTTCCCTCTTGCTCTCCATCCCCACAGAGAAGCCCTGGACTGACTTAGGAATTCCTAAACCCAGAAACATCCACCAGATTGATGTGCAGGAATTTGGTTCTCAGCCCAGCATAGTCTGCCCTAATTTGCCTAGACTTTGCATTGTCTTCACATCTTGTTCTCAAAACAGCTTTGTCAAAAATTCATTAATGGAGCAGACAAATAAATAAGTTAGATCAGTTCCCTCCCACTACTCAGGATCAGTTAATATTTCAAGGCTGATGAAAGTATTTTGAATTAATAAGCAATTTGCAGCTGTTCTTAAATCCTCCTCCTCTGCTGGTAAATTACAGGGGCTGTGGCACTCTGGTGAGTGTTTGTACAGAGTGAGGGTGTGCCCCAAGGTCTGTAGGAGGTAACCACAGATCCAGAGGAAAAGTGCCCACTGATGTCAACAGCACCTCCAGGCTCTCCTGCACCAAAGCCACAGGAGTGCATGTGCTTGCCCTTTCTGTGACTTCTCCTTTTGCAAACAGACAAATTGTTCACAGAGTAAATATTATCCATATTGTAAATTATTCATAGTCCCAAAGTGCAGTGGGTAAAAGTGGAGTTGAAGCTTATGCTGAGACTTTTCTGCCTAACCTACGAAAGGAAGGGAAGTTTTACACAAAA